>VDFB02271358.1:202831788-202855682 GCA_007258455.2 Sequoia sempervirens
CACTGTGCAATAAGAGAAGCTATAAGAGCAGCACGCAAGGAGCTTCCAATTAATAACAACAAACACTTCCAAATGGACACCCCTGCCAGCATGGATGTCATAAAGTCTCTGTGTGGCCTCGATAATGTAGAACTTTATTTAAAGAGCTTGTGCATTTCTACTAAACAATAGCATGATAACTCTGAAATCATGTTTTGCAATCTATTTGGACTGACTTATTAATGCCCAGAGGCATTCTACAATGGCAGCAATGGGTGGAATGTAATGGTGTGAGTGTGTTAACAAAAAATCTTACCTTTTACATTAATTTTGACAGCCATTTACATGTCAAAATATTAATATTTAATAATAAAATAACTTTTTCAATAAATTAAATAGTTCCAAATTGATATCTCTTGCCATTTTTTTTAGATAAATGTATTTAAGATATCTATACTAGTTAAATATACAGAGTCAGGAAAAAGTGAACACCATGTTTGGTGTAAGGATTCAAAGGCATTTATCCACTTTCAAGGCATGGTATGATAACTCCTAATTCCTTACTATATCAACTATAACTGCAATCTCCTCATTTCTTATAATTTTCTTATCAACAATTATAGGAACAGCACTATTTCTAGTAATCATCTAGTTGAAAGAAATAAGAAATTCTAGAAATTTCAACACATGCCCAAAATAGGTATTTATCCAATTGTATTGAAAGCTAGAAAGAATACAGTAGAGAGTTAAGGTGATATGTGGAAGGATTCAGCCTAAGCCAACAAAGTTTACGAGCCTGCAACCCAGGAACCCACACCCAAAAATTGCTGACAAAGGCTTGCAATGAATGACAATGAACTGTACCTATGATTGATGGCAATAATATCCTTTCAGGACAGCAACTTTCCTGGATGACAACAAACACTCACAACACTGAAAACAATGCCAATCAGGATGTCTTTCTTTTCCCTTGTTTCCTTTGCCCTTTGCAGGGGCAGCACCATTTGTACCCTCCAAACATGAAGAAAAAGGTGCCAACTTTGAAACATTTCCAAGGGTAAAATGGTGAAACATGTTTCAATGTTGGGGGGATGCAACTATGAAAAATAATGTGAAAATAAATTGAAGGTGTAAAATTGACAAGTCCATGATTCAGTTTCCGACAGGCTAACAATTCTTCTTTCCCCAACATATATGAAGTAACTAAGGGCCACAGTCAGGATGCCACTTTGAAGACGAGAATATTTTGCTGGCTTCCGTTTGCAAAACAAATAATTTATGAAAAATATATATACATAACCATCATACTAGACCATTTCCAAGGAGGAAAATAGGCAATAAATAAAGATCATTTGAAGACTACTATAGTATTTTTTAAATGGAATATCAATGTCATTGTTGCAAATTGAACAAACATCTCTATTAATGTCATAACAAAGTGTTCTAAAAAGATTGAAATAAGTTCCATATTTTTCATCAAGCAATGGTTTCTGATTCTCCATGTTAAATATCTCTATCTTCCATGCTGTGCGATGTTTTTTTAAATTGTTCAAAATTTAATGTAGTTGTTTTCATGCACATATAGAGTTGAAGAATTTTGGTCAATTGTTCAATATACTTTGTTGTTTTCTTTATGCAGAAATGTATAAAGATCTTGAAATCATTACATTTTTTTTTCCTTTTTTTTTTAATTTAAGAGAGAGATGTTTGTTGAGCTGTACTTTTATAGAGAATAGTCAATTATGAAACAAATATATAAGGAAATTAAAATTAGTCAAAATCAACTTTCTTGTTGCTCTGTAGAGCAATTTAGATCATCTAAGTGGTATTCTGGAAAGAATTCATGCTGTTGGAAATGTCATCATTGATTTCAAGGGTATATACACAATTGGAAGTTGTCATTGATGTCAAAGGTATATTAATATAGATGATTGGATAGATTACCAATGATGTCAAAGAGTTCACAGAGCAAAGATTGATAGACGAAATTACAGTTTACAAGGGCAATGATTATGTTTTAATTATATCTAACAAGGCAAAAATTAATATGATTGATCACCTGTAATATCCCTTGAAGAGTTACACCTTAACTTGCTGATTTTGAACTCAAGGAATATTGTCAAATGCTTTGTTTGCGTAGTTGAAGCTTGCTGTTATGAGTTTCAGATTGATGTGTTTGCCTTTGAATTGGAAAGTCAATGATGCAAATGCTTTGAAATGAATGCTATATGGTATAACAATAAGTTGAGCATGAAATGCAAGTATTTTGTTTTTTTCCAAATGCAATAAATGTCTTATACTAGTGCAAATCAACACCTACAGCCAATCGACATTTCGTCAAACACTTGGCATGCAAACTATTATGCAGATCATGAGCAATATAGATATGAACATCACATCAAATATTTGGTATGCAACTTATCACTCCTTTATTGATGTGCCAACTCTAGTACAATGCTGAAATAGGTAGCCAAGACTCTTCGCTTTCAAGTAACGCAATCTCTATAGACTGAGTACAAATGGCAGTAACTACAATATTCTAATGCTCATATAGAAATGCAAATATCATAAGTGTTGATTCTGGTAGCTTCGGTCAGATTCAATACGCAAGTAGAAGATTCGTAATTCTGATTGAATATTCTTTCTCTTATTATTTGTTTAGTTATGCGAGTAGTAATCTTCAATTTCTCGAGTGAAGATTCACGTCCTCAAAGGACACGTCACATAAGAAGACGTGTCTCCACACGTCCTCTTATGAGACATGCCTCTCTTTGAGATACGTCCTCTCTACCATATACAAATATTGATTCAATCTCCTTTTACGGATATAGAAATAGATAAATAGTCCGTATTAAGAAGATCTAAATAACATCGTCTGAGAATTCTAACTGAGTGTTCTTTCATAGTAACTGCCTTGGGATTTGCTTATTCTTATCTGCGTTTGTACCCTGATTAGATTTGTTAACCTGTAACATGGTATCAGAGCCAGGTTTGGGGGAATTGATCAAATTTGTGTAAATAAAGAATTATCGGGAGATGCTCAGAATTCTTATCAGGCCTTATTTTTTTCAATCTATCGCTACCTATTGGTGAGCGACTATCTCATGGGGCCACCTATGCAAAAGGATTCCACCTATAAGGTGAATCACAGGTTTAAAAAGAGTGACAAAAATGAATTATTACTTGTATGAGTTACTTGTGAAGTTAGTAGCAATCTTGGTATACACAAAGGGAGTAACAGATGTTGCAAGAGCCGGCATGGTTGGTGTGTCTCAATGCTGGAGCCGTGATTTTATCGAAACCTGCATTCTTCAGATTGGTATATTTTATTCAGCCGTAAGTCTTCAGGAGTTGGGGGTCGATATTGATATTGTATTTAAAGCACCACCGAATAATAGCAAGTCACGACTGAGTGAAGTGTTCAGGTGTTAGAAATTAGCCATTGTTCGAGCTCCTGTGTGTGTACTCGTGAGCTTCCTCTGTGTGGCGGGAAGACTTGTCTTGGCTCGATGCTGCTCTACTGATGGCCGGAGTTCGTGCATCCATCTGCTGGATTTAATATTTCCTTATTCGCGTTCTTCTAGCAACTAGTGTTTGTCATGTTGAAGCATCAGTTAAAGTCACGTTTTGTTCCTGTCGAGATGTTGTTTTTGTCTTCCACTCTAAGCATGATTGTCTTGTGCGAAAGACTCACCTGGTGATTGTATTGCAAAGTCAACTCATTTGGTTGACGTATTTACTCTGTTTTCTAGCTGTGATCTGAAGGGTAGGCTCTTCTGTTTGGCAGTAAGACTATTTTGAGCAATTCTCAAGCATAGGAACCTGAACCATAAGTGGTCAATTGCAATAAGAGCCAACCTGTGAAGGAATACTGGAACTGTCATTGGATTAGTTGCCAGTGTTCTTTGAAATAGTTTCACTACTATTGTCTCGTATTGAAACATTAAGGCAATGATGATGTTGTCATGTCATCATCAGAGGAGATGAGTACTAAAATAGAATCGTCACTCTCAGATGAGAAAATATTCAAAACTAAGTGGTTGGTCCAAACAGACAGTCAAGAAACAGGGCAGCTGAAGATGCATATGGAAGGTTTAGATTCTGGGACATCTTCAGGAATGATATTTGAGACACCCAAGTCTGTTGGAGAAACGCAATTCAAAGTGGGTGATGCAGTGAGAATTTCTAAGCTTGGAATACGTGCATTGGAATTAAGTAGAACTATGCTATTCGATGTGCCTGTGGAAGCAAAAGCAACCTACCAGAGGGAACATGTGACTTTAGTTTCTCTAATGAGAAAATTAAATGAGAAAGCAATTGTGGGACATCCTATCACTATTGAGAGCTTGGAATTTGGTTACTGTGATGATTATATTGCTCATGATAGTCTTGTCAACGAGGCAATTGTTGATTCTCTAACCTATGGTGATGGGGGAATGGGGAAAAGTATAGTTCAACCACCTTGGAGAACTGCAAGGAGAATTGAAATGCAACGTGTATCTCGAGGTTTCCCCTCAAGGAAGGGGTACAATGTGAACTATAGTTTATGCCAACCTCCCGGAAGTCAAAATGGACTATTTGTTGTCAAGGCAGGTTATGGAGGTATTAATGATAAAAGCTGATATATATGGAGGTTTGACTTAATCTGGAGATCTATGTACGACCTTGCAGTCATGATGAATACCAATTGCCTTTACATCATTACAGTCAAGAGCTCATCTGCTGTCAGATTGAGCTGCTAACGATGTCGAGTTCAATAATTGCAACTAAATGATTTCATCAAAGGTTGTGGTAGGAAATAGAGTGCATCGTAAATTTGAACGGTCAAAGACCATGTCCAAATTTAACCTTGCCAGGGGCCTATGTTCAAGCCGTGAAGGGTGTTGACTAATCTGAGCGCAAGAGCAGCGTATCTTACAGTGTCCAATATTTGCATCCATCAGAATATTTAAAGAGATAAGTATTCTTTGTTTGTTAAGTTATATTATTTTGGATCATGTGTAATTAGTAAAGAGAGATCGTGGTTTCTCTTGAATTGTGTTCACTGGCATAAGATCCTTTGAAGATTCTAATTACTATTTGCAAGTCATTTTTCATGCTAGTTGTGATTTCTAAGTGTGACTCTAAAATAAAAGGGAAAACTGCAATTTCGATGGTGATAAGTTGGTCACATCGATATCTTTCTTTAATGCATGAGCTGTGATAGAGCCTTGAACTCTTAGAGAGAGTTGGTTCTACTTGCTAACTGCATAATGCATCCAAGAAATCTGCAGTTGTGCAGATTGTCTTTTATTGTGCTGAGCTTAGCACTCTCGAGAGAAGTAAAAGATGGAAGAAAAATTATATCAAAATTCAATAAAGATAAGTTTCTTTATTCCTTCATTCTGATTCTTTGATATATTTCTCTTATAGATTGATTTACTTATTCATCTTTAAATTTTGTTCATAAATTCTTATGTATTCATGCTATAACCTGAGATAGCAAACTTTGTATGATTCTAGCCTTGATATTTCTTTGGATAGTTATAAGCTATTAGTAATCTCTCCCTAAGATGCTTCCAGGGCAGATCTAAGAGCAGAAGGTGTTGAGAGATTACTTAGTGATGAAAAGCTTGAGGCATCTTGTGAGGAAGTCACGACGACCAAAGAAATGATCAAGCGTGAAGTCACATCTTGCAGCCATGAGACTGAGTTGGTGGCTAGAGGGAGTTCTCTTCCAGAAGTCTTCTTTGCAATCTCTGAAGCAAGGGTCAAGAGGGAGTTTTGTAACTCACGGAGAAGAAGTGAAGACTACTGTATTGCAAAACCTTAGAGGATCCCTTCAGCTACTGAGATCAGAATTGCTCAAGATTGTCTTCTAGATTTGTCATTGGTAGCCCCGCAAACCTTTCATAATAGTGTTGCAGGCAATCTTGGACGAAGAGGTCAGAAGGTTGATACAAGTGCTTGAAGATTCAGAGGGAGCCTGCTGAGTTTGAAGAAGGAAGCAATCATTTGTGGCATTGAGTACAGCCGAGGCAGAGTATATTGCAGCTTGTATGGTAGCTCGGGAAGCAGTGTGGCTTCGTAAGCTCCTTGCAGGATTATTTGGGCAATCAATGTAGCCTCTATCATTCATTGTGATAATCAGAGTTGCGTAAAGCTATCTGTCTCAGTATCAGTGAGCTTGTTTAATGAGTTCTTCTCTGTGAGAGAAGTTCGAGGTGAAATCCCTTGTTAATGTATTTCTCCTTGAGGGAGATTTGAGGTGCAAGCCCTTGTTAATGGATTCTCTTTGAGATTTGAGGTGAAAGCCCTTGTTTCCACCCTATGAGAGAGTCATGGGGTGACTCCATGAACTTATGGGCTCGCTTCCCCTATGTACATTATTGAAAGGTGACGATCTTTCTAATAATGAACACTTGTATGTGACATTGTAAAGTGACGACTTTGCAATGATGAGTTGAACTATCATGATAGATATCATGTGACTTGATATCTGTGGACATGTCATGATAGTATCTTATGGACACCTTGATGGATATCATGAGACTTGATGTCTTTTGAAGATCTTTGTGATCCCTAAGAGATAATCATGGTGGATAATTATATATATCCGTGGATATGCCATGAATTATTATGGTAGACATGAGACTTGATGTCAGTGCACATACCATAATGAAGATGTGTTATGAAGAATGTCATGTGACTTGACAAATTTCTTGAAAACACATTATATCTTCAATATCACGTGTGAGGTGATATCCCTTACTTGTTTTGAGTTATCTTCCATAGCTAAGAGGGAGTGTTGATTCTGGTAGCTTCGGTCGGATTCAATACGCAAGTAGAAGATTCTTAATTCTGATTGAATATTCTTTCTCTTATTATTTGTTTAGTTATGCGAGTAGTAATCTTCAATTTCTCTTGAGTGAAGATTCACGTCCTCAAAGGACACGTCACATAAGAAGACGTGTCTCCACTTTGTGGAGACACATCCTCTTATGAGACATGTCTCTCTTTGAGATACGTCCTCTCGACCATATACAAATATTGATTCAATCTCCTTTTACGGATATAGAAATAGATAAATAGTCCGTATTAAGAAGATCTGAATAACATCGTCTGAGAATTTTGAGTGTTCTTTCATAGTAACTGCCTTGGGATTTGCTTATTCTTATCTGCGTTTGTACCCTGATCAGATTTGTTAACCTGTAACAATAAGGAACCTGATCACAAGAAGCGCCTATGCTGAAGAAAGTATGGCAGCTACAAGCAACTCAAGAGGCATCTCCCTTAAGCCAAATCAAGCTTCCACACATGCCGCCCCTACTCTGATATGAATCCTCTTCCAAAAAATTATAATTAGCTACTAATAGCCCAAACAAGCATCAAACACCATCGCCATACACCAAGTAATGCAGCGCCATCATACCCATAAGAAATCGTTCCACCTTTGGCATGGTATGAGCAAAATCATGGGTTACTAACATGCAACAATATGATTGAAAGAGAGATGACAGCAGCTCCTTCAATTGATTCTTTATAATGCCCAAATCGTCCTCAACTACGAATGCAATTAGCAATACCCAAATCTTCAAATCTCCTCAATGTAATCTCCAAATCGAATTTATCCACAAAAATGCTTCAACAAGCTGATATGAAATCTCTATCTCCAAATTTGGCCAAGGCCACAAAATTTGCAATGCAAGCACAGATTGGACCTCTGAATGAAGCCCACAATCAAGCAATAATTCAGATGATAGTTTCACAGCCTCAAAATTGCATAACCAATGAGATTTTTCGTTCTCAATGGCTAGAAATGGCAGAAACCCTAGCTAGCTTCTTCACCAAGCAAGCACATCAAAGCAAATATCAATTCCTGGATGATTAGAAGCTTGGCTAACCCTCTCTTTATACTTTTTCCTAGGGAGAGGTCGATTCTTCTAGAAGCTTCTCTTTTAATAATATAATATTTGCACTTTACAAATATTAAAATGTGACTATATAATATAAAGTGCAAATATAACATTATAACATAACATTCAAATAATAATAATTATTAAAATTACATTTAATAATAATTAAATATTATATCTTAAGAAAACTCCTTATTTCTCCAATTCAACTGAATTCAGGAAATGGAAACCATCAACTGACTAGATATCTGCCACAAGGGACCCCCTAACCATGCTCATTAGCCTACGAGGGTGAGGAATAGGCTAAACCATCCAAAGCAGTGTCAGACTAAAAAGGGGACATTACAATCCACCCTTCCTAAAATTGCTTGTCCCCAAGCAATCATCCACTGCAAAGGAAACTCTCCCCCACCTGGATCCCAAGGGAAGATCGGTGTAATGCCCCTAATATCACCAAACAACTCCTATAACACCAGCACAAGAACAACTGACTCACTCTCACCATCGGGTGCCGCAGGAGTATGAACCTTAAAAGGAAGCAACTCAAGAGACTAACGACACTTGCTTCCAATCTTTGTGCCAGGAAAACTTTCATACAAACAGTCTAGCACTTGCGCCACTGAACTGTGCATCTGAAAAAGATCATGTACATGAGGATCAAATGTAAATTTGTACTCACTCCTCACCATGTACACCTCAGAAAACTCCTATGTGAGCCCTGTTTGAAATCCTGATGTATTGGAAGGATCCCAAACACTACAATCAATGCTCATCTCAGGACTAGAGTCAAGTGAGTGATCAACATCTAACTCGAAGAATGGATTATCATATGACCATGTAGCATCTGTCTCAAACAAGGGATTGTGGATCATCTCATGCTCCTTCTTCTGAACCACCTCCTCTCTCTTTCTGTCCAACCCCTTACAAAAAAGATATAGAATGCAAGCTCCCATCTGTAATTCCCCTCAACATATATTTCCAGTTATTAATCTCAAATTTCATTTCCATTTTAGGCATGTTGAGAGTAAATTCTCCAATGTCCTAGGGCCATTTCATACCCAAAACTATGTGTCATCTCACCCATTTTGATCACATAGAAGTCAGTCTGTAACTCATAATCATTCAACAAGGTGAGATTATTTACTCGTCTAGTGCATGTGAGGGTATATCCATCAGCAACTCAAACTCTAAATCTATCAAAATCCTCGGTTTGAAGTCTACTTCTAGCCACAAAACCCTCGTCGATAAAGTTGCATTGCTCTAGTATCAAGCATAGCAACACAACGCTGTCCATTGACTGTTCCTCTGAATCTGAATGTAGTCTCGTCCTGTATATTAGCAAGGAATTCTAAAGGAGCCAAATTCCCGTCAGGCCCAAATTCTGTAGATGCTTTCCCATTCTAATCAACCCCTGAAGCAACTTTTTGATCTGCATTTTCAGAATCGGAGTCCTCATAATATGCCCACATTATATGATTTGCCTTGCTCTTAGGCCTCAAAGGGCAGTCATGATCTTTATTTTAAGGTTCCTTGCACCAATAGCACAATTTCTTCTTTCTTAACTCCTCCCTTGACTCTTCATCCATTGTGACTGCTGATTTCTTTTTCTAATCAAATTGTTGAGGATTTTCATTGTTGGAAGAAGGAACATCTTTATGCAAAGACTTGCTTTTTGGGGCTGTGAACTCCATACTCCTAGCCTTTTTCATAGCTTCCTAAAGAGAAGGGGGATCAAAAGTTTTTATCCAACCTCTCATTGGTTCCAACAAGCCTTCAATAAACAGCATGACCAATCTCCTTTCTAATATGTTGGGAACCATAATCGATAGCTTCTGAAAATCACCTATGTAAGCCTCCAAACTCCCAACCTGCTTGAGCTGAGCCAAGTCTTTGAAGTATGTTTCAGGATCTTTCTTATCAAAGTGCTCAACCAACCTATCCACAAACTCCTAGTAAGAGGTGATGCGATTATGCTGCAACATGACCATCCTGTGGTACCACCAATCGTGAGTTGCTCCCTCCAAGTGTAAAGTGGAATACTTGATGGCATCCACCTCTGCCATGGGTTGAAGATTTAAGAAAGTGTCTAACTTATGAACCCAAGCTTGTGTTGTACTCTTACCACTTCCATCAAATGTAGGCAATGTGAGTTTGTTTGTGGCTTGTTTCAAATCCCTGCTTAGATTTTTTCGTTTTCGGTCTTTCCTCAATCTATAGTGCTCTCTTCTTTGACTTACAAACCTGTCAAAGCTTATGCCCTCCCTAACCTGTGGTGTCAACAATTCTCATTCATCATTTGCTTCCATGAGATTATCTGCAAACTGGGCCTCACCTTCTTCTTCAACATTTTCTTCTTTTGGTTCATCCCTCAAAAAGGTAGGATGTGTAGGCCTATCTACAATACAAGAGTGTGCCCGCTGTGCCCTAGGTGTCCCAACCACACTCCTGTTATCATATGGTTCAAGATTTTGTCTTCCCTGAGGGGTCATTTGTTGTAACGTTGTCATGAGTGCCTGCAAAACAACTGCAACCTGCTCTTGCCCTATTGCCTCCGTCTAAAAATTTCTCATGCTTCTCTTTCTTCATTGTTTCCCCCATTTCTAGCTTCATTTCCAAGCCCATTTCGAGGTGGACTACCACCACCTCTTTCACCCATGGTGGGTTGCTATGTGTTTGCGATTATTTTCCTATGTTGCTCTACCCTTTTTCTGGTATAATATTTGTGAGGACCAACTTCTGGTGACTGCATAAAAACTCTAACCCTCCAAGATGGCAGGATCAATGCTCTGATACTACTGTAATATCCCTTGAAGAGTTACACCTTAACTTGCTAATTTTGAACTCAAGGAATATTGCCAAACACTTTGTTTGCGAAGTTGAAGCTTGTTGTTATGAGATTCATATTGATGTGTTTTCCTTTGAATTGGAAAGTAAATGATGCAAATGCTTTGAAATGAATGCTAAATGGTATAACAATAAGTTGAGCATGAAATGCAAGTCTTTTGCTTTTTACAAATGCAATAAATGCCTTATACTAGTGCAAATCAACACCTAAAACCAATTGACATTTCGTCAAACACTTGGCATGCAAACTATTATGCAGATCATGAGCAGTATAGATATGAACATTACATCAAATATTTGGTATGCAACTTATCACTTCTTTATTGATGTGCCAACTCTAGTACAATGCCGAAATAGGTAGCCAAGACTCTTGGCTTTCAAGTAATGCAATTTCTATAGACTGAGTACAAATGGCAGCAACTACAATATTCTAATGCTCATATAGAAATGAAAATATCATAAGGAACCTAATCACAAGAAGCACCTATGCTGAAGAAAGTATGGCAGCTACAAGCAACTCAAGAGGCATCTCCCTTAAGCCAAATTGAGCTTCCACACATGCCGCCCCTGCTCTGATATGAATCCTCTTCCAACAAATTATAAGCAGCTACTAAGAGCCCAAACAAGCATCAAACACCATCGCCATACACCAAGGAATGCAGCACCATCATACCCATAAGAAATTGTTCCACCTTTCGCATGGTATGAGCAAAATCGTGGGTTACTATCATGCAGCAATATGACTGAAAGAGAGATGGCAACAACTCCTTCAATCAATTCTTTATAATGCCCAAATCATCCTCAACTATGAATGCAATTAGCAATACCCAAATCTTCAAATCTCCTCAATGTAATCTCCAAATCGAATTTATCCACAAAAATGCTTCAACAAGATGATATGAAATCTCTATCTCCAAATTTGGCTAAAGGCCACAAAATTTGCAATGCAAGCACAGATTGGACCTCTGAATGAAGCCCACAATCAAGCAATAATTCAGTTGATAGTTTCACAGCCTCAAAATTGCATAACCAATAAGAGTTTTCGTTCCCAATGGCTGAAAATGGTTGAAACCCTAGCTGGCTTCTTCACCAAGCAAGCACATCAAAGCAAATATCAATTCCTAGATAATTAGAAGCTTGGTTGACCCTCTTTTTATATTTTTTCCCAGGGAGAGCTCAATTCTTCTAGAAGTTTCTCTTTTAATAATATAATATTTGCACTTTACAAATATTAAAATGTGACTATATAATATAAAGTACAAATATAACATTATAACATAACATTAAAGCTGGTATTGGCATGGTGTGATGGTTTAAAGGTGGCATTGTTGTTTGTGCCACCAAGGTTCAAACCCCATTGGGGTGGTATTGTTGAATGGTTGTAATCCGGTTCATAGCTCCGGTCAAAAGCGTTTATCCCTTGAATAAAAATAAATAAACATAACATTAAAATAATTATTATTATTAAAGTTACATTTAATAATAATTAAACATTATACCTTAAGAAAACTCCTTATTTCTCCAATTCAACAGAATCCAAGAAATAGAAACCATCAATTGATTAGATATCTGCCACAAGGGACCCCTAACCATGCTCATTAGCCTACAAGGGTCAAGAATAGGCTAAACCATCCAAAAGCAACGTCAGGCTAAAAATGGGACATTACATCACCAAAGCAATACCAAAGACAACAATAGCATATTGTGTGAAGAGAAGAAGCAACAATAATAATGAATCGTGTAAAAGAACATTCATTAAAGACAAATGTGAAATCCAACAATGATATAAGTTGTAGCAATTAGAATAAGAGCAAAAAATAAGAAGGTTAAATTGTTCAAGACTTAAAGAAAGGTAAGACAATATATAAGATGCATTAGATGATTATTCAAAACAATAGCGAATGATAATGAGCACTGATTGAATGTCAATGAACAACAATTTAGCTTATATTTATTTAGTGCTAAGAATGAATGGAGGAGTAATTACATTTAATGAAAACAAAATGGGAATAAGATTATTACACTAAGAGGCGTAACCCTACAATGGCAACAACCTGTAATGTCCCCTTCTCATCAGTGATCAGCATTGGCATTCTTCAGTCTATTCCGGAACCCGTAGACTGGAATGAGGTGGAAATTAGGGTTTCATGGGCTTGGCTTTTGTAGCATTTCATTTTATTTACTATTTTTAGTAAATGATAGTTGTGGCAGTATGCAGTTGGTTGTCTTCAGTCATCACTTCAGTTGAGCATGTTATTGGTTGTTTCAATATCTTCCTCTCAAGCCTTAATTGTTGAAATTTACTAAGTATTGGCATAAGTGTTATATTTTTCAATTGACCACCCCTTGGCCTAAGGATACAACTTGCAAGTTGTTTTAAAAAGGGGACTTGAAGGGTACGCCTTGTCATAAGGTGATATTAATATTTTATATTTTTGAATTTATTGCTTGGAGGAAAGTGGACGCCACTTTATGAGGAATATTATTTTATGAAATTTGAAAATAAGGAGAATTCAAATAGTTGTCTTTTGGCGTACCATTGAGGAAGTTGAAGAGTTTCTCAATTCTTATAAAATGAAGACATGACTCCAGCATTTGGTATCCATCAATTACCTTACTGTTATGCTGTCAAAATGACTATGGACATTTTGCTATTGCTTCGAGGATGCTACCTCCTAGCCCCTTCCCAATTTCGTGTTTGAAATATAACACCTAGTTGGAACATTGCTGCTTCTCACAACAGACTAGCAGATTGAGCAATAAAGGTTGATAATTTTGGTGAATTCTACAGTTTTGAAGTTCCTGGTTTTTACACAGCTGAAGCTGAGTTTTGTTCATAACTTCTAAAGCGAATTTTATTCTGTTCTGGGTACTTTGGCCATGCATTAGTCAACTGAAGGCGCCACCTTTCACAAAATTTGGGAATTTATTTCCAAGTATTCAATTTTATATTGCAAAATCGATTTTCCTCAAGGGCCGTACCATTTAATGATGTCTTGGGATTCGTGCCAAATAAAGTGGAGACTTTGATTGCTGTTTCTGGATTCTAACTTGGGCGCCAGACTTGTAAGGTGCATTTGCAACTCGTTTCACGCCATTCGGAGGAGATTTGAGTGAGTTATGATAATTTACTTGATTCTCACAGTTGCAGATTGTAATTTCCAGTTTACTGTTTTTACATCAGATTGTTGAAGTTCTGATTTCTGATTTATTAGCAGCTGTTAGAGGGTTAAAATATCATTGAAAATCATCTCTTAATCTTGTGTATGAAGAATTCTATATTCCTTATGTAATTTGCAGCTTATTCCACATTGTACAAACTGTAAACAGTAGTACTGTTCCAGTTTAATTTGCTGCAATTTCTTTCTGTTTCTTCTCACATAAGTCCCCTGGATGGTTTACCGCCAGTGAGGTTAATTTAATTGTAATATCTCATACCCACTCATAGTGGTGAATCCCCACAGCATTGTGGATGCCCGCCGCAGCGGATGAATTGCTTAATCTTTTCCCCCCACTGTTTGGTGGTAGCGTGGATTTGTTCTCTCATGGCTGGTTATCCGCCTAATTAGTTCATAATTTCAATTTCTTAAACTCCGTCATATGTTAGCACCTCGCCCTCAGTGGGATCTTGAGTGCACATTCTTGACGTTGAGTAGTTCTTCTATTCAAGTTCAGTTTCTTCAGTTTAAGTTCAGTATCTTCCATTCAAGTTCAGATTTGTATTTGAGGCTAACGCTAATCCAATCATCCATTGCTGGTTATTTTGTGATTTTCCTTCGAAAAAATTGGTTAGCATATTTCACAACCCCTATTGGAGGCCAACGAATGTAACACTGTAAGAAAAAATAAATGATTCGTATTCTATCAGCTGTTAACAGGAGGAATAGATAGTGGATTAACAAAATTTATTACGCCGAGAGACGTTTTATAGTGGCATCATCAAATCTGTGTACGTTCATAATGCATGGGATATATTTGACATGCAGTTGGCAGTTTCTTCTTGGCTATGGCGGTTACTTATTGGTTGTAGCGTTTCAGCTTCCATAAGTCTACATTTATAATTTGCACCATTGATGAATTGTACAGGCGTTTGATATTTTGAATGCAAGTTGAAGTACCCTGTGTCCATATTTTTTGTACCTATTTACATTTTTTTTCCTCCTCCATCATTCTGGACAAGTCTGAATAGTCTGGTAATGACAAAGAGACCAACCAGTAACGACAGACAAAATGTGAGGGATATTCATGTCATGTTTCGCTCTATATGAAACGCCATTCTTGGGGACCGCTTTAATGCATTTCTTGGGAGATTCTGCAAAAAAACATTCACAGATTTGATGGATAATGAGTATCCCTTGGCATTAATGCTCAGCACTGCCGGATGTTTACTTACCTTGTTGGGAGACCTGGTCGTCGCCTGGGTTTACAACAAACAAGAAAAGAAAAAAGAAATTATCCCTATGCAGAAGCCCATCATTTCTCAAACAATAGGTAAACTGTTTTAAGAAAATAATTCATCAATCTACCATATCTGTTTTCCATTTTATAATATATTTGCATGTTGTAATTACCAGACAGTCAAGCACTATCCCCTGCACAAAATAAACCGTTGGATGGTTCAGCTTCCGTGGGTGACAGTTTATTACTGATATTGGCACTTTGCTTTCATTCTTTCTTCGAAGGAATCGCCATTGGAGTTGCAGGCAAATGTTCTTCTTGATTTGTAGTTTTTTATAGACACTTACCAATATAAACTTACAAAAAAAGGGCACCTTTTTCTTTATTTCTCCTACTTTTTCTGGGCCGGCCCTTTTTTTGTGTAATATCTAAAAGTTGATTTGTGGCATAGAAACGAAAGCCATGGAAAACGTTGTGGACAGCAGGTCTGGAATTTGATGGTCTATTTGACCGTTTTTTGCATTTGGGACGGTATAGTACAACCTAAAAAATTATTAGATCGTATCATTTGTCTTGCTATATTTTTATATAACCGATGACATTTCAAATTATTATTAAACCGTAAAAATTTATTGTAGGCACATATATATATATAAAATAATGTTTATGATAAAAATATAAATTAGTTTATAATTGGAAATTGCAATAATTCTTTATAATTTCATTTTATATTAATATATATGATTTATTATAAATATATTTATTAATTCAAAATCTGTTGAGAAAAGAATCTTTTCAAGATTAAATATAGTTCTTTCTAATTTTTTAAAGATTTTGACTTTTTTACTAATAATTATCATTGCTTTATATTAATATATATGATTTATAATATTTATTATAAAAATATATATTAATTGAAAATCTTTTCAAAATAGAATATAACTGATTTTTAACCTTTTGAATATTTTAATAAGATTTATTTTCTACATAATTTAGAAACTTTTTGTTACAATTAACAATAAATTTAAGATTTAAGATTTATTTCTAATTATCAATATTTTCTAATTTTATAGTTTTTTAATATATATATAGGATATTCTTATAAATAACAACATAGCACAAATTTTTATTGTATTTTCAAAGCATTTATTTTATAGCATTTTGTGTAGAGTGATTTTTAGCTTTGATTTTCTTCAATAGATCATTTGGTTTTATTGGTGAGATGTTGAAATTTTGTTTGCCTTTTACAAATAGTTTATGTTTTTAGATAAATGAATTTAAGATTAAACTATAAAAAAAATTGAACAATAGGAGCTAATTTCACTTTATAGCATTGTTTTCTCAACAATATTTATTTTACAGTGATTCAACTTTGATTTTTTTTAAGGAGTAGTTGTGTTTTATTGGTGAGCATTTTAAAATTTTAGATAATGAGTTGAATAAGGATTAAACTATTTTTAATTTTATATAATTATTTCTGATTAGGTTTGAAATTGATATTTAAATATGATTTTAGATAAATCAATTTGCGAATTGAACTATTTTTAATTTTATATAATTATTTCTTACTAGATTTGATTTGAAATTGATATTTAAATGTGTTTTTATGATATTTACACATATGAAATCAATAAATTAATTTATAGTCAAAATAGTAATACAATTTTACAAATTAGAGAATAAATATATGAAAAAAACAATCATATTGTGCAATATAATAATTCTTAATCTAATACTCTATGCATTATCAAAATGTAAATTGCATATATATAATTATTTAATTATCAATAAAATTTATTATATGCAATTGGATTTACTAATTGAGTGCATGCATAGTTTCTAAAATTTGTAAATTTTCTAACATAATTATTTTATAAAATAATATTTCATAGATTACTAATATATTGATTTTTTTAGATACTTAAAAAAAAAATTTGACAGATAAATTTTTTCATAAAATATAAAATGATAAATATTTAAATGAACAAACCGTCACAAAATTTTCATATGACAGACAAGGGTAACCGTCAAATTCCAGGCTGGTGGACAGTGTCTCTACACAAGATATTCGGTGCGATTGCAATGGGTGTAGAGCTGTTGCAGATAATTCCAAATAGGCCACTTTTATCAACTGCAATGTATGATTATGTTTGCCATATCCACCCCAATTGGAGTTGTGGGCATTCTAATCGATGCCACTACAGATTGACGCTTGGTCGATTGGTTTTATGCAATTTCAATGGGATTAGCCGACAGAGTCTTCATTTATGTGGCCATAAACCATCTCCTGAAGCGAGGGACGACACATCATAACTCTCAAAGCCATGAGATTCCATTGGATAACCCATTTTACAGTTTTATGGCTGTTGTTGTTGGTTCTGGATTGATTGTAGAGGTAATGATTTAGAGGATAGTCTTGTGCTTCTTAATTCTGGTGTGATCTCTGTGTCATTCTGTTGAATGTGTGAAAATGTGTTAAATACCAGAGTTGATAAAATGTTCATTGTGGAGCCCCTTAGCACACTTAGATTCTTCAATGGCTTACCGATTCCCCTATCATAAAAAATGTTCAATGTAACTACCGATTAACTCAGATGATCACATATTTATACTTAAAATCAAAATTTAAAATATCAATATGAATGCTAATATTCAGCGATTTACAAATTCAATTTAACAAAGAATATGATAGGGTAACATTCTTTTTCCAATATAAGCTAATAAATTCATTTATCTATATTGAATATTGATATAAATAACTTAACTGAACATAAGGATTTCAATTTTGCTATAGAAATTCTTTACTGGCTTATTGGAAAAAATAAAAATAAAATTACTAAGTTAGATTACCTAATTATTTGCCTATCAACTACTTACATTATAAAACAGAATTAAATCAAGGTTTCGTAATTATTTTTTTCATACACAGAGATGGACATACACATATATACATGTATATGAGTGACAAACATACAGATATATACATATATATGAGCTTACGTAAAAACACATACAATTAACTTTAATCTTAACATTGGGAATATTTTAATAGATATACATTTATATCAACATGAATATTATATGTAACAAAATATATATATATATAGTCCCTCCCCTTACTCTTAAAATTTTACTTAATAAAATACTTTTAAATATTGAAAGCTATTTTCTGATTAAGAACAACCTCCAAAAAATTTCCACAAGTTCTACTCCTAGTTGCTTTGGCCGTGTACAAAAGATTGTTTAAAAGTATTTTTGGATTCAGTCCTACAATTTCATCTAAATCAATTTTGCGAACTACAATTTTGTCAGCGGATTCACCAATTTTTAGTTGGTGTAACAAAATGTCTATTGTCTTTTCTATTTTAAGCAAATTATTTTGAAACTATAGCATTGGTAGTTAGGGGCAAGGCTTAAATTTGATGGCCGTATGATCATATTTAGAGATTTTTGTCGTAAAATACAATCAAAATTTTAAGAAGATTGTATCAGATGAAAGGAGAGATTTTGTATAGACTGTCAAAATTTATATAGAATTATAATGATATATATATTTGATTTATATATAATTTTACTTACATTAAGGTATATCATAATATTTTAAGGGCACCTTTGAATAGATAACCGTCATTAAAAAAAATTGTTGACAGGCAAGGTCAACTGTCAAATTTAAGCCCTGGTTAGGGGAGAGGACCCAGTAGTTGCGGATTCACCAATTTTTAGTTGGTGTAACAAACTGTCTATTGTCTTTTCTATTTTAAGCAAATTATTTTGAAACTATAGCATTGGTAGTTAGGGGAGAGGACCCAGTAGTTGCGGATTCACCAATTTTTAGTTGGTGTAACAAAATGTCTATTGTCTTTTCTATTTTAAGCAAATTATTTTGAAACTATAGCATTGGTAGTTAGGGGAGAGGACCCCGTAGTTGTGCACCCTAACTTTGCGCTTCTAATTATCCTACGTGGAAATTTCAAATCACTCCCAATTTTTTACAACTTACTTGGCAAGTCCCCTACTTATAACTAAGGTTTCAAGGCCACATCATCAAATATGATGCCACATCAGCATGCTTTTTGTCAAGGTGTCCAAAAAGACCCAAAAAAAAGTGAGACCAATACTTGTGCATTCACAACATGTTTTATTGAGCGTTGATGTGGAATCACATTATTGGTTGCTTTTTAGATCAAATGAATACATTTTGTTTAATTATGGTAGTCATCATCAACACTAACAACTTAAAAGTCACAACTTTTGGTCCAATATTGATAAAAATATTGGACATTATATAAACAACTACTATCACAACTATTGAAACAACTACTATCACAACTATTGAAACATGCTCAAGTACCGGGTCCTCTCCCCTAGCATATTTCTTGTAGTCATAGCCAATAATCAAACTAAATTAATTTCAACAGAGTTATTTTAACAAAAAAATAATATTTTTAGTTTTAAATTTGACTCTCATTTACATATCAAAATTTAAATATCAAAAAAATTAGATACAAATAAATATTTTTAAAAAATTAGAATTATTAAAATAATGAATGGTGATTTTTTAAATGTAAAATTGAAAATCATACACAAAGTGCTGGTAATGGAGTGTCATGGTTAAATAGTGATATATTGGGAAATTCATCTTTGAATGGAATATTTACATTTTGAATCACATCTTCAATCAAATTAGTCTTAATTTAAAATGCATAATCAAATATAAATGTTTGAGAATTGAAATATTTAAAAGTGTATATTTGAAATGGAAATATTGAATATTTTTTCTTTATGATAATCCAAAAAAATATATATTATTTATATAATCTTTGCAACTATACAATGCCCATTCTCAAATTACACAATTCAACTTTTAAATATTAAGGTTAAGTATAAAAGAAATATTCTCAATTTACTATTGCATATAAAAAAGTAAGTTTCTAAATTAATATAAGCTAGAGTTTCTAAATTTTAAAAACTTAAGTATAAAAGAAATATTCTAAATTTACTATTTCATATAAAACTAATTTCTAAATTGATATACTTTAAACTAAAAATACTGAAAAATCTTTAAAAAAGAAAAGTATTTTTGATGCCATTGTAAAATATTTTTTAATAATAGAATAGAAATAAAATTATAAAAGGATGAAAAACAATTGCCTTTTAAAAAAAAATTAAATTAATGCATTTAAAATTGAAAAATTAGAAAACTAAATAAAAAGGAAATATTATAAATTTACTATTACACATAAAACATGTTTAATATTATAAGGATTTAGTTAAATAAATTATTATAAAATTTAAGATTAAAATATAAAAAAATAAATTATATAAATTAAATTAAATTAAATAGTAATACTTTAAATCTATAGCCCATAATCATACCACTATTTTTAAACCCCATTACTAGCTCTAAATCTATATATAACCCTAACCCTAACCATACTTTTAAGATTAAATCTAATTCTAATTGTAACCCTAACCTTAATCTTATTCCTCACCCTAACCATAATCGTAAACCTAAATGTAATTCTAACACTAATTGTATGTCTAACCCTAACCCTAATCCCAACCCTAGAACTAACATTATTTATATCTCTAACTCAAACCCTAAACCTAACCTAATTATAATTGAACACTAGCCCTAGCCCTAACCCTAAAAATTAAACAATTAATATTCAATTAGGGTTAGGGTTCAATTAGAGTTAAGATTAGGATTAGGGTTTAATTAGGGTTAAAATTACTATTATGATTAAGGTTCAAATAGGGTTAGGGTTTAATTAGGGTTAAGCTTCAATTGGGGTTAGAGTTAAAGTTAAATATCAATTACAGTTAAGGTATGAAATTAAGTAGGGTTACAAAAGGGATTAATTAGGGGTAGGGTTAAGGTTTAATTAAGGTAAGACTCAGTAAGCATTCAATTAGGGTTAGGGCTCAATTAGAGCTAGAGTTGAGATTAGAGTTTAGTTAATGTTAGAAAGAGGGTTAGAATTATAGTTCAATTAGGTTTGGGTTAGGGTTTAATTAGGGTTCAATTGGGGTTATGGTTAGTGCTAGGGTTCATTTACAGTTAGGGTTAGGGTTCAATTACGGTTACAAGATAAATCTTTGGGTTAGTGTTATAATTAGGGTTAAATTAGCATTAGGTTTTAATTAGGTTTAGTGTTAGGGTTAGGGTTAAGTTTAACTTAGGATTAGGGTTAGGGTTAGGGTTAGGGTTAAGATTAAGGTTAGGGTTCAATCAAGTAAGGTTAAGATTTAATTAGGGTTAATTACATTTAGAGTTCAATTAGGGTTAGGGTTCTATGATAAAACTTGGGATAAGGATAAGGGTTGGGGTTTAAATAGGGTTACTATTCAATTAGGATTTTCAGTTTGGGTTAGAGTCCAATTAGGGTTAGGGTTCAATTAGGATTAGAGTTAGGGTCAAAGTTAAATTAGGGTTAGGGTTAAAATTCAATTAGGGTTAGCGTTCAATCAAGGTTAGGGTTCAATTTGGGTTAAGATTTAATAAGGGAATTAGGATTAAAGTAGGGTTAGAATTATGATGAGGGTTGGGGTTAGTGTTAGGATTAGGGTTAGGCTTGGGATTAGGGTTAGCAAGAGGGTCAATATTAGGGTTAGGGTTAGGATTAGAGATAGGGTCAAGATTAGTATTATCATTAGGGTTAAAGATATAATTAAGATTAGATTTGAGGTTTTTGTTAGGATTAGGGCTATGCTTGGGGTTAGGGTAAGTGATAGGGGTAGGGTTTGGTTTAAGGTTCTAGGTTAATACTTGGTATTACAATTATGATTAGGGTTAGGGTTAGGATAAAGGTTACAATTTGTGTTAGAATTAAAATTTGCATTAGGGTTAACTTTAGGGTTACAATTATTATTATAATAAAGATTAGGGTTACGGTTTAATTATAGTTCAATTTGAGGTAGTTCATTAATAAAGCTTGGGGATAGGGTTCAAATAGGGTTATAGTTAGGGTTTGTGTTAGGGTTTAATTATTGATAGAGTTCTTAGAGTTATGATTTAATTAGGGTTAGGGTTATGGTTAAATTAGGGTTAGGATTTAATTAGAGTCAGGATTAACATTAGTATAAGGTTTAATTTAGGGTTATGGTTAAGTAAGGGTTAGAGTTCAACTACTATAATGATTAGGGTCAAGGTTAGAATTATAGTTACAATTAGGGTTCAATTAAGGTTAGGGTTAAGATTAGGGTTTAATAAGGGTTATATTTAAGGCTAAATTTCAATTAGGTTAGTATTACAATTACATTTCTAGAATAAACCTTGAGATTAGGGTTAGGATTGGGGTTCAATTAGGGTTAGTATTATGGTTATGGTTTCATTATGTGTAATTAGGGTTAGGGTTAGGGTAAGCATTAGGGTTCAATTAGGATTTTTGATATAATTAGGGCTAGGGTTCAATTATAATTATGATTAGGGTTGCAATTACGATTAGGTTTAAGATTAAGATTAGGGTTAGGGTTTGTGTTTAATTAGGGTAAGGTATCTATTAGGGTTAGGGTTATGATTTCCAAGATAAGATTAGGGTTAGGGCTGGAGTAAGGGTCGGGGTTACAGTTGGGGACTAATTAGTGTTAGTGCTAGGGTTTAATTTGGGTTAAGATTGAATTAGAGTTAGGGTTAGGGTTCAATTCATGTTCAATTAGGGTAAGGGTTCTAGGATAAAGTTTGGGGTTAGGGTTCTAGGGTTAGAGTTAGAATTCAACTAGGATTAGAGTTAGGGTTAAAATTGCTATAAGAGTTTGGATTTAATTATGGTTATGGTTAAGGTTCATATTCAATTAAGGTTAACATATACAATTAGGGTTGTGGTCAGGGTTCAACTAAAGTTAGTTATGATATAACTAATACTAATTGTAATTACAGCCCAAACCCTAATTCTAACTCTAATCCTAACCCTAACCCTAACTCTAACCCTAACCCTAACACTAACATTATTTCTAACCCACCCTAATTCTATAACTAACAATAATTCTAATTGTAAACCTAGCCCTAATCCTACTTATGTCTCTTATCATAATCTTCACTCTAATCCCGACCCTATGATGAAGGCGCAGCCCGAGACTTAGAAAATAACCCACAAACAAGAGAATAATTTTATTATTCAAAAAATGGAGCTTCTTACATGCAGAGGATCTCAAATCCCCAAGTTCTACAACACATGCAAGTTACAGAAAGCTACAGAATAACCCTTTCACAATATGCGAGCTTGTCCCCCAAAAAGTTACACAAAAATTAGAAACCCGCCCATAATTAGAGCTCCTCTTTAGTTTGGAGCCAAAACAACATTCAAATTTGAGTTTAGGCGGTTTGGCACTGAAAATTTACAACATGAAGTTCAAATTTTAAAAAAGCATTTGCAATTGTATCTTCTAGAAAGTGCGCCAACTTCTCGGGGACATAACTTTTGATTTGTGACTCCGATTCGCGAACCATTTGAACCATTGGAAAGGTCACGAAGTCAATAACGTGCTCAAAATTTTCTATGCCAATTTCGGCAAGTTTTGGGGCTGATCTGGGAACTCTAAGTGCCTCAAATCTAACTCGGAAGATTTTCAGGTGCAAATATGGGTAACTAAAACTGCAATATCTTTCCACCCAGGAATAGAAAATAAAAACCATAAATTGGGAATTTCATTATGACAAAAAGGGTATCCAAAAATGTAAAAACATCTAAAAACTAAGAAACTTGAAATTTAACTATTTTTGGGTGATGCAAGATTGCCCTTACACCACTGGATGCTCCTGCATTAGACACTCCGTGG
>VDFB02271358.1:202855782-202879488 GCA_007258455.2 Sequoia sempervirens
CCTTCTCTCTTCTTTTCTTTTTATTTTTTTCAATTTCTGTTCATTTTCTCTCTCCTCCCTTCTCTCTTCTTTTCTTTTTATCCCTCGAGCTTCGCTGCGTGTTCGAACTTTTAATTCCGAGGTATAATACCATTTACATGTGTGTGGTGGCCTTTTATAACATTCTTCCTCGCAGCACGTTCCTAGATATTCTATATCAAACCATTTATCAAGTAAAGGGGCAAGACCAATACCTCGAAAACTTCCGTCGATGTACCTTCCGCCGTATTGTTGATACCACGTAACATCGTCGCCTTGTACTGTTGGTGGTCCCGCTAGGTTAGGAATTATTTTCCAGAGTCCATCTTGAGTTGCGATCTTCCTAACCCTTGGTATTTTTCTTCTTTCTCGACGCATTTGTTTCAGAAGGTCTTCTGTATACCCGTCCACCATTGACACAAACATATCTTCTGTCTTCAACACTGTCTTTAAGCAAGGGGCCTTCTTCTCAAAGTAAGCATCCCATTGCTCATCAGTCCATTCCTCCTCGTCATCCTTTTGGTACTCATCTTGTTCTTCTGCCTGTTTCTCCTTTTCTGCTTGGGCTTCCATGTCCAAGTCCTTGGCTATTTATCCCTGTTTTACTCCTTCATAAGGGGCTACATAGTGCCAATGTCCCCCCATTCGACGCCACAAGGCAGGGGTTCCGAACACTGCATTGGTCAAGTGCTTGTGTGTTTTCTCAGGCCTTCACGTTGCACAGGCCAATCTTCCTTTGTTGCATAGCCCAACATGTTGATGGCGATAGTATTCTTCTCCTTTCTCTCTTGATATGGTTTTAGCTTCGATCCTTTGATTGCCTCTGATATCAGTGACCCATCGAGAGTTTCTAACTTTATAGACCCATTGTCACCTACTTACCGTACTCAGAACGGTCCCAACCAACGAACTTTAAACTTCCCCGGCTTGATCTCGTTACGGCCGTTATATTTCAGAACTAACTGTCCCGGTCGGAAATTCATTCGCCGGAGATGCTTGTCGTGCCAATGTTTCCGTCGCCGTTGCATGTTCTCCGTCGCCCATTGTGCCATCACCCTTCGCTCGTCCAACTTAGTCAGTTGGTATAGTCTTCCCTTTAAGCTTTTAGTATCGCCCAACCGATTCTCCACCGCTATCCTCAGACTTGGTACCATATACTCTATCGGCATCACCGCCTCCTGACCGTACATTAATTGGAAAGGCGTGTGGCCCATTGTTACCTTGTACGTTGTACGATATGCCCATAGGACGGCTGGTAACCTTTCTTCCCAGTCAGCTTCTTCCACGCCACATGATTTGTGAATCACTGATATGAGCACCTTATTTGTAGACTCCGCCTGGCCATTAGCTTGCGGGTAGTACGGACTTGATAGGTTGTGAAAAATTCGGAACTCTGTCGTCATCAACCTGATAACATGATTAACGAAGTGTCCTCCACGATCACTCGTGATCCGAATGGGGATGCCGTACCGTGTTACTATTTTCTCGTAGATGAATCTTGCCGTACTTTGTGCTGTATTGTCTGGCAACACTCGAGCTTCCGCCCACTTCGTCAGATATTCTATAGCGACCACAATATATCGGCATCAATGCAAGTGACTCACCTTCAATGGTCTGATGAAGTCCAACCCCCATCGTTCGAACAATTCCTGTGGTTGTGAGGGATGCAGTGGCATGAAATCCCGCTTCAATGGTTTCCCGACCCTCTGGCAAGTGTCGCAGCCTAACACCCACTCCTTAGCGTCAGTGTGCGTCGTCGGCCACCATAGACCTGCCAAGAGAATTTTCCTTGCTGTAGCATCTGGTCCCATATGGCCGCTAGCTAGTCCTTCATGTGCCTCCTTTAGTACGCTAGGTATTTCTTCTTCGATGAGACATCTTCGGAGGATCTAGTCGGGTCCCATCTTGTAGAGTAAACCATTGATCAATTGAAATGTCTTACTTTTCAGTACGATCTTCCTTCTTTCGGTTGGTGGCATATCTTTCGGGAACGTGGATGTGGACAGATATTCTCCAATCTTCTCGTACCATGAGGGCAATATTGCAATTTGGAATAAATGTGCATCCGGAAAGTCTTCATTCACCCCTCCCTCTGCAGGTTCGCCCGACCGGATTCTGGATAATTGATCGGCAATGACATGGCTCTTTCCCGGCCGTACAATAATGGTGAACGTAAATTCTTGCAACAAAAGTAACCATCTACTCACCCGTCCTTGGATAATCGGCTTGTTTACCAGGTACATCAAAGCTTGGTGATCCACATAGAAAGTGGATGTGGCTAGTGTTGATGTGTTTTTCGTGACTGCACCAACGCAGAATAAAGTTGCCAACGGCTTCCCTATTCTCTCTTGATCAAAGTATTCCGCACGCTAAGATTGCAAGAAATTTCGTGCGTTCAACTCCAAGGTTCCTTTAATGCGAATAGGCTCAGTTTGGCTCGATGTGATTTGCTGGTATTTCAAGGGGACTTACAGAATTGTTCGGCGGTTGACAGCAGATAGCTGACTAAGGGTTTTCATGTAATTCGAATGATTTGGCAGGTGAGCACGGGATTCCTAATACTAATCGGAAATGTGCGGAAAGTAAAAGGGGGTTTAGGGCCTAAGAAACTAACATTCTATTCTAAATGCAGGATATGTGGAGCTTCGTTTCAATAGACTTCAACCGGATTTCACCTAGCCTCCGTCGGACAGCCTCAGCAAAATCGGTGCAATCTTCAAGGGAAATAGCGAAAGATGTTCAAGTTATGACTTAACATGCATACACCATCACAACGACGCATATAAGCATATAAATCACAACCGAAGTTAAACACAAAATAATGTCCAGTTGACCACACAAGGCGAACTTATCATCAACAAGCCGCTAGTGGTATGGAGTAAAGCGAAGCTATCTCAATGAAACACCACACATCAAAGTAAGCTACTTGCATGAATTTAAACTACTTGGATACGAAAGGAAGAAGAAACCTTGCTAGCATTTCATGACAAGACGAATTTCATCATCAATGAAAAGATCTATTATCATAAAATGTGTTACACAACAATCTCTTCAAAAGTTTTCAAAGGGAAAACTTTCTCTCTTCTCCAAATTATGCAAAAATGCTCTACAATGCTACACTATCTAATTCTAATGCTAATACTCTCTCAATGTCTACTGTCTACTATCTAATGAGTTACAAATGAGGGGGACTCCCCCTTTATATAGCTAGCCAAGTCCCAAAAGACGGCTAGGGTTACAATCAATAGAGTGGCCAGAATCGTGCCACCTCAGCCCTAAATAATATTGCCCTAAAAACCGCCACAGGAGAGTGGGGTAATAAATGCGCTATAATGTCCACCATCATCCTTCTAGAAGATTCCATTTGTAGACGCGTTCACACTGTTCTCGATCTTCTTTCTTGGCGTGTCCTTTGATTTCTTCCACTTGAGGGTCTTCATCTTCGTCACTTTGAGTTATACTAAGTCCCAACACTTAGTCATTTTCTTGCAACTTTTTCTCCTTCGAGATTGAAACTCATCTTCCTCGTGCTTCCACTTCAAGTCATCACACTAAGTCATCATCGTTTGGCCTCGACGTTCCTCCTGCAAAACAAGCAAGGAGAAGGGGATCAGATCATTGCATAATATAAATTCAACTTACTCACCTGATTCTAGCACTTTGATCTTCAAGGGCTCATCGTTTTCACTAGCCAACTTTTGCCTTCTTCATGATTCCTCATGCCTTAGCCAAATTTTGATCCATCTTCTTCAAAGGCGTATCATCCCTTTGACAGTATCAACTTCAACTGCATCTTCAAGAAATTCATTTCACCTGCTGGAGCTCTGATAACCTCGATTTTATTCATTTCTGGCTCAAGGAAACTATCTTCACGAAGGATTTTCACCTTGAAAACACATTTTCTTCATTTTTACCTTAGAAAATTTTCAAATTTCCCTTATGAAATTCATCACCTGGTGCCCATTTAAAATCTTCATCACAGAATCCTCGACAAGTTGTGGAAGACCTTGAAATCAACTCCTCATCGATAATCTTCGATACCCAGAAGAAAATTTTCTCCAAAACGCATCGAACCCATGGGTGCACAACGAACGGGTTCATTTTATTTCTCTGAATTTTGAACCTTAGAAAATTATTCTTCTTGTTCTTCGATCCCCTCCGAGAATTTTGCTCTCACTTGGAAAATTTTTATTAATCCTATGTAGCTGGCATTCACCGAACTCATCTCAGGCAACTCTGTTCACGTTTCAGGAAAATTCCATCACCTCTCCAGACTTAGGCATTTTTCTAAGGGAGAAAATATTTTGTGCCTTAGAAATTTTTTTTTGAATTACTCTGGAAATTTTGCCTTAGAAAATTTTGTTTGCCTGCCAGCGAGAGAAGTATCATCTTCACTTAGAAAAAAAAAAATTCATTCACAGAGGCGCCTTGTACATTTTATCTTTACTTGCCACTTGCATTTCACTCCACACTTAGGAAAATATTCCCACGCCTTAGAGAAATTTTAAAATCATCCTAGGCGCCTAGCATACTTAGAAGAATTTTAAAATTACGCCTTAATTTATTTCCATCATCTTAAAATATTTTCCAACACACATCACTTCTCCACGCCTTAGCAAATTTTCTAACACCTTATGACTCTTTGACCAGCTTCTACACTTGGGCGGATTTGCATTATGAAGTGGATTTTAAAACTTGCCTTTCAACTCATTTGGAATATTCCCTCCTTGCATGCATACGTTTTGTCTCTTTGCATGCCATTGGTTTTGTCTTCACATGCATGCACTTGGGCGCATTTGAGCATGCAAGGAGGATGGAAATCTTTGACCCTCTTTGACTTCTTCTAAACTTGGCGCATTTCCACCTAGGAGGAAGATGGGTTAGAGGGGTGAGGAGGATATCCGACACTTAGAAATTTTTTAACTTCCATCAATTTCCCTTGGGCGCATTTTGGCATGGGAGGAGGATAAAACTCGTTGACTTCTTTGACTTTCTTGCTTGTTGGGCGCATTTAGGCCATGGTGGAGGATATTCGTTTGCCTTAGAAACTTTTTTTCAACAACTCTTGAAGTGGGCGCATTTTACTAGTGGAGGAGGATAACTTTCTAACGCCTTTCCTTGTGACTTTTCAGCTTCTCATTTTTGTCCTCACATGGCATGAATTGGGCGCATTTTGCACCTCCTGCAGGATGAAAACATTGACTTCCTTTGACCATTTCTATCTTAGGCGCATTTCTTGCCTTGAGGAGGATAAAACTTCATGCCTTAGTTAATTTTTTTGAATGCTCAGTCTTGAGAAGAGGGCGCATTTTGGCCTTGCTGGTGGATGAGATTCATTGACCACTTTGACTTTTTCTCTCCTTGGGCGCATTTTGCCAGTGGAGGTGGATATTCGTTTGCTTTAGAAACTTTTTCAACCTTCCTGAGCTCTCTTCAAGTTGGGCGCATTTTGCCCCTGCTGCAGGATGAATTTCATACTTAGAATTTTTTTTTACTTTACTTCACCAGCTTGGGCGCATTTTGCCATGGCAGGAGGATTTGACAGTGACTTAGAATATTTTCATCAACTTATTTCTCCTTGAGGGCGCATTTCACAGGGGGTGGAGGATGAAGTTTATACTTAGCCATTTTTCTCGTCCTTGCCAGCTTCTCATACCCTGCTATTTATAGTAAACCTTCCCATTTTTGCACTTCTGAAGCTTGGATCAACTTGAAATTTTGAACGTAGCATCCTCATAGCTCTATTGTCCTGTCGACACTGCCATTTTTAGCTGACCTGCTATTTTTAGCATGTTTCTGAAGGTGGTTTACTATAAATAGTAACCTCATGTTTCTGATAGCTCCCATGCTCCGATCGAGTTGAAATTTTAATGAGACGCTCCTCACCACGTGACCTTCTGCCGACACTGACGCATGCAACTGATTTACTATTTTTTATTAAGTTTCCAATCTGACTTACTATAAATAGTAGTGCTCCGTTTGACTCAAAAATTTCACCAAAAAGCAGAAGGATGCGATCGCGATGGTTTACATCGGTTTTCAAGATTTTGACTTTTGATGCCTATTTTTAGGAAGGCCGGAAACCCTAAATTGCAATGCATATCAAAGATTCTCGCTTGCTCGCTTGCGCGACAGCTTCCGTGGGAATCCTGGTGGCGGCTATCGGACATACCTGCTAAAAATAGCAAGTTCCTTACTGAGTGAGAATCCTCGTTTGCATGTCACACCATCGCGAAGCTCTCGGAAAACCCATCAGGAATCACCTGACATGCAAAAGAAACCTCGACATGCAAACCCTAAAAATAGTCTCGGAAGGCTGAATTCTGAAAATGGTCGCCTTGTCTTGCATGTTACATCATTGCGAAGGTCTCGAAGAACCCAGAAGGAATATCCAGACATGCAAAGAAAACCTCTGCATCTGGACCCTGAAATTCGTGCCGGAAGCCGGACTGTTAAAAATAGTAAGTTGTCCGTTTTCGCTCAAATTTGGTATGCAAGCAGTCTGATATACCCTGAATGCCGTGTGATGATCGGAATCTCAAAATAGCTGACAAATTGCTCTGAATTGCAGACTTACTAAAAATAGTAAGTACCTTAGAATTTGATGAAACTTGGCTGAGAGCTGCTGGAAGCACACTGACAACAATGTTAAGCTTGGTTTTCAATTTATTCACTTTACTCAACCCTGAACTGACCAAAAGAAAAAACCCTAATTCCAGACCTGGCCAAATTTCATGTTAAAGCTCACAGACGAGAACGTCCCCGAAAAGACAGACAGAACGAGAGAGACAACAGCAAAAACAAACCAACACCAAACCAAAAGCAAAGCCAAAATTAGGGGGTCCCCATTTGCAATGGGGCGATGTGTGAAAAACATCACAACAGCTAGGAGGTAATGCCTGAACTTCTATACGGCGTAAACCATTCCTAGTGCCTCACGCTCGGTCGTACTGTAATTCCTTTCTGCCTTTGAAAGTAGCCGGCTGGCAAAAAATACGGGGTGATCCAACCCGTGTGCTCCTACTTGTGCTAGGGTTGCTCCGATGGAAAAATTAGAGGCGTCTACATGTACGTGGAACTCCTTATCCCAGTCCGGATACATCAATATGGGTGAGCTGATCAATCGATCCTTCAGTTCCTGGAATGCCTTCTCCTGTTCTCCGGCCCATACAAATGGTTGGCCTTTCCTTGTCAGTAGGTCCAGAGGGTACGACACTTGGGCAAATTTTTTAATGAATCTCCGATAGTATCCCACATGCCCGAGGAAAGACTTTACACCAGTGACGTTCTCCAGAGCCTCCATCTGTACGATGACTCACACTTTGTCAGGATCCGTTTTCAACCCAGCTTTGCACACAATGTGTCCGAGCAACTTCCCTTGCGGCACCATAAATCTGCATTTCTTCAGATTCAAGGCAAGGCGGGCTGCTCTACATCGTTCCATGCACTCGCCTAAAGCTTTCAAATGTTTTTCCTTATCACTATAAATTGACCAGTCATCGAGGAAGGCTTTGAAATTACTGACCGACATTTTATCAAAGATGTGGAGTATTATTCTCTGGAATGTAGCTGGTGCGTTGCATAATCCAAACGACATTCGGTTGTATGCGTACACCCCGTCCTCGACGACGAACGTAGTCTTTAATTTGTCCTCCTCGGTGATACTGATCTGATTGTAACCCGAGAAGCCGTCTAGAAAGGAGTACATTTCATGCCCGACAACTTCTTCTAGAATCGAGTCGGTGAAGGGAATGGGAAATGGATCCTTGATAGTCACTGCATTCAGACTACGAAAGTCAAAACAGATTCTAATTTGCTCCTTCTCTTCAATGATATGACGATCGGTGATACCCACTCGCTGACCTCCACCTTGAAAATGATGTCGGCCTCCAGCATCTTCTCAATCTCCTCCTGTACTTTAGCAGCATAATTTTTGTTCATTCTGTACAGTCGCTTCCGTACGGGTTGGGCTCCCGGTACGAGAGGAATCCTGTGTACGCACAACTCCGGTGGTATGCCTTTTAAATCTTTGTACGTCTAGGCAAAAGCATCTTTGTATTCCATGAAGATTCTGAACGCTGCCGCTTTCAGGACAGGGTCCCAGTCGTCACCCACAAAAATCTCCTTAGGTTTGGCTGATTCCCCAAGGTTTACCTTTTTCAGCATTGGTTCCTCGTACTTCATGATTTTGTCCTACTCAAACTTGTGGGCTGGCGTCACATCCAATTCTGCCATACCTTCTTTATATTCTCCGTACTCAGGTGGAAATGTTTCACTGGTCGAGCCGTTGTCTTCTTCTGCTTCCCCCTTCTTGACCTGCAGCATATGGCAATCCGAGTGGAAGACTTCATAATCCTCCATCTGCCAGTGAAACAGTCCGCTCAATGAACTGGTCTCATCTTCCGAGCAACTTCCAATCTCCAACACCCCTTCTTCATCTGGTTCCATCAACTTCCTCTCATCATCATCGGAGTCTCCTCCGGATTCAGATGCCGAGGATGCTAGATCCTCACTGATAGCCTGGTTCTTCAGATCAATGGTGTATTTCCTCCCCCGATTTTCTATTGAGAGCTTATTCCGCTTCCAGTTGTGGGTTGTCTTGGCAGCGATCAACCATCCCCGTCCCAAGAGTGCATCGTACGCCTTTTTCTCCATTGGGATGACTACAAAATTCAACAGAAACAGTTGCGTGCCGATCAAGACCTTTTGCTCCATTAGTGTACCCAGCGGTCTGATGCCATGTTGATCTGCTCCCATGAGGTGGAATGTCGGGGGCCAAAGAGTCGGCTTACCTAGACACTTCCAGGTCTCTTCTGGCAGTGCGTTTACTCCTGAACCACCATCGATGATAGTGTTAGATAATTTCATGCCCAAGATTTCCATCTCGACGACGGCTGGTTTCCTCTCGATGCTTACTGCGAGTACCATTGGGTCTGTAGTCTCGGCTACCATTTCTAGCGTACATTCTGGTGAACTCTTCGGAAGATTTTCTTCAATAGCATTTGTAAGAGCTACTTTGAGATAGGCATCGTTTGCAAGAGATCAGTTACCTTAATGGGTACGGTTGTGTGAAGCACCTGCCGTACGATATTCTTCTCCGACTCCGACTGTAGCAACGTACTGGTAGCTTTAGGGTTCTTGCCTTCATTCGCCATTGCCTCTTCTACTTTCGTCTTGGCTTCCAGAAATTTTTCTTTCTCCGTACGAGGGTCTAGATAATTTGCTTTTTTTGACTGCGCTCTCGTAATCGCCAAGACTTCTTTGTCAGCTACTTCCAGCATATTAATACTTCCTTTCTGCTTCGGACAGTCGGTGTCTTCATGATCACCCGGTCCACACCACTTGCATAGTTTTCCCCCGTTGCCTTGGCCGCTCTGACAATCCCTCGCAAAGTGACCCCATTCATTACAGTTCCGGCATTGGATCATCGGCCGTCCTTTGCTATCGTATTGAATTTTGCTTCTTGGCGTATTTCTCCGACTGTTGCGGTAGCCTCCAGGGAATGCATTGTTGTTCTGTGGCTTTGGTGGCATGGTTGGAGGGGTTGACTGTTTGCCTTGAGTGAAGAATACTTGCAAACTTTTGGTTTTTAAGTTGTATGGGCACTCCTTGACGGAGTGTCCCATAACCTCGCAGATGTCACAGAATAACTTTTTTGGACAACTTGCCTTTGTGTGACCTTCCGTTTTACAGTTCGTACACCATAATTCATTGGCCTCTTTGGATCCTTCCCTATCGGTCTTCAGTTCTTTCATTATCCGCATCATATCCCGCCGAAGGGCTTGTACGGTTGCCGATTCATCGTCACTTTCCTCGGCACTCTCGTCATCATCCCTCTTCTTCCCCTTCGAGGAAGTCTATTTTCACTTTCAATATCCATCACCCGATTGTATGCTTCGGTGTATGAGGATGGCGGTACTACTTTCATTTTTCGCCGAAGTGAGGGAATCAATCCTTCAATGAACCATCTTTTCTTTAAACCATCTGCCGGCTGTGCCTCCAGCTTTCCTATTAAGTCTTTCAACCTCCTGTTGTACGTCCGTACGTTCTCGTGCTTTCCTTGTTTGGTATGATATATTTCGGTGACGATCTCGCTATCGTCCTGTAGAAGTTTGAACTCCTCTTGAAAATTTTGCTTCAGGACCCTCCATGTGGCTCTCTGCGCTTGATCCAATTCCGAGTACTAATCAATGGCACTATCTCTGAGTGTTGCTGGAAATGCCCTCAGCCACTGGTCGGGGTCATCCTGCCCGCTGGCTATCCAGATAGTCTCGCATGGCTTGCAATGCCGTACGGGATCCTCAAAGCCATTCCCCATGAATTTCGACAACTTTTGCCGATCCGGATGAGCCATCTTTACCGGTTGACCTCATTGTTGACCTCCTTGTGTTTTGGACCCGATTAGACTAGTGGATTCCTCGCTACGTCCCTGTGCGTCACTAGCACTCTTGGCCACGTACGAGTCACTCCCACGTCCTCCATCAGCGTCCTCAACACCGTGGGTCTCCTCAGGATCCCTTCGATGCTCTCTCTGCCCTGGGGTCTTAAGCTCTGGCCTTCCCCTCCTTAACTCCGCGTCGTCGTTCGAGAGGGACAACTCTCGAAGTCGTCTGATGCTACTATTCAATTCATCTTCATTTTCATAGAGGTTATATTTTCCTGCGTGTGGAGTGCTGAAGGGGTCTTCGTCCCTTCCATCTATCAAACTGTGGTGTGCTCATTCAATAGAGGTGTCTAGTCTTATCATATTTTCATATGTTCTTTTTATGCTCTGATTTATGTCAATTAAGTCCTCATCTAGTTCCTTACCGACTTGCCTTAGTCGTCTTTGCCGATTTTCTTGCTCTTGCAGCCTGAGTGATCGCCGAACTTGCTCTTCCGAAGTCCCGTGCCCGTCAGGTACTCTATTCCTATCCTTGTTCGGCCGTACGGGCATTTAGTTGTTCAAGCGATCATTGCTGATTGCCGGGAGTACGACGCCGGCTAGTATCTCGTTCTTCCTCTTCACGTTCGGTTCTGTGTTCACAACGTTGTACGATTTGCTGCCTTCGGCGCTCGCGAGCTTCTTCCTCCTGCAAGTCTTGCAGGATAATGAAATGGCGGGCCAGTAACCTGGGCATGCGATTCAGGAGGTGGTTCACCTCATCATTCACTTCCAACCGCTCCCAGATGACTTCCTCAGGGATCTCCCGAATGTGGGATTCTCGACGCACGTGGTCACGTAGCGATATTTTCCACAAATTTACCAGATCTTCTGTCAATGAGTCTTCTTGTTCCTCATTAGCATTTACAGGTTCTTCCGCCGGTTGACCCATTATGCTGCCATGGTAGGTGATGCCCTAGTCCGTTCAGGCAACAGCGCCAAATGTTTGCCTACGGAATGTAATTCAAATCTTACGTACTACTGGCAAACTAATTATGTGCAGAACATGGAATAAAATAGTAAACTAGAAGATATCATATTTGAACATCCGGAACTTTATTCATCATCAGAAATATCATGTACAAAAGAGTATGAGCAGTGATTGACAATAAACATCGGCACCAAAAACTATCCAATCATCACTTCCCGACTATCCCAACAGACTACATATAGCGTTCGGCGGTGGTTAGATAACCAACCGACACGACGCTTCATAACGACATCAACATTAACATTAATCTGAACATGCTTTCCCGAAAGTACATGACATTATTATTCTTTACTAATCTATAGTTTTATTAACAATTGGCCAACTACGACCAAGGCCGACTACGACCGACAACAAAGTAAAATATGCTACTAACAGAGACAACAACAAATATTTTCAAATTTGCAAATTATCTGGAGGATGAATGGGTTTACCAATCTTTAATTATGAAATTGGTAGTATGAATATGGTTCTGATTTTCTTCTTGATCAATAAACAAAAAGCATTGTTTTAAATTTTTAATTGACCAAAAGTGTAACATGCCCATTGTTCTACTCAAAAATTTTCCTACGATTTTAACAAGTGAATAAACTACGATGCCAACACTTAGCAATAAAGTTTTTCTTTTCATATATAAGAATAATATGCACATTTGAAGTCTAAATACCAATTCGGGTTCGGGGGTTTGGTTTGCCGGTTCGGCTAAATTTTTTGGGGTGTGGGTTCGGTTCGTTAGTACAAAAAACACACATATATATATACCTAGAAGCATGAATTAGGATTAGAACATCACATAACCTCATATAAACAACAAAACCACCATAAACTTGAATATCATTTAAAAGTTAAAACATTTAATTTTTTAAACATGCATGATAAATATTCATCATTCAAACTTCAAGTTCAATATTACAACACTTTTAAAGTTTTAATCATCAAATGGATTCTCTAAATCATCCATATCAATGTCAACATTGACATTAGATGAAGTAGGAAGACTAGATGAATCACAAGTAGTGCCAATGGCACTGTCACTAGCACTAGTATTGTACCCATGCTCCTGTTGGATATTGGACTCCTCATATGCAATATGGTGGGAAGTGGAAGCATCCAAGTCAATATCCTTTGGCCCTATATCCCACAACTTTGTCTCCCCTTCCTTGTAGTCACATTGTTTGTGTGAAAGGAAACGCAAGTTGGAATGCACATATACTAAGTCCTCCGCTCTTTTTAAGAGAAATTTATTGCGCTTTATTGAGTGGGTGAAAGAATATGTGCTCCAATTCCTCTCAGCTGCAAATGAACTAGCAACCTATGAAGACAAAGTAAACAATTAAAAAATTATAAATTATAAATGAAATTATGAAACTTTTAAAACTAAAATATGAAAGTTTATTAAACTTTGATTGCAAGGGGCTACAAATGTTGGAAGTATTGTCCATGGAAGTACCACCAACTATGAGCATCCTTTAAGAACCTATTACAAAGAGCATCAACATCTAGACCATTGGAGTGCACAAAATCAGTGAACTCATTTGTAACTACATTTCACAAATCTTGATCAGGGAAGAGTCTCACAAATGCTGCCTTGTACCCTTCAGCCACTTCTAAATCTCTATATGGAGGAAGCCTTCCTGGCACTGAAAGAAGCTGACTACTTTAGCATTTTGGAGTCAATGCAAAGGCAAGGTGTAATGGAGTTGTCATTTTGTTCAATCTTTCTTCAACAATTGCTTGCACTTCTTTGAAGAAAGTCTCTTCAGGGTCTTGCTCTCTTGCATTTATGGTGCACTTGATCTTCTCAAGCATTGAGTCTATACCATCATATATCTCTCAATGCATGGCTTGTCCATTTCAGTATAGCAAATCATACTCAAAGTGGGCTCGGTGTAGCTAAGGAGATACTCCACACAATCCCACCATGAGTCATCTAATATCATGCTGTTAATTTTTGTTTCTCTTTCAGTGTTGCTTTGCCTCCATATAGACCAATTGTTGCTAATCACCATGCTAGAAAGTGCCTCTCTAACTTTCACAAGTCGTCTCAAGACGATTGTGTTAGAGACAAAGCGGGTCTTTGCAACCTATTGCAAATTAAAAAAAATAATTAAAATTTAAAAATAAACTTTAAAGAAGAATTTAAATTAGAATGCACAATCAAATTATGAAAATCAGAAAATGACAAATGTAAATATTACCTCACTTACCTTCAATAGCTCCAATTTTGAAAATGATCTAAAGATCCCTTGAGACAAGTGGTGGTTGGTGACGAACATTTGAATGTCCTCAGCCTCAACATACAATTGTTTGATCCATGCAATTTTATTCCCAATCTTTTGCCGCAAAAGATTGAGTGAATGGACTGCACAAGGTGTCCAAAAGATATGTGAATATCTTTCCTCAACTAACAACCCTATGGCTCTATAATTCTTGGCGTTGTCTGTTACAACTAGAACAACGTTGCGGGGTCCCACTTGCTCAATGGCTGCAATGAGAATATTAGCAATAAATTGTCCATCTTTTACTTGCTCCTCACAATCCACAGCTTTCAAAAACATTGCCCCTTTAGGGGACACCGCTATGAAATTGATCAAAGGCCGATTTCTTGAGTCCTTTCAACCATCCGAAACAATGGACACACTTGTCTCAACCCACGAATCTCTTATAGGCTTCAATGCATCTTCAACCAACTCAACCTCCTTTTCCAATAAAGTGCCACACACCACCTCATAACCCGGGCCCTTGTACCCTTTTGGAGCTTCATTAACCATTCTAAACATCTCTTTCCAATATGGAGAACGAACAACATTAAAAGCTAATCCATTGGCATATATGCATCTTGCTACACATTGGTTAGCAAGGGCTCTACTCTCATTTTGAAATGCAAGTTCCAAAGGCCCCTTTGTTCTCTTGTTTGCAATAGGTTGTGCACTTCGAGCTTGAGGATCCGGAGTGGCCATAAATGGGTGGTCTTCTACCACAATATTAGGATTAGATAGGGGTTGCATTCCCTTTGATTTGTTTTTAACAAAGGGTGATTTCCTTTTTGGGCTTCCCGTTGATCTGCTGTGTCTTGCTCCATAATGTATTTTGCAACTGTCTTAGGTGGAATAGGTGTACCTTCTTTTCCAGGGCAAGGTGTGATGCCTTTTCCAGTTATGTCACACAAATGTGCTTTCACCCTATGGTATGAACTAGAATATGTAACTTCACATCCATTGCATTTCCAAACGTAACCGCCACCACTGAATCTATCTTATCATTTCAACATACTTCCATAGAGGAGAATTTGGATTTTTTTAAAACTTTGGTTTTGCTATAGAGCCAGAGGTAGAACCCATTGACATTGTGATTCCTATGGCCATTTGTTTTGCAAACAACACACTCAAAATTTGAATGAAAACAAAATTGATTTATAAAACCTAGCTCTTTTGAATCTTGCATACATTCATAGAAGAATGGAAAGGAAAAACATAGATAAATCATAAAATGAAACAAAACAAATTTGGTTTGTAAAACAAAAAAAAGGATGAAAAAAGCTAAAAAAAAATGAGAAGAACTTACCTCTTTGCAAAAATATCCTTCAACAATCTTTGTGGCAGCCAATGAACACTTGCAAATCTGTAAGAATGGAAATGCAATCTTTTCTAGAAGCTTCAATGATCAATCTTCAACTCCTTTTGTCAATCCAACAAGCAAAAATGAAAACTCAGCCTCTTGGAATGAAAATGCTTGCTTGCAAAACAAATGAATAAAAATGAGGTAGTTTAGGTGTTTAAAGTGTTTTAGAGGTCACTTTTAGGGTTTCCTTGGGCTTGGGTCAAAGTCAAACTGCATAAAATATTAAAAAATGAATCACTTTTTGGGCACCTAAACACGTCAGTTCGCCTTGGGTTTTCCCGGGTTCGATCTGGGTTCTTCCTGGGTTCGCCAGGGTTCTACATGGGAGAATTGGACCTTGAAAGCACGAACCCTAGTAGAACCCACAGAGGGACCAAACTAGGACCCGTACCCGACGCAAACCCAAACCAGGACCCAACTTCCCAAGGGCGAACCTGGTAACATAGTTTGAAGTAAACATCATTCCAAAATTTCCCATTGCATTAGAACAAAGTATTTCAACTTCCCAAAGTATTGGTTTCATATTACATAATTTCATGATTACATTTCCTCTTTTACAATCTTCCATAGAAATGGATACATAAATCCTTACATAGCTTCCATGAGCTCATTGGCACTAGGTATAGGAATGGTCCAGGTAGTCCCCCTTACAAATCTTGGTCGCCTACTGATGATGAGAAGCATCACTCAAGCGCTTTTCCGCCAACCACAGACTCACCGTGGTGCCCCGCACATCTACCGAGCTAGTAAATGGCCCTACCCTTCGGCGAAGAGATTGGTTTGGTATCCTCATAATAAATATTGACCTTTCCTGAGCATGGTGTTGTGTCCTACATATCTAGATCTGTCACACAGTGGCTACAACCTACATATATGACTTTCCCAAACTAAAATGCAAACTTGGATCATAGTGAATGACGGCGTAAACAGTGGCAACTTACACTACTTTGGCCAAAGTATTCATCACCCAAGATTTAGAGTGGATGTCATAAAACCTCACCCACCTTCCCAGTGAGATTTGTATTGACCATTCATAACCTATGCATAGGCTATCCCCTTCATTGGGTTGTACTAGCCCCAAGAATAACCTATTACCTCTATGTTTAACTAACACATCTACTAAGTAAATAGTTCAAAGTAACTCTTACTTACTAGTTAACCATATAGATAAACATAACATCACATCATTAATTGACTCTTTTTCAGAAGTACATTCACATCAATAAAAGTTCCCATACTAGAGTGTAATCTCAACAATAAATGACTCTAAACAAAGGTATAATCCCATCAACAAATAACCTCAATCAAAAGTATAAACTTCATCAATAAATGACTTCAATCAAAGTACAATCTTCATCAATAAATGACCTCAATCAAAAGATTAATCATCTCAATAAAGGACTCAATATGTTATCACGGAATCTAGCAGCGCTCATTCCACGGATAACCCCCCTACGAAACTTGTCCGTTTCCTAGGATTCGTGAAGTTCAAGTACACATAATGAGGTGATTTTCAAGCCACCTCAAAATATGTTCCAAAGCCTCGAATAGTCAATTCGAGCATTCCCTTATGTTCGCCTCGCGAAGACCTTCGAAACGAACTCCTTCGCGAAGTCTCACTGTTCGTACTTAGCGAATTGTGAAAATTGCAGTAGCACTGAAAAAGTGCGCTCCTCATCACAAGCCAAATTTGGCTAAGTATGAAAAGTGTAGGGGCACTAATTTTTAGTGCCCCTGCATGAAAGTGAAGTCTTTTAAAATGTAATAGCGCTAAAAAAGTGCGCTATTACACTTTTTTCCCACACTTAGTCTTTTTCTGGCCCTGGCGCATTTCTTCATGTTTTTCGCATTTTTCGTTCATCGTGCCACTTTTCGTGCCTAAATTTATTGCTCGACTTGAGTTAGGTTTTTGAGTTACTATTTACTTAAAAGTGTTTTATTTTTCCTTTTTCATTTTTTATGATCTTTATTCTTCTTTTCTTCTTGTTGGGCGAGTTCTCTTCAAATTGCAATCACATTTTTGAGAAATTCGAAGTTCCTCTCCAACAATCTTTGCGTTTTCTCTTGGTAAGTCTTTTTCCTTACTTTCTCTCCTTTTCCTTTCACCACTTTGTATATGTCTTAGGATTTACATATGCGTTTTTATTCTTACCTTCGTTTTCTTCATACGTTTTTCTTCTACATACGCGTTTTTCTTTCTTCGTTTTTAGTTTTACATCAATGTGTGGGCGTTGTGTTTTATTCTAATCTCATTGTTTTTCTTTCCAAAATTCGTCCACCTTGTGTCCACGCATTTTCCTGAATGCACCCTCACGCTATGGGATTTTCATGGCTCGTTTTGGCGTGATTTCTCTCTCTCCACGTCCCTTATTTTCCAAAGCATCGCTATGTTTGCTTACCTCTATCACCATTTACATCAATGTATAGTGGCGTAAAGATGTAGGTTTGGCCTTTCAAAATGCGTGGTAAGAGGGTTCCTCTTAAAAAATATGTTTTGCAAATGCTTCACACAAAGAAATTCGCGCCTCAAGAGTCGAGCGCTGTTTTTCAACCTCACTGCGCCTTGTTTCGCAAACCTCAAGCTTCATATGCAATAGCATCCAAAATGTGCACTTATACATTCATTTTGTTCTTCCCAGGTATTAATTACCAACTTCGCAGTGAGAGATGTCATGGCGCTGAAAAAGTGCACCCTAGCATTTTGATATTTTTTCTAACACTGAAAAGTGTAGGAGCGCACTTTTTCAGCGCTCCTGCATCAAAGTTTGAATTTCCAAAAATGTAAGGGCACTAAAAAAGTGCGCCCTTACACTTTTCACTTTTTTTTTCTAGATGAACTTCAAACCTGCCCGTTTCAGTTCTGAACCTTGCTCCTTCCATTTTGTGCATTGTTTTGCGTACCTTGTCATCCGCTCCACACTTTCCCATCATTGTTGCTCGTTTCGCGCATCCCCATGCTACCTAACGACTAATGTTTGTTCTAGCTCGACACCTTGTAGTCTCTTTTCAAAGATCTTCAAAGTTCGAGTGATCAAAGTTTCAGTTGTTCTTGATGACTGCCGGTAAACCTCCGTCTTCTTCAAGAGCAAAAGGCAAAATGAAGTATAAATATCAAGGTGTCTATCCGCCGACCGTAGTGGTCTCCAAGGTGGAAGAAATAAAGGACACAAAAGTTGGCCATCAAGACTTGGTTGATTTTGCAAAGCAAACAGAGATGAAGCCTCTTCTTGATCCAATGAGAGAAATTGTACATAGTAACCTGCATTTGGTAGCTATGTTCCCTACAGCTGCACATAATACGGAGTTTGTTCTTCAGGTGGCATCTCATTACATCAAAGAAAGTAGAAGTGTGATCGATTCTTCTGGGCACGAGATTCTAAGACTCGACCCTGATTTCTTTGACATTGTGTTTAAGGTTCCTCAAATGGAAAAATACATTGATATTTCTATACAAAAATCACAAGAGGTCTTTGACGCTGATCCCAACAAGGCTAAAAACCTGATAAATGCCCAATGGTTGAAGAAGCCTGGACAATCTGTTTCCAGATGGCCAAAGGGACTCTTGCGAAGCGATTTCAAGGATGACATCAAAGATATGATCACATTTTTAAGCAGAGTAAAAGGCTTGCCAAAATCGTCCACTTTTCACGATTGGATGTATGAATACATCAGGATTGTAAGAAGACAAAAGGTGCACATTGACTGGGGGAAAACAGATCAGTGATGAAATACATGAGCAGCTGATCAATGCTACTTCCACATTGAAATTCTATATGACTTCTTACCTGGTGTATGCAGCGGCTGTAATGAGACAATTCCCAGGTCTATCTACAAAAGGGAATCGGATGATGGTACCTGTGTACAGATTTTTCTATCAACTGGAACTGAAGGAAAGCTTTCATCACTTCAGGCGGGTCACAGATGCTTTCTTCGTGCCTTTGCTTTTCAATTTTGATCTAGCTCTTGAAAGAAGGAGGGTATCTGATGAGGCTTATAAGGTGGTAAGTAAAGTTGGATGCCTATTTCTTCAATTCCCAACGTTTACTTACTTGAGAGTAGGGTGCTACACTGGCTGTCCTTACATGCTGCCACGTTATCCTTCAGATAAGTGGGTTTTCATGGACACATGCAGACAGTTGATTTCAGTGCAAAAAGAACGAAGAAGCAACCACAAACGTGGATTCAAGTTCCCACTGACCATTGGCAGATATACTATCCCAACAGTACAAAAGGCTAAGTCTGTTTATGCTCAAATGCAGATCATGACAATCAAGACCTACAGGTATAGGTTTGATTTTGATTACCGAGATGTCAGAAAAAGATTACAAAAGGGTCATCATCACAAGTACTGTTTTGAAGACATTTGGGCTGATTGCAGAGATGAAGAAGCCATTTGCAAAATGGATTATTGCAGGTTCACTGTTCAGCAGATCAAAGACCTTGATATTGTTGACCTACCAGAGGATTTTGTAGATCCTGGTGATATCATGAATGCTGTCTATAATGAGCAAGGAATTGCTAAAAGGTCGTTGCCTGCAATTCAATGGTCTAGGAAGGAAATTACCAGCATGAGAGAGAGATTGAAGCCAATCCTAGCCAACACTGCAGAATGGTTACATAAGCATGGTTATGAAATGAAAAGTTTCAGAACAGATTCGGAAGGAGAAGAATCCGAAGCAGAAGCTCGCCAACAGCAAGAACTCCGCATGAAAAATAAATCGGCGGCTGTTCCCACTTCTTCACGAAGAGGTCCCAAGATCAAGTTTACTGTTGGCAAGAAAGATACCCAGTCCGTCCCAGAGACAGAAACCACGGAATCCAATCCATCTCGCTCTAAAGGTAAAAAGTCTATTCCAAAGGAGATAGATTCCGATGAAGAAGGAACTTCAAGTGATCAATTTGCTGAAGATGAAGAATCAGCAGAAGTAGACTCCGATGCAGAAGAGGTTTCTGAAAGCGGGCAAGAGTCTGAAGAAGATTTTGAAGAAGAATCTGAAGGTGATTTTGAAGGTGAACTGGAATCGGAGAGACAAGAGGGTGATCAACAGGAACTTGGGCATGATCAAGAAAGAACTACTTCTCCTCCTGAGAATGAAGTTGAGGAAATTCCTAGAACGTCATCGCCTGTGATTTCTAATGTTCCTCATACCCCTCCAAATCCAAAGACTCCTCCACCTTCTGTTCCCTCGTCACCTATTCCTACCACATGCATTCCTGCAGTTGAGATATCCACTATCCCTGCAACATCAACCCCGCTTGATACTCCCTTAGTGACAAGCATTCATATGGTTGATACACTGTCAAGCCCTCCATCGTCCATTCCTAGCCTGTCTTCACCAACATATGATATCACTTCTGAAAATGAATTCAATCGTTTCATGAATGAGTCAATGCGTGATCAGCTCAATGTGCAATCTACAGGAGCAATGATGACAGACACTTCTCCTATTGCCACGATACCCATGGTAACTTTAGACGTGAAAATAACTTCAGAAGTGACAATGACAACTGAATTGACAGTGAATCCAAAAGTTCACACCTCCTCTCTTCCCCCTTGGCTAATATCTCAAGTGTTGAAGCGGAAGAAGCAAATGATCTCTCCGGAGGAGCTCGACCTCGAAGAGATAGTCCTTCCAAAGGCTAAAGGGAAGAAAAAGGCAAAAGTATACTCAAGGCTGAACGTTGATAAGTCTGGCCACAAGTATGCAGAGATTGGCATACCACCACATGAAGAAGGTGATGTCAATATGGAAGACTACACGGTGACAAAAGTCCAGCTTGGCAAGGTTACCAATGAAAGTGCAAAGGCCGATGCGCAAGTGACATTGGATATCTTGGCTGGAAGACTGGATAAAGTAGAGCAAGCTCGCAATATGTACAAACAGAGGGCAGAGCATTATGCCACTGTTGTAAAGAGACTTTGCAGGATCTCCAACTAATGCACAACCGCTGACAATGGTAAGTATTGAAGACCCAGCTGTCAAGAAAGCTGAGAAGTTCGCCTCCAAAGGCAGAGTGTTGTATGATTTTGTTGAGAAGATCATAGAACATGGATCTCAGACCATAATTGTTGTGGACGAGAAAATTACCTTGTTAGCCAAGCTCACCACAGAGCTTGATAAAGAAAAAAGTGTACTTTCCCAGGAGCGTAGAGATATGGAAAAATGCTTGCTGACGTGGTCGGAGATGAAGAAGGTAAAGCTCAGTAAATTGGTGGAAGTTGGGGTAATTCCTGACAAAGAAAAGTTCGTTGAGGTAAGAGAATCCTTGAAACATCGAATTCAAGTAATTCAATCTCTTACGGAGGATTTCCACCAAGTACAGGAAGATGTCGAAGGACATCGTGTTATTCTTGAGAAAGGTATCAAAGAGTTGCTCGGTCAACTTCTTGAGGAGAATCGTATCTTCCTGCCGGCCACAGAAATATCTCAGATCTTCAAAGAAGCCATCATGAAATTGATTGACAGTTCAGACTTTTCAAAAGTCTTGTTGTGACCTTTTCACACATCGCCCCATTCAAAATGGGGACCCCTAAATTTTTGCTCCGTTCTGGTCTTTTGGCTTTGGTTTTGTGTCTTTCTCTCTTGTTCTGCTTCTTTTTCGCTATCTGCTTTCCGGGGGACGCTCTCGTCAGCAAGCTTGAACGCAAAGATTCGACCAAGTACTGAAATTAGGGTTTCACATCTTTAGGTCACTTTGAAGTCAAATTGAGTTGGTTAGTCAGCTTTTGAGCCTAGCAGTGCTAATACCATGCTTTCAGCAAGCAACCCCTGAATTTTCACTAAGTTCTGCCAACTTTCTATTTTTAGTAAGTGTCAGTTTAGGGTTTATTTTCTTAAGATTTTCACATTTAGACAACTTCACTACATTCTGAGCACTTCAAGTTTACTTTTGGCAAAATTTGAGCAAGAACGGACGACTTGCTATTTTTAGCAGTCCAGCTTCCAAGGCAAATTCTAGGGTTTATATGTCACATTTTCTGATGCATGTCCAAAGATTCTTTCTGGGTTTTTCGAGACCTTCGCAGCGATATGACATGCAAAGCAAGACAATAACTTTCAGCATTCGGCCTTGGGAGGCCGATATTAGGGTTTGCATGCAGACTTTTTCAGCGCATGTCGGCATATTCTTTCTGGGTTTTCCAAAAGCTTCGCGACAGTGTAACATGCAAATGGAACCGGTGACTTTTTAGAAACTTGCTATTTTTAGCCAGTGCTTGCATGTTGGAGATTTTTCTGGGTTTTTCTGGGTTTTTCGAGATTTTTCAGGCAGTATGACATGCAAGATCATTCGACAGCCGGTCAGTCACTTTTCCGGCCGCTTTCTATTTTTAGCAGGTATCACTTGGGCAACCACTCAGCACTTCAGAACTGTAAACTGATCGTCATGCAACTCAAACGGGGACAGACGGAGCTCATCTGAGGAGCATGCACAAAATTAGGGTTTCAAGGTTGAGAGCTAAAAATGAGGAGTCAGACGACAAAGTTCCCTAAAACGAAAGTATCCCTTACGATCAGTATCCTTCAGGAGGTCTGCTGGCAAAGTTTGAAGGCAATCGGGGAACTTACTATTTTTAGTAAGGTATTTTCGGTGCAGGCTATAAATAGAAAGTTGATCTTGGCGTCAGCACAAACAGGCAAGTTCACCAACGAAGGGCACACTGTCCAAATTTCAAGTCAAACGGAGGTAGGGAAGTCTCAGAAACGAGCACTTACTATAAATAGTAAGTCACCTCAGAAGCAGCTATAAATGGCAGGTTGACACCAGATCTCAACGGGTACAGGACAAACATGTGATAAGTAATCCGTGGCGCAAATTTCAAGATAAACGGAGTTACAGAGAATGAAGAATCAAATAATTGCTATCTTTAGCAGGTCAAGACCAGAAATTAGGGTTTCCTAAAATCACGGGTACAGGACAATCACTCAAGAACAGCATCCAGTTGCGATCACCATGCTTCGGGCAATCAACACATGAAATTTGAAAACTTTCTGAGTAATTTCTATTTTTAGCAGGTTGCTAAAAATAGCAGGTACAAACAGGCATCGGGCATCGACGGAGTAAATCAGTTGAAATTCAGAGCAGGGCAAAAATCAGGCTTTCCAAGGTCAGAATTCAGTCAATGGCGCAAAATTTAAGGAACTTTCTAAAAATAGAAAGTCGAGGCAAGTTAGGGTTGACAAAGGAAAATCAATTTAAATCTGGCAGAGGGCACAAAATTCGCTAAAATGGATAAATTTTCAAGTCCGGAATCACAGAGGCAGAAAATGGACTAAGTCTGGGAAGCTCAACGCCACCCCAGTGAAATGCGCCTTAGTCACTTGAAGAGATGAAAATTGAAGGCTCTATGGGTGAAATGCGCCTGGCTTGAGTAAAGGTGATTAATATTTTTTCTAAGGCGTAAAATTAAAAGCATCAGGTGGTAAATGCACCCCTCTTAAAACGGGAAGTAGGCTATGTGTTGATGTGGTTTTCGTGACCATACCAAACAGCAGAACAAAATAGTTTGGGGCTACTCCGTTCTCTCTTGATCAAAGTATTCCATGCGCTAAGATTGCGAGAAAGTTCGCATGTTCAACTCCAAGGTTCCTTAAGTGCGAATAGACCCAGTTTGGTTGATGTGTATTGCTGTATGTTCTTCTGAGGGGACTTACAC
>VDFB02271358.1:202884597-202990301 GCA_007258455.2 Sequoia sempervirens
CTTGACTTTGACTCATGCTTTTGGACTTCTTCTAAAAATTAATTTAAATTCATCATTTTCACTCACCAAATGAGCTCTAATCGGAATTTGAATTTTAACTCTCTTCTGCTCTGGAAAATTCATCCTCGAAGAATTTAATCAAAATTATCTAGGCAACTCCCTTCAGATTCATTGTTCGAAGAAAATTCACTTTGAAAACACATTTTATTCATTTTTGCCTCAGAAAATTTAAAATTCTCCCTTAGGAAAATTCACAATTTGAGCACTGATTAAATTCTTCACTGAAAAAGTGTCGGCGAAGCTTGAAAGACTTGGAAATCCATTTATCATCACAAATGTTCAGTACCCAGAAGCAATTTTTCTTCAGATTGTCTGGAATCCATGGGTACCCAACGAACGGGTTCATTTAATTTTTCAATTTGAACCTTAGAAAAATATTATTTTCACCATTTAAATTCGTTCTTCGCCTGTGATCACTCTGTGTTGCTCTGACTTCTTGAAAAATTTGAATCACCTTGCAATATCATCGTCTCTGACTGCATCTCTGAGGAAAGTTGCTCGTGCTCCGGAAAACTTCACCACCCTGAGGCTCTGGGCGTATTTTCTAAGAAAGAAAAATAATTTGCCTTAGAAAATATTTTTAAATCATCTTGCACTTTGAGAAGTTTCCTTAAAAAAATTTCGTTTTCCAGTGGAGATGAATTTTTTATCAACTTCGTTTGGAAGAATTTATTCATTCCCGGCACGCCTTACTTCTCACTTCATACTTCACACTTGAAAGGCAATTCTATTAAAATTTCTAACGCCTTAGAGGAGTTCTCCAACACTTAGAAAATATTTCACTTTTCTACTTGAGGCGCCTAGCACACTTTATTTTACTTCCACCACCTTCAAGTATTTCAACGCCTTCAAGATATTCTAAAATCACCCCTTAGAAAATATTTTAACATCTTATAACTCCCCTCACTCTAGGCGCACAATTCACTTAGCATTTTATTCTCAACACCTTCAGATATTTTAACGCCTTATGACTCCCATCTCCCTAGGCGCATATAGCACTTGAAGAGGGATTTAAAATTACGCCACACACCTTGAAATAATTTTCCAATATACACCACCTCACACGCTTTGAAAAATTCTAACGCCCTCAAGATATTTAATATCACCTTAGGAGCCCAACACTCTTGGAGAAAAATCACGCCTAACTCACCTTGGGCGCATTCTGAGGGTGGAGGAGGATAACGCCTAACATTTACACCTTTCACCATGCTTTGGTAATATTCTTCACCTCAATTACCACCCTTAATTACTTTTCACATCCAAACATGGGCGCATTTTGATGTAGGAGGAGGACAAACTTGCCACCACGCCTTGTGACCCTTCATCTTCTACGTTTTTGTCTTCACATGCACAAGTTTGGGCGCATTTTGCCTATAGAGGAGGACGAGACCTTTGACTTCTTGACTTTCCTTCACCTTGGGCGCATTTTGATGTGTCTAGTGGATAAGCTCAAGACAACGCCTCAAGAGTGGCTCTTCGCCTTCTTTATTTTGTCCTCACATGCATGCATTTGGGCGCATTTTGCCCCATGAGGAGGATGAAAACTTTGACCCTGTTGACTCCTTGCAACCTTGGGCGCATTTTGCCTTGTGTACAGGATGAACTTGTATTTTGGGCGCATTCTGAGGGGTGAGGCGGATTTTTCATACTTAGAAACTTTTTCACTTTTCCCTCTTTCTTCTTGGGCGCAATTTGGCCTAGCAGTAGGACGAAGATCGTTGACTTTCTTTGACCTTTCCTTGCCTTGGGCGCATCTTGCCCTGTGTGAAGGATGAACTCACACTTAGAAATTTTTTTATGCCTCTAGCTGAGATGGGCGCATTTTACCAGGCCTGCTGGACGAGACTCCAGACTTAGACAAAATTTTCATCATCCTTCGCCAGTATCGTGCCCTGCTATTTATAGTAAGTTCTCTGAATTTGCACCTCTGAAGCTCGGAATGGCCTGAAATTTTAAACATAGCTTCTTCATAACCTTATCAACCTGTCGGCACTGCCATTTTTAGTCACCCTGCTATTTTTAGCCTTTTCTGAAGGTGGCTTACTATAAATAGTAAGCTCTGTTTCCGATAGCTCTATGCCCAATCGAGTTGAAATTGAATGAGGCGACCCTCACCATCGTGACTTACAAATGACACCGACGCCGTGCAACCGATTTAATATTTTTAGCATGTTTCCTTTGACTTACTATAAATAGTAAGTGCTCCGTTTGACCTGAAATTTCACCCGGTGCTGAAGGGCGGTGATGTGATGGTTTACCCGGTTCAAGATTTTGACTTTTGATGCCTATTTTAGGCTCGGCTGGAAACCCTAATTTGCATTGCATGCGTATCAAAAGATCTCCGTTTGTCTCTGTTTCTGCGGCACTGCGATCGGCTCGTGAATCTGAACTGCTGGGTGGCGGCTGCCAGGACACACCTGCTAAAAATAGCAAATTCCTTACTGAGTGGGAATCTCCGTTTGCATGTCACACCATCGCGAAGCTCTTGAAAAACCCATCAGGAATCACCCGACATGCAAAAGAAACCTCGACATGCAAACCTTAAAAATAGCCCCGGAAGGCTGAATTCTGAAAGTGGTCATTTCGACTTGCATGTTATATCATCGCGAAGGTCTTGAAAAACCCAGAAGGAATATCCAGACATGCAAAGAAAAACTCTGCATCTGGACCCTGAAATTCGTGCCGGAAGCCGGACTGCTAAAAATAGTAAGTTGTCCGTTTTCGCTCAAATTTTGCACATGAGTAGCCTGATATGTTCCGAATGTAGTGTGATGATCGGAATCTCAAAATAGCTGACGAACTGCCCTGAATTTCACACTTACTAAAAATAGTAAGTACCTCAGAATTCGATGAAAACTGGCTGGAAGCCTGCTGGATGTCTGCTGACAGCAACGTTAAATTCAATTTTCAATTTACTCACTTTACTTGACCTTGAATTGACCAGAAAAGTTCAAAACCCTAATTTCAGACTTGGCCAATATTTTCACGTTTAAGCTCAATGACGGACACAACCCCCCGAAAGACGGACACCAGAAAAGAGACAAAGCAAGAGAGAGAGAAGAAAACCCAAGCCAAAAGACCGGAACGGAGCAAAGTTAGGGGGTCCCCATCTTGAATGGGGCGATGTGTGAAAAGGTCACAACACTATGTTATGTGCGCCCAAGGCCAACTTAAAAGTTGCTAAGTGTTAAATTGGAAGCAGCCTAGTCAAAATGCGCCTAAGGAGAAAAGGGGGACTTAAAATTTCACTAAGGCATTAAAATTGGATGATTGACCCATCATATGCGCCCCTCTTCAAACTTGAAGTCCACCCTCTTAAATGCACCCCAGGATGAATGCTTGACCCCTCAAATGCGCCTGAGTCTGGAATAGGAAAATTTGTCTAAGTGACAAAAATGGAAGCCCAAGGGTCAATTTGCGCCCCTCTTCAAAATGAAGGCTCTAGGTAGCATTTGCGTCCAAGAAAAAGCATGGAAAAAGGTAAAATGAAAGTGGCCTATGTTAAGTGCGCCCTTGAAGGCAACACGAGGAAGGTGAAGTGTCACGAATTGAAAGCTCGTGGGTCCAAATGCGCCCCCAAACTGAAAGTTCAATGTGACAGAAGCGCCCCTGAGCATTGAAGACTAAGAAATTTGCAAAGTGATAAAACTGGAAGTACCATGTGGTAAATGCACCCAAGTCAAAACTAGAAGCATGCCTAGCAATATGCGCCCACCAAGGTTGAGGGTTTAGAAAGTGGCTAAGTGCGAAAACTGAAAGTTTGATATGTAAAATGCGCCCTTGGATTTGGAATTGAAAGTATTACTTGCCATATGCGCCCAGTTGCTAAGCATCAAATTGAAAGTTCAACACCTCATATGCGCCAAGGCCAAAACTAGAAGTCTCAATAGGTATATGCACCCAGGAAGATTGGAGATAATAGGCTTTAAAGTTCGAATTTGACTAAGTCCTTAAATTGAAAGCCCGTACCCTTATATGCGCCCTTGTATGTAAGTGTTGAAATTAAATTGATGAAACTGAAAGTTGCCTAAGGGTTTTGCGCCCTGGAGCCTTAAGTGCTATTTGCACCATGGGTGGGGATGAAAAGTTGTTAAGTGCTCAAACTCGAGGTTGCTTACTCCACATGCGCCTAAGTTGAAAATGGAGGCATCCCATGCCATATGCGCCTAAGTGAAATTGGAAGTTGACAAGTCCGAAGCACACATAATGATTTGCGCCCAATTGACAAAACTCAAAGAGCAAGGGTTGATTTGCGCCTGACTTGCTGAAGATTTCTCAAAGGCATAAACTAGAAGCCACTTGTATGAAATGCGCCCAAGATAAAGGAGAGTTGATTGAAATTTGGTTAAGTCATTAAAAATGAAAGCTTCCCATGCTAAATGCGCCCTTGATTTAAAATCTGGCCGAGTTATTTAACTGAAAGTTGATCCTATAATTTGCGCCTGGGCCATGAAATTGAAAGTTTGTCCTCTAATGTGCGCCTTTGCCTAGGAAGAAGAATGTAAAAAAACGTTCAAGTTGGAAGTAAAAAGACTCATATGCGCCTGGAAGCTTGAAATGAAATTTGTATCCGGAAATTGAAATCAAAACCTCTGTATGCAAAATGCACCTAGGAAGGCATGGTGTTCGAAATTAAAGGCTCTGGGGTCAAAACGCGCCCAAGAGGATATTGAAGATTTGAAAGTGGCAAAAAAATTAAAAACACCACATGAATATGCGCCCACCTTTAGGAAGAAGAGGTTGAAATTTTAAAATCTTAAGTGGTGCGTTTGAAGTTGGACTTTGAGGGCGTTTTGATTAAAAGCACATATTAAAGGCAAAGTCAAGAGATTGGCTTAATAAATTCCCTCTCATCATGATCCGATGAGGATTCTCTATAGCATTTATATCAAGATGGAAAATTAAAAGGCGTTGGATGACATAAAATTTCTCTAGGCGATTAAATGTGAATTTGCCCAAGACAGAGAAATTAATTAATTTAATCAATTCAATTATTTTCCTAAGCCAAAAAATTAAATTCCCCCTTTAAATTCTGACACAAAATTTTAATCTCGGACGACTTTCAATCATGGGGAATTTATTTCGGATTAGTTTTGGATGGAAAATAAAATTACGCCTAGCCGATTTAAAGTGTTAACGTCGATTTTTAAAAGTGCGCTAGAGAAATAATTTAAAATGGCAATTAAATTAAAATTTTAATAAATTAAATTTGCCATTTTGATATGCAGTTGAGATTACTTCAAATCAGAGTAAAAAATTGATTTTTCGAAATTACTGAAGGTAACTGGCAGTCGGGAGGGAATTTTAAATTTAAATCGAGGAAAGAATCTCCCCGAATAGCAAATTGTCATAACAACTGCCAGACGACTGGAATATTCTTTTTTAATTTTAGCAAATGCGTCAGTCATGATGAAGGGAATAAAAGGCATCTGCTAAAATTAGCACCGGCTTTTGGCTATAAAATTCTGAGGATTTTCATTCTCATATCACAAGATTCGAAGTTAAAATTTATGCTGGTGAATTGAGTTGTGAGATTTAATTCAAGAGTTGCTGAAAGTGTGAGGTGTTAAGTTCGATTTTTGCAAGAGATTGAAGTTGCTGAGAGTTGATTTCTTGAAGTTGCTGAGATTCGGAGTTGCGAAGTTGCTGCGATTCGAAATAAAGTTTGAAGGGTTTATCATTTTTATTTCTTCACGTTGCTGAGGTAAGTACTCCAAGTTGCTGAGACTCTATATTTTGCTGAAAGTTGAAATGTTTTCAAGGTTGAGAAAGCTGAAATCATTTATTTATGCTGAGGATTGAGATTGTTGGGATTTGAAATTGATTGAGCTTTAATTTTTCGGAAGTTGCTGAATGTTTGAATCATGTCGAATTTAAAATTGTGAAGCCTTCGAAGTTGCTGATGTATAATTTTCGAAATGCTGATTTGGGACTGCTTTTTGAAGTTGCTGATTTATAACTCTCGAAAAGTTGGTTTTAAATTGTTGAGGCTTGCTGATTTGAACTTGTTTGTTTAAAACTTTCGGACTTATTTAAACTCTTCGAAGTTGCTGATGTATAACTGTCGAAGAGCTGATTTGAAACTTGGCAATTTATAACTTGAAAGCTTGCTGATTTTTTTTTAATATTCGAAGTTGCTGATTTAAATGTTGCTGAAACTTAACACGTTTTCCGAAGCTGAAATTGTTGGAGTTAATTTCTTACGGGGAGTTGAATATTTCTTTTGGCTGCAAGTTGCTGAAGGGTGAAGTTTAAATTATCGAGAAGTCAAAGTTGGCTGCTGAAGCTATTAACTTGTATTTATTTTTGCAACCAACTCCAGCCACCAGCCACCTCACCTGATTTTATTTTAAAAGTTCAAAGTGTAATGTTTGCTTTCTGTTTTGCAGATGGCTGGTGTTGCTGGAACTAGCAAGGCTGGAGCTAAGGCTACAAACAACGAAGCTGGCAAAGAAAACGCCTCCAGGAAGGCAATTATCAAGGGTCTCAAGAAGTCCATTCCAGAGTCGAAGATTGTGTCAAAGTTTGGCAACTTGACGGACATTAATCTCGGGCCATTCAACCTCGAGGCCTTCACGCGCAGAATGTATGGGCAGGGTGGCAACCTTCCGACAGAGGCATCATGCAATATTGTGAAGAGCGGATTGTACGCAGCAGCGGGGTTCCAACCAGCAGTCCATTGTCCCGAGTTGATCCTAGAATGCGCCAACTTCTACAACTCCGAGGATGGGACTATCAGCTCTCCGGATGGTATGATCATGGCCAACTTCGCTCCTGATGCAATTGGCGAAGCGTTTGGGATACTTGCTACAGATAATATGCTGTATAAATCCAAGGCAAAGGCAGACAAGATGTACGCCACAACCTTTGAGAAGTGCATGAAGAGGATAAACACCACATGGATGTGCAAGCCAAAGCCTCCTGCGGCCAGGCTGCCTAAGCAGATAATCTCAGAGGAGCTGAAGCAAGAATACTGCGACATAATTATGTTGCTCAGCAGAGTTAACGGCAGCCCGCAGTCATTTGTATTCGAGCCTTGGATGTTCTTCTACATCAGTGTAGTGCTCGAGGGAAATGAGACAGTGAATTGGGCACAGATGATTAGCGATAATATTGATGAACAGTTCCAGAGTCTCAGGAGAACGAAAACATTTTACATGAGCTCGTATGTTGTCTACATGCTTGCTCGAATGACCAAGTATAGAGGGTTGGCGTATCAGGAGCCAATTGGCTGTGGATACAATCAGTTCAAGATTCACCAGTCCTGCAGGCAATTACATCTTACGCACACTGGTGACTTTCAGAGGGTGAATGATGCATTCACCATGTATATCACGAGAACCCTACAGCAGAGGCTACAGCAGAGGATATCCGAGGAAGCTCAGATGCTGATAGAGGAGTATGGGTGTTGGTTCGTCCAATTCCCAAAGTTTACCTATTTGAGGCTGCCAGGGTACGATTCATATGTGTACAAACTGCCTAGGTACCCCACCAATAGGATGATATTGCTCGAATTGTCTAGGCAATTGGTGGCCTACGACAAAATCATAAGGCGAAAGAAGAAGGGAGGCTTACATTTTCCCATTGTGTTGGGAAATTCGCTCGAAGAATGCCCTACCCTGCAGGCCGCCAAAGAGGCCGAAGATGAACTGAAATTCTACAAGTTGACTCTTTATACCAGCCGGCAGAGTTTCGACCCTCGGGGTAAGATTGGAACGGTGCAAGGAGTGGAATTCGAACACAGAGCTCACCTGGAAGACTTTTGGGCAAATGCTGGAAGTGAGGATGAAATTAGAAAGAGAATGTTTTCGAGGCTGCCACTCAAGTTGATTAGGGAATGTGAGGTGATCCGGGTGCTAGATCAAGTCGAGGAAGATACTAGGGCCACTCATCCAGATTATGAGGCAGTAAAGAATACTCCTATTCCACCAGTGGATTGGGCCGAACCAGAGATTGCGGATCTAGACACTCTGTCTATTCCCGTCTTGACATTTACAAGGGCTTGGGTAGATGAGCGTGTTAACAGATTAAGGAGAAGGTCAGTTGCCCTCACATATGACCTCATGGGTGATAAAAGGCCGCCGGTGTTAGCAAAAAGGAAGAAGCAGATCACACAAGGCCCAGAATCCAGAAGGGAGCCCGTTCAGCCATAGCCTCAGGGATCAAGGGACACTTCATCTACTCAGTTGGTGTCCCATTCCTCTAGTGTGCGCGAAGTTTCATTATTTGCTAGTCAGAAGGCTCATGGGAATGAAGAGCCAGAGGTTGGAGAGGTTAACCAACCGATGCCGAGGGAATTGGATGTTCAGAGTGTCAATGATCCTGAAGGTGCTAGTAGACCAGATGAAGGGGAAGAAATGGATACGGACACCCACTTTGACTATTCCTTCGGAGATGAAGACGTTGGAGCTCCCGAGGGAAGTGATCAGAACGTTGAAATAATTGAGCTTCAACAGAATACTGCTCGAGAGGAAGTTCGGGAAGTAGAGGCAACTGAAGAGCAGCCCCTCATCATTTATGATATTCAGCGCAATTGGCTCTCACAGGCGATCAGAAGGGACCAAGATGATGCAGACCTGGCAGTTGAAATGGAAGAACTCCTAAACAGAACAAGCAAGTCGCCTAAGAGGAAGAGGGCAAGAAAGTATACGAGGATGGAAACTAATGAGGTAGGTTCCCGCAGCCTTCATATTGTTGTCCCAAGGGAAGACCATAATTTGAGTGATGCAATGCCGGAGAATTACACGATCACCACAGTTGAGTTGGGACGTCCTTCCGGAGCACAAGTAGTGGAAGAAGCTGAAAGTTCATTTCAGGTATTGAAGGATAGGTTGGTGAAGAAGGAAGGAAAGTACAAGAGGTTGAAGAAAGAGCACAAGGCATTGGTTGAGTATGTGCAACATCTCGCACATCCCGTCACTCAGGATAATCCAGTAGTGGAGCTTCCGCCTGAGCTACCACGTGAGCCGATTAGTGGATTGGAAGAAATAAGGAGGGCTGTAAGGGAAGGAGACAAGTGGATAAATGGTGTCCGTACTGAGGCTGAAAAGTTTATGGCGGATCTTGTCTCAGCGTTTCAAAATGCTTCTGGCATTCTTTCACGCCTAGATAATGTCGAACAAGCTTGGGGAGACACCCACATCTTTCAAGACAAAACTATCCCTCGTCTTGCTGTTTTGATGCGTGTGCCCACACAGACTTTGGTGAATGAAGGAGTAATCCAGGCGGGTGATAGGTATGATTTTCGTGGGTGGCATTCGGCAGCATTCATAGGGAAGAGTTTCTTCGACACTGCAGCTATGGAGTCCTCCAGGATCAGGAAGGCTATGAGGAATATCCACGAGGGTATCCTCAACACGTTAGAGGCAGTCTTTGCCAATCGAATGATTGCTGAGGAGGTTGATGTTGAAGGGTTAAAGGCGAGGTTACAACCTTTCTTTTCTGAGATGAAGAGGTTCTCTCAGCTGGATTTTCAGAACATGGCAACATTTTCAACAATCATTCAGAGCACGCAAGATTCTATCGAGACTTGGGGAAAGTCTTGTGAGAAGCATGAACAGATGGTGGCCATCTTGGAGTATCAGCTGAATCTTACTCCATCAATTTTTGAGGAGGAGGTCGACGCAGTGCTGGCACGATTCATAGTGTACGTGGTCAAAGAGAAGAGCAAAGGAATCCGGGTCATGGACGAGAATCTTCTAGAAGGGTAGTGGGCATTAATTGCTCATAAGTGGTCAAAGGAGGAATCTGCTATTTTGGGAGCATTTATGACACCACTCCTCCACCTTCTGGCGGTTTTTAGGGCAAAACTTGTCTAGGGCTGAGGTGGCTCGATCTGAGCCCTCCATTGTAATTCGATCTGGACCGTCGGTTGAGACTGGCCAGCTATATAAGGGGGAGTCCCCCTCATTTGTACTCTAGTAGTCATAGTCAGAATCAGAGAGTAGTGAGCAATTAGTGAAGCAGAATAGAGAGTAGAAATTTTGAGTTAGAATAGTTTTCATTTGCATTGTTGAAGAAGAAGGGGAATTCTCCCTTTGAGAATTTTGTAAGAGATTGTCACAAAAGCTAATCATAATAAAGCATTTCATTGATGGTGAATTCAAACTTTGTTGTGAGTAGTTAGTGAGGTTTCTTCTTCCTTTGACTTCAACTAGGATTTAATTTCATGCTAGTAATTAGATATGGATGTTTATGTTTAACGTAAGTGAGCTTCTTTATCCATACCACTAACGATCTTGCTGATGGTAAGCTCGTCTTGCGTGGTCAACTGGACTTTTTGTACTTAACTTCAATCAAGGTTCATGTGTAGTTATGCATCGTTGTGATGGTAGTTGCACTATTGAATCATGATTTGAACATCATTTCCATCCCCTGAAGATTGCACTTACTTTGTTGAAGCTGTCCCATAAGAGGCTAGGTAAGGTTTGTTTGAAGTTCATTGAAGTTGAGCATAACACCATTTGCATTTAGATTAAAGTTTGGATTTTAGAAATCTCTGCAGCCATTCAAATTCCGCATAATCTTGATTATTTTTAGGAAATTTGCACTCCAAAGCCAAATCATTCGCACAAAATCCCTTTGAAAACAAATATTTGTTGTTCACTACACGTATCCTGAACACTTGCGTAAGTCCCCTCGTGAGAACACAGCAAAACACATCAACTGAACTGGGTCTATTCGCACTACAGGAACCTTGGAGTTGAAAGCGTGATCTCACTTGCAATCTTAGCACGATGAATACTTTGTTCAAGAGAGAATAGAGTGTCCCTTGGGAAACTTTGTTCTGTGTTGGTGAGGTCTCAAAAACCACGTCAACAAGTCTCACTGAACGTCATTTGTGATACAAGGCTCACATTGGATAACTTGAAAATGCATCTTGACAGGTGCAAGAAGGTTCACTCATCTGCCATGAGATCGATCACAAGAATTCACACCATTGTGGATTACACCGTTGGTCCAGATGAGAAGTTTGTGCAAGAGACCAGGAAGAAATATGAAGACTTCTGCGCCCAAAGCAAGGAAAAGTGAAGAAGCTTCCTGATCTCCAGTGTTAGACATTTCTGGTGCATCCCTTTATGCATCTTGTAAATATTTCCTAACATCTTAAATTTCTTTTTGTAAATTGTAATTGCACCAAGTTCGAAGATGTAATCTTTTGAAAACAAATTACACTTTGACTTTGGTCCAAGTTAGGTGAGATCTCCTAAAATCGCTCACCCAACTTTCCTTAATTTCCTCAATTAGATTCCTAATTTTGCTCATCCCTCTTTCTATATAATGTGAGGGATTTTCATTGTAAAGTTTATCCTTTAGTATTTTGCAACAAAGTGCTGCCCTTTTTGAAGCAGAATTGTGAAACTTTGCGTTCATTCTTTGTGAATGAAATTCAATCAATAAAGAAGAAGATTGCAAGCTAGACTTTGTGTTGGATTCGATAATCTTACAAATTGATCTTATTTGGTGGTGATTAGGTGATGGAATCTGAAGGAATCTAAGTAATTTATGTAAACTTTGTGTTGCATCTATTATTTAGATTTGCATTTGTGTTTTGTTTATCTTTCGGTTGAATAATCTACAAGACTTTGTGCTTGTAATTGTTCATGCTCTTTGATAATTTAGTTGGATGATCTACAAGACTTTGCGCTTGTAATTGTTCATGCTGTTCGAGGAATTGCTGCATCTAAGAAGACTTTGTGCTTCTAACGTGACAAACAATACATTTTTCGCAGATCCACCATTGAAAAAGCTACGGAATGACTTTGTGCCTTCGTGAGATTTCCCTTTTACTTTATTTGTTTATTGTTAATTACTTCTGGTATCTCTATGCTTTGCTTTGACAAGATAGAGGTATTGGTATTACTGCTAGTTGATCGTTTAAAGTTGTTAAGAATTGTGAACTTCCAACAGTGAAGCATTATAAACATCTATGAATGTAACACCCCCCCCCCACTTCGTAAGTTTTGTGTACATTTTGCAATTATTGTTTGTTTTATTATCACTTCTATCAGCAGTAAGAAGGGCGCCTCCCTTTTCCGAGAGGAGAGATTTACATCTCACATAGCTGTGGCTGAAGTCCAAGTTGTGTAATCTATCGAAAAGCTGATTACATAATTTTCACCCAACACAATAGTATGTACCCAACAATAAATTGACTCCAACTGAATGTATAATCATCAATCAAATGATCAATTAGATCATATAGGTTAATCCCAACTTATTTGCTTCAATCAATAATCACATAGACTACCCTACAAAATAAGGTTATTCCTAGCCTAGGGTTTCCAACAAAAGTAGTGTAACGATCAAGTGACCATCATAAAAACCTCTCTTTCAATATATCACAAATATTCTCATGTTTACTACATTTGTAGAAAATATGGAGGACAGTAGCCTGAGAAGGGTTTGTGCTTTTGCACCTACAAGTTTTCTACTCATCATGGCTTTGGGTTGCTGGTATATGAGCCGCCTTCTAGAATTCTGTGAATAGACTCTAATTCAAAATAAGATAATAACATAACCATCTAGTACAGCTCTCAACCCTATCATTGAATATTGGTATAACCTCTAAGTTTATACCCTAACACTAAGGTTAAGACTCACTTGCTATTTCAAGGAGACATGAGTATTACATCGTAATGATATGCATTACATCGTAATGATAACATTCTCACTAAGTACAACAAGCAATCTTTCACTTTCACATAAGATTAAAATAATTTTTCCCTAATAAGCAATTGATCTAATTTTCCAAACAAGACAAACAATGTCACACCATCTTTTCAAAACATAAAGGTATAAAAGAGTAGAAATCAGCATGCATGTTTACACAATGCTCCAATTGATTGAACTAGTTTCCTATCTCAGCCTTCCCTAAAATCAGTGTGCAATTTCCCAATTATCCCTCTCCCTCTTTACCAAGGTCTCACTCACAATATCCTCTCACAAATTCTCTCACAAATTCAAAATAAACTAACAACTCGGAAATAAGTAGTAGGTATGCAAGTATGTGTCCCGAATGAGATAGATAGCTCCTCTATTTATACACAAAGATCAACAACTAAAGGCTAGAAACAGGGTATTAGGATTGACACTTCTCAGCTTAAATGATTCGACTCAGCAAGGTAAAGAAAAGGTGGCAGCTAAAATTGATGCATAGTGAACACATACACAGTCATGGTGAATGAGTTGCACTTCTCAAATGAACAGTAAGAAAGATAATAAAAAATTCAAGGTATTTGTCTTCTACAGGTCGACTTACATAGACAGCTGCACTCTTGACCATTTCCACTTATTTCATATGGTTCATATTTGGAAATTCATATTGAGAAATAGACTTCTAATCAATTAATGCTTCTAACAATTTGGTGCCACATTGTTTGCAATGACCTGGTCAATAGTTTCCAGTGTGTGGATATTCATTTATGCCTTTGCATTGACTTAGTCTTACCATGCTTTACTCATACTATGGCTTCTTTAATTTCCATGCGCCATATTCTACTCTATACATAGTATTTGTTGTGTTAAATATGCTATGCATTGCCTTGATTTGCTGCGCCTTAATCCTTGTTTCATGCGCTGTCATAGCGCTGCCTTGGTGGCTTTATACATCATTAAAACTATAAGCAATATTATTTGATCTATGCGCCCACTCATATACTATGCATTGGTCTTAATGAAAGGCATTCATGAACTAACTACTGACTTATGCATTTCATTCACTTAATCCATAAGCACTTTACTATGCTAAGCGCTATACTATGCACTAAATACATATTACATATACTAATCAATTAATATTATATACTAATCAATCATATTTATATATAGGCTTATAGCTTAGCGATTAACTAGAATACATCGACACAAGTAACACATGAACTGAACAATATCTTGCAACAAAGATAGGCATACAAGCTTGCTCTTACACTAAGTGAATTGAAACTGAACAACAACAACTTGCAGGCAAAGTAGGCTCAACAATTTTCTATCACAATAACTGTTAAAGAAAAATGGGGAAGGCTGCCCTTATTTATACACAAGCAGAGGAGTAGGGAACCCTAAAATCTCCTTGCTTTTACAACTAAGACTTTCCAACATGCAAGCTTTATTTCTAAAACTAAAATAAGATAAGCATCTAACAATCTATGAAAGCAAAAAAAACAGGGAAAGTGCCAACTATTACAACTTGATATTTTCCCTTTCACAATGAATGGATAAGAACGAGACAAGAATAGAAAGAAAGCTCGAAGAAAGCTTCAAGTTGACTGTTGCTTTAAATCTCAACCACATCTACCAAAAAGCCAGAAATTGCCTCTTTGTTAGGAGCATTGATACTATCTAAGGCATTATCTCGCTTTTCTAGGATTTCCTTGCCTACTGCAATTGAACTTAGAAAATCTTTGAAATCTTCATCTTCTTTATCAAATCTTGCTAATCTCGGTCGCTCTGCAACTAGAGTGATGACCTTTTATAAATATATCATCTTGCTTTAACATATCTTTTTTTACCTTGTGTGTGACCATCTTCTAACATTCCTCCGTTTCTTCTGCAACTTTTATACTTCTAAAGCTTCTCCCAATTTTTCAATGGAAGAATATTGTACAACTCTTTTCCAATACTTGTCCTTTTGCTCAGACCACATCTTTTCACGTTCTTCGACTGAGGTGATGATGTTTTCTGTCCATAGTGGTATTGAAAAACACTTCTCAACAACATCCAACCTGAGGCTGCAAACAACCCGCCCATCTGCTACTTGGTTTTGAATTCCATGGGAGAATACTGCATGCTAAAAAACTTGAAGTTTGACTGTAAACTTGACTATGCTCAGACAAGTTCTGCACAAAAGCTAAAAATAGCTTGCTGATTTTTCTTCTTCAAACGAGTAGGATTTTCAAAAATAATCTGAGATATGGGTTTTGTGTAGAATCTCGCTGCAAAGAGACCTAGATCGTTTAATTTTGAAATTGTTGATGCCTGGTTGAAAAAGTAGAAACCCTAAAATTTTATGATTTTCTCGAAAAAGCTGAGAGCTGGATTTTGTGTAGAAACACATTTTAGAGAGACCAAGTTGATCAGATTTGGAAAATACTGAAGATTTCTAGGACATGCGAGGAAAAAGCAGGTTCTTGAAAGTTGAATTTTTTTTCAAAGTTGTTGAAAATCATGAACCAAGCTGACCCAGATTGCTGAAAATTGAAAAAGATGACCCCTTTCTTTTGAAAATTGATGCCCTGGAAAAATAAAGCATGAAAAAGGAAGCCTTTGTGTGAGTTGATCTGGAAAATATGAACTCTGAAAAATCACCAAGTTTTAGCCTTCGAATCTTGAAATGAAGAAAATTCTTTGTTTCCTCTTCTCTTTCCTTGGACACCACCTGCAAAAATTTGTGAATAATGGAAGACAAAGCCATCTTAAATAGGTTTTTAGGATTAAAAAAATGCTTTGTTTCCTAAATTTTGAATTATGAAAACCCTTCTGGAGCATGTGCGTTGAACTTGGACACTTTTTTGATGTTGAAAGATGAAATTTGGAAAAATTGACTAAGGCATGGAACTTTGGATGCCCTTGGCTAGCAAACTTAGCCATTTTTCTAAAATTTCCTAAATTTAGCTCAATAAAACTCATGCCTTCAATCTTCGATCCCAGTTGCTTGGTGAATGTTGTGAATTGGCCGACTTCTTCATTGTGTAGCCTAGCTCAATCTGAGAAGATTATCCTAGAGGAAACTTTTGATAAAAACATCATCTAGATCCTCAAAATGTTGGGCACCCCTGGCTACTTGGGGCGCCCATGGCTTCCAGTGCTAGCCATTTTCATGTTCTTCAAATTTTATCACTGTTTTCTGATCTTTTGATGTTTTTGCAATTTCGAGAGCTAGACTGACCTAATGAACTGACTATTAGATTCATTGGATAGCTTGATGAATTCTGAGGAGGGTCTTTTGGGAGCTTATCTCCTGAAAAGATGATTTGGGGCCTCAAATCCTTGGGCGCCCCTGGCTAGCTGGGGTGCCCATCCTTGCCAGGGTTAGTTTTTTCTGAGTTTCTTTCTTTTGACTTTTCTATGCTTGTTTGATTTGCAATATCTAATGACTGACAAGTCTAAGGAATTCACCGTTGATTTCGTTGGAGAGCTTGTTGGAATCTGAAGAAATGTTCTTAGAGATTACAAACCCTAATTTCCACTTTAAGCCCCTCAAAAGCTTGGGCGCCCATACTCTCCAGACTTAGTCATTTTTTGAGCATTTTCATCTTTCAAACTTGAAACATCATGTTATTCCCTTCATTTGATCTGAAACTATGGGTGATTGAAGGATTTGATGGTCTGGCAAAGACATCCATTGGATAGTTGGCAGAATTTCAAAGACAATGATCATATTTGCAAACCCTAATCATTGAATCAGGTGGCTCAAAACCCTAGGTGCCCCTAGCTACCTGGGGCACCCAAGAATCCCAGAGATAGTTTATTTTCTAGTATTTTCATGATTTGCAATTTACTACTTTGTCAAGACTTCTCCGTTCAATCTTGAATTCCAGCTGATTGATTGATCCGATGACCATGCTAATGGATTCACTGTGGAGCCTACTAATTTTTGAGCAACATTGTGTGGTGTTGTGACCTTTTCACACATTGCCCCATTCAAAATGGAGGCCCCCTAATTTTTGCTCCATTCTGGTCTTTTGACTTTTGTTTTGGTCTCTCTCTCTGTCTCTTTTTGCTGTCTGTCTTTCCGGGATGTGCCCGTCTGTGAGCCTAAACGTGAAATTTGGCCAAGTCTGTAAAATTAGGGTTTTGAACTTTCCAGCCAATTTGTGGTCAAATGAAGTGAATAAATTGTAAACAGAGATTAACGTTGATATCAGTATGCTTCCAACAAGTTTCCACTAAAATTTCATCAGATTTCGGTGACTTACTATTTTTAGTAAGTGTGCAATTCAGGGCGTTCCTTCAGCATTCTTGAAGTTTCGACAGTTACACTGCATCCAAAACACACCAAGCTGCTCACTAGCAAAGTTTGAGCTGAAACGAACAATTTACTATTTTTAGCAGTTCAGCTTCCAGAGCAGATTTCAGGGTTTATATGCAGAGGGCTTCAATGCATGTCAGATGATTCCATCTGGGTTTTCAGAGACCTTCGCAACGATATAACATGCAAAGCGAGATAATGACATTCAGAGTTCAGCCTTCCGAGGCTATTTTTAGGGTTTGCATGTCAGGGTTTTCTTTGCATGTCAGCATTTTCCTTATGGGTTTTTTGAGAGCTTCACAGTGGTGTGACATGCAAAGTGAGATGATCAGTATTTAGTGAGTTACTATTTTTAGTAGGTGCATCCCGGCGGCTGCCCAACGCATCAAAACCACAAACGGGGCGCAGTGCAACAAAAACAAGGTCAAACGAAGGTCGTTTGATATACATGCATGTCAAATTAGGGTTTCCAGCTTCGGGACCCAAAAAGAGGGGTAAAAAGTCATAATTTTTGAAAACCAGTGTATCCCACTACGATCAGCATCTTTCAAGCTATCCACCAGTAAAATTTGAAGGCAAACGGAGCACTTACTATTTATAGTAAGGCGTTCCAGAAACAGGCTATAAATAGTAAACCAGTGTCAAGCGCCAATGTCAACAGGAAGGTCACCCGATGAGGAGCACGTCATTCGAATTTCAAGTCAAACAGAGTTGGGGAATTCTCAGAAACAGGAAGCTACTATAAATAGTAAATCATCTTCAGAAATAGGCTAAAAATAGCAGGTCAGCTCAGGATGGCAGTGTGAACAGGCTGACAAGGTCATGAGGGTCCTATGCCTAAAATTTCAAATCGTTCCGGGCTTCAGAAGTATGGAAATCAGAGGACTTACTATAAATAGCAGGACACTGTGAAGCTGGCAAAAAAATAAAATAAAATCCTAAGGCATGAGTCTCGTCCTGCAGCTAGCCCAAATGCGCCCTCACAAGCAAGATGATTACAAAAATTTCTAAGTGTTGAGATTCGTCCACCTCCACCCTCCAAATGCGCCCTCTTCACAAGCATGAGATAAAATTTTTCTAAGGCACTGAGTTCGTCCTGCAAGACCCTCAAAATGTGCCCTCATCAAGTTGGCAGTTGATAAAAAAATGCTAAGTGTTGAAAATATCTTGCAGGCACCTCCAGATGCACCCTCAAGGAGAAATAAAGTGATGGAAGCTAAAAAGTTTCTAAGGCATTGCTAAATCTGCCTCATACCCCCCCAAATGCGTCCATGTAAGGTGGAGGTGTTTAAAATTTTCTAAAACATGAAGTTTGTTCACTTCCACATGCTAAATGCGCCCTCGAGGTAATGGAAGCTACAAAATATGCTAAGGCGTGAAGTTAAGTCATCCTTCATGACATAGGAAATGCGCCCATGCTTAACAAGGAGGTCAAAAGGAGTCAAAGGCGTTAGAAACTTCATCCCTCTCACCCCCTCAAATGCGCCAAGTTTAGAAGAAAGTCAAAAGTCAAAATGCTTTATCCTCCTATGCTCAAATGCGCCCAAATGAAGGCATGTGAAGACAAAAAAGTCAAGGCGTTGAAAGTTTAATCCACTTCAACATGTAAAATGTGCCCATGCAAAAGGAATCTAGGACATGCTAAAGGTGAAGTTGATGGATAGAAATATACTAAGGGTGTTGAAAAGTCAAGTCCTTCATGACATCAAAAATGCGCCCATCTTGAAGTTGGTAGAAAAAAGTTGCTAAGGCGTGGAAATAAGATATCCTCCTCAAGGTGTTAAATGTGCCCTAGGTGCATAGGGAGGAGATAAATATGCTAGGCGTTGGAATTTTAAAAAGAAATATATCCCTCATGAAATGTAAAATGCGCCCAAGGCAATGGAGAAAATTATCTAAGTGAGTTGATAAAGAATTCCTCACCACAGACAAGATGATTGAAGTGAATGAAAATTTTCTAAGACAAAATTCAAAATGTGCCTATGCTAAGTGATTTAAAAATTTTCTAAGGCACAAAAATTTCATCCTCTAGGAAAAAACGCCTAAGTCTAATGGAAGGTGATGAAATTGGTTAAGAATTGAATAAAATTGCCAGAGAAGTCAGAGAATGCCAGCATTGCAGGGTTGATAAGGAAACTGCAAGTCAGAGCAACAAGATACTCACAAGGATGAAGAACTGGAATAAATTTGTTGAAAATTAATTTTCTAAGGTTGAAATTCAAAAAAATTAAAAGTACCCCTTCGTTTGTGGACACATGAATTTGATGCTTTCTGAAGGAAATTTTCTTTTGGGTATTGGACATCTTCGATGAGGAATTGATTTCAAAGTCTTCCATAGCTTGCCAAGGATTCCGAGGTGAAGATTTTTCATGGGCACCGGATTGATGAATTTCCTAGGGAAAATTTGAAAAAAATTCTAAGGAAAGGAATAAAATGTGTTGTTGACATAAAAATGCCTAGGTGGATGAATTTGAAGTTGATTACCTGGGTGAATTTGCTCAAATTCTTCGTGATGATAATCTTCTTGAGCCAGAGGTGAATAAAATTGAGTATCAGGGCTTCGGCTGGTGAAGTGTTGTATGCCCCAGCCTACAGGTGTTGAAAAATCGTGAAGAAAGCAAAATTGGCTAGAGAAAAATGATGAACCCTGTCAGATGAAGAGACCACTCGAACATCGGAGTGAGGGAAATTTATGTTATGAAGTGTTCTAATGCTCTCCTCTTGGCTTGTTTTGCAGGAGGAACGTTGAGACCAGGCGGTGGTGAAGTAAAAAGTCCAAGATGATGGAATCGTGAAACAAGTACTTGGAAGAAATGGCTAAGTGTTAATTCTCACTAAAGACCCAATATGCACCAAACACAATTAGGTGAATGCAAAGCATGAACGATTGAATCCAAGACAAGAGAATCTTCCAAGTTCAGAATGAAGGAAAAGATGAAGGCTCGGGTGTTGTCAAACAGGTTAAAAAGTTATAGCCTTAAAGTTTCATATCAAGAACGTGCCTGTTGTGCTAGTCCAAGAAATTGAAGCAAGGCTCACCAGACTTATCCAGTTTGCAGTCGGAACAAGAACAGTGTGAACGCGTCTATGAACAGGGATCTTCTAGAAGATGGTGGCCATTAATGGCTCATTTATTACCCCACTCTTCTTTGTGGCAGTTTTTAGGGTGAATCTTATTTAGGGCTGAGGTGGCTCGATCTAGGCCATCCAGCTGATTGTAATCTGAGCCGTCCACTGGACTTGGCCAACTATAAAAGGGGCATCCCCCCTCATTTGTATCTAGTTAGAATAGCAGAGAAGGAATAGAGAGAAATTGATAGAATAGAGAGTAGAATAGTTTGATAGTATAGTTTAGATTGAAAAGGAGGGAAAGTCTTCCCTTTGAATACTTTGTAAGTTGTCGTGAATGCTTTCATAATAAAAGAATTTTTCATTGATGGTGATTCCTTCTTTGTTATGAGTAGTTGTCGAGGCTTCTTCATCCTTCCAATTCACGTAGCATCTTGGAGTAGCTTAAAGTAAAGTAGATTTCATTTCATGCAAGTACTTAGTAATTGTGGAATGTGGTGCTCGATTTGAACAAGACTTCACTTGTCCATACCACTAGCGGGCTCGCTGACTGTGGGTTCGCCTTGCGTGGTCAACTGGATTACTTTTCAAACTTAACTTCGATTGTGATTCACGTGTTTGTATGCATCGTCTTGATGGTACTTGCATGTTGAGTTATAATTTGAACACCTTTCGCTACTCCTCTGAAGATTGCACCGATTTTGTGGAAGTTGTCCGAAGCGAGGCTCGGTTGAAGTCTGCAAGAATTGATTGCCATGTCCCACACCTTAGAGTAGATTAGAACCTTCTTACCCCTACACTCATTTTAAATTTAGTTCATTTCTGGTTAGAATTAGGAAACTTGTGCTCACTTGCCAAATCATTTGAACCACGTGAAACCCTTAATCTGCTGTCTGCTATCAGCTGCCGAACAATTGTGTAAGTCTCCTTTAAATACCAACAAATCACATCGAGCCAATTGAGACTATTCGCACTGAAGGAACCTTGGAGTTGAACGCACGAACTCTCTCGCAATCTTAGTGTGCTGGATACTTTGATCAAGAGAGAATAGAGTATCCATTGGGAAAATTTATTCTATGTTGGTGTGGTCACGAAAATCACATCAACATGTGGGAGCACAAACCCTAACTCCATCAACTGGTGCCTTGAAAGACTAGGTGCCCCTGGCTACTTGGGGCGCCTTTACTATGCAGTGTTAGAATTTTATTTGCAATTTTCAACTTTCCCCTCGTTCCTCATGCTCACTGTTGTTTTGACTATTGGAAACTAAAAAATGACTAAGGGAGAGAATCTCAGGTGCCTTGACTGGACTAGGGCACCTAAACTCTCTATTGTTAGCCAAATTTTTACCATTTTCAAGTTTCTCCAACTTCCTCCCTTCATTCTTCGTTTCTTGGTCATCTTTGCCGTTGCCTTGATCTGTGCATTGCTTGATACCTTGAATTTGACACTTGGCAGTTGAGCAACCTCCATTGTGACCTTGGAGCTCCTAAAAAAACTTTTAAAAAAGGAGAATAGACCCACTAGAGAAAAACTAATCTTTTGATGATTCTAACTTGACCAGCCTATTGAGGTATTTTCAACCAATCAAAATCAATTTGAGCCCTAGAAGCCAAACTTTCTATTTTTAGAAAATTTTGCTAGTATCCATTTGAGAAAAAACCCAAAAAAACCCAGAAAAAGTTCTATTTTTAAAAAGTTTCTAAAAATAAAAATTTTTCCTAAAATCTAGGGCCGAAAAAATTGAGATCTGGGTTTTGAAGGCAAAGTCACTCTAAGCAGACCCAGATAGCCAAATTTTGAAAATTTTGACTTTTTGACCCTCATGCAAGACATGCAAATTCTCAATTTTGACCTTTTTGACAATTATAACAAGACTTTTGACCATTTCTTCAAAATGCCTAAATGTGGCAAAATTTTTAATTTGGGGTACAACACATACAATGGGTTAAAAAATTGAAGAAAAATCTACAATAAAATCAAACTAGCTCTGTTAGAATCTACAACTGTGTTTTCAACCAAGAGAATTTGTATGGCATCACAGAGTCAGGGTAGAGAAGACTTTTAGATTTTGATTAATTATGGGAAAAAGGGTAAGTTAAAAGGGCACTGTAGTTAGTGTACAATGCCTATTATTTAGTTAAATAAAATTATAAATCACATAACTAAAGAAAAGGATCTAGATGCCATTCCCTTGCCATCATGTCATGCTATCATGTCCAAGGCCACTAGGTTTATGATATTGATTAGACGCACTATTCTCAACACCCCTGAAACCTTGTATGGAGAGGTGGATGAGATCGGTGATATAATTTCTCATTTTTTTAAAGCCATTTTGCTTGGTCCCATCCGTGTCTTCCTGCATTTAAATTTGGTTTTGAATTTCATCTTTTTTGTGGATGAGTGAGAATTGGTAAATTTTGTTGGGTCTTGTTGACGTGGTTTTTGTGACCGCACCAAACAGCAGAACAAAATAGTACGAAGGCTACTCCGTTCTCTCTTGATCAAAGTATTCCGTGTGCTAAGATTGTGAGATAGATCACACGTTCAACTCCAAGGTTCCGAAATACTTGGAACACCCTCAGTTGGTTGATGTGTATTGCTGTGTTCTTACGAGGGGACTTACACAATTGTTCAGGATACGTGCAGTAAACAACAGTTATATGCTTTGAAAGGGATTTTGTGCGAATGATTTGGCTTTGAAGTGTGAGTTTCCTAAAACTAACCAAAAGTGTGCGGAATTTGAATGGCTGCAGAGATTTCAAAATTCTAAATTCTAACCTAAATGCAAAGGATGTTATGCTCAATTTCAATGAACTTCAAACAAACGTTGTCTAGCCTCCTATTGGACAGCCTCGACAAAGTTAGTGCAATCTTCAAAGGGTAAAAAGGATATTCAAATCATGATTCGATAATGCAATTACCATCACAACGATGCAAAGCTACATATGAATCTTGATCGAAGTTAAGTATAGAGTGTTCTAGTTGACCACGCAAGACAAGCTTACCATCAGTAAGATTGTTAGTGGTATGGATCAAAGAAGCTCACTTACATCAAACATAAGCACCCATATCTAACTATTAGCATGAAATTAAGTCATAGTTGAAGTCAACGGAAGAAGAAACCTCACGAACTACTCACAACAAAGTTTGAATTCACCATCAATGAAATGCTTTATTATGATTAGCCTTTGTGACAATCTCTTACAAAAATTCTCAAAGGGAGAATTCCCCTTCTTCAACAATGCAATGAAAACTACTCTAACTCAAAAATATCTACTCTCTATTCTGCTCCAAAATCCACTATGCTGACTACTTCTGATTCTAACTATTAGATTACAAATGAGGGGGACTCCCCCTTTTATAGCTGGCCAAGTCCAACGGACGGTCCAGATTGAATTACAATGGAGGGCCCAGATCGAGCCACCTCAGCCCTAGACAAGTTTTGCCCTAAAAACCACCAGAAGGTGGAGTGGTGTCATAAATGATCCTAAAAATAGCAGATTCCTCCTTGACCACTATGAGCAATTAATGCCCACTACCCTTCTAGAAGATTCTCGTCCATGACTCGGATTCCCTTGCTCTTCTCTCTAACCGCGTATGCTACGAATTGGGCCAGCACCTCATCAACCTCCTCCTCAGAAATCGCTGGAGTAAGATTAAGCTGATATTCTAAGATAGCCACCGTCTGCTCATTTTTATCATAGGACTTTCCCCAAGCTTCAATAGAATCCTGTGTACTTTGAATAATCGCTGAAAATGTCGACATGTTCTCAAAGTCTAGTTGAGAGAACCTTTTCATCACGGAGAAGAAAGGTTGCAACCTTGCCTTCAATCCGTCAATTTCAACCTCCTCTGGAGCCATCCTCTTGGCGAACACTGCCTCCAATGTGTTGAGGATACCCTCGTGAATATTCCTCATTGCTTTCTTGATCTTGGAGGACGCCACAGCTGCCGTGTCAAAGAAGCCCTTTCCGGTGAAAGCAGCTGAATGCCACCCACGAAAATCGTACCTGTCACCTGCCCGGATCACTCCCTCATTCACCAAAGTTTGCGTGGGCACATGCATCAAAACAGCAAGGCGAGGAATAGTTTTGTCTTGGAAAATATGGGTGTCTCCCCAAGCTTGCTCGACATCATCTAAGTGAGAAAGGATACCAGATGCATTCTGAAACGATGAGACAAGATCGGCCATGAATTTTCTGCTTCAGCGCGGACACCACTTATCCACTTGTCTCCCTCTCGTATAGCTCTCCTCACCTCCTCAAGCCCACTGATTGGCTCTCGTGGTAGCTCAAGCAGAAGTTCTACCACTGGGTTCTCCTAAGCAACTGGATGTGCTAGATGTTGCACATACTCGACCAATGCCTTGTGCTCCTTTTTCAATCTTTTATACTTCCCCTCCTTTTTCACTAGCCTGTCCTTTAACGCTTCGAACGAACTTTCGGCTTCTTCGACCACTTGCACTCCGGAGGGTCGTCCCAATTCAATTGTGGTGACCGTGTAATTTTTTGGCATTGCATCACTTAAATTATGATCCTCCCTTGGAACAACAATATGGAGGCTGCGTGAACCGGCCTCATTAGTCTCCATCCTCGTATACTTCCTTGCTCTCTTCCTTTTAGGCGACTTACTTGTCCTATTTAGTAGCTCCTCCATTTCAATTGCCAAGTCAGCATCATCATCCTGATCCCTCCTGATTGCCTGTGAGAGCCAATTGCGTTGAATATCGTAAATGATAAGGGGCTGCTCTTCAGTTGCCTCCACTTCACGAACCTCTTCTCGAGCAGTATTTTGTTGAGGCTCATCTATCTCCATACGTTGATTCCCCTCCTCATGAGCTTCAACCCTTGATTCTATAACATCCTCTTCTTCTTCAAAAACGTGATCAAAGTGGGTGTCTGTCTCCGTTTCCTCCCCTTCATCTGGCTAATTGGCACCTTCAGGGACGTTAGCACTTTGAGTATCCAACTCTCTCGGCATTGGTTGGTTAACCTCTCCAACCTCCGGCTCTTCATTCCTTCGAGCCCTCTGCTCTGCAAACAGTGAGACTTCGCGCACACTGGAGGAATGGGTCACCAACTGAGTAGATGACGTGTCCTCTGATTCCTGAGGTTCCGACTGAACAGGTTCTTCCTGCTGTGGTTGTGGCTCTGGAGGCTGGGCAATTTGCTTCTTTCTCTTCGCCAACACTGGTGGCCTTTTATCACCCATGAGGTAGTACGTGAGGGCAACTGACCTCCTCCTCAATCTATGAATGCGCTCCTCTACCCAAGCCCTTGTAAAAGTCAGAACAGGAATAGACAAAGTGTCAAGATTCGTGATCTCCGGCTCAACCCAATCTACTGGTGGAATCGGTGTGTTCTTTACTAATTCATAATCCAGATGAATTAGCCTGGTATCCTCTTCAACTTGATCCGGCACTTGGACCACTTCACATTCTCTGATTAGTTTGAGAGGCAACCTTGGAAACATTCTTTTCCTAATCTCAGCCTCATCTCCAGCATTCGCCCAAAAATCCTCCAAGTGAGCTTTGTGTCTGTACTCTACACCTTGCACTGTTCCAATCTTTCCCCGAGGATCAAAATCCTGCCGGCTAGTATGAAGAGTCAACTTATAGAACTTCAATTCATCTTCAGCCTCCTTGGCTGCCTACAAAGTAGGGCATTCTTCAAGTGAGTTTCCCAACACAATGGGAAAATGCAAGCCTCCCTTCTTCTTTCTCCTTATGATTTTGTCATAGGCCACCAATTGCCTAGACAACTCAAGCAGTATCATCCTGTTGGTGGGGTACCTCGGTAATATGTAGACGTATGAGTCGCACCTCGGCAGCCTTAAATAAGTAAACTTCGGGAATCGGACAAACCAACACCCATACTCTTCTATCAACATCTGTGCCTCTTCGGATATTCTCTGTTGCAACCTCCGTTGAAGGGTCCTTGTGATATACATAGTGAAAGCATCATTTACTCTCTTGAAGTCAGCTGTGTGCGTGAGATGCAACTGTCTACAGGATTCGTGAATCTTGAACTGATTAAAACCATAGTCAATCGGCTCCTGGTATGCCAACCCTCTATATTTCGTCATCCGAGCAAGCATATAGATGACATACGAGCTCATGTAGAATGTTCTCGTCCTCTTCAAATTTCAGAACTGTTCATCAATGTTATCACTTATCATCTGTGCCCAGTTCACTTCCACCTTCCCTTTGAGCACCACACTAATGTAAAAGAACATCCATGGCTCGAACACGAATGACTGCGGGCTGCCGTTAACCCTGCTGAGCAACATAATTATATCGCAGTACTCCTATTTCAGCTCTTCTGAAATTATCTGCTTTGGTAGCCTGGCAGCAGGAGGCTTCGACTTTCGCATCCAAGTGGTGTTGATCCTCTTCACGCACTTCTCGAAGGACGTGGCATACATCTTGTCGGCCTTTTCTTTGGATTTGTACAGCATTCTATCTGTAGCTAGTATCCCAAACGCCTTGCCAATTGCATCAGGTGCAAAGTTGGCCAATATCATACCATCCGGAGAAACAATAGTTCGATCATCCGAGTTGTAAAAGTTGGCGCACTCCAAGATCAGCTCTGGGCAACGAACTACTGGCTGGAACCCGGCCGCTGCATATAACCTGCTCTTGACAATATTGCGCGATGCCTCCGTCGGAAGATTGCCACCTTGCCCATACATTCTGCGCATGAAAGCCTCGAGGTTGAAAGGCCCGAGGTTGGTGTCCGTCAAGTTTCCAAACTTCGACACAATCTTTGACTCTGGAATAAAAGACTTCTTCAAACTTTTGATAATCGCCTGCCTGGAGGCGTTTTCTTTGACAGCTTCGTTATTCCCAACCTTAGCTCTAGCTTTGCTTGTTCCAGCAACATCAGCTTTTCGTCCTTCAGCCATCTGCAAAATAAGAAACAAATATTACACTTCAAACTTTTAAAATAAAAATCATGCGAGATGGATGGCGAATGGAGTTGGCTGCAAAAATAAATGTGAGTTAATAGCTTCAACAGTAAACTCCAACTTCAAACTTCGATAGATTTAAACTCTGAGAATCCGAACTCCAACAATTTGCAGCCAAAAGAATTTTCAGCTCTACGGAAGAAATCAATTTCACAGCGTCAACTTCGGAAAATATTTCAGTAATTTTCAACAACAGCAACTTCGAAAGTTATAAATCAGTAAGTTCGACCAATTTCAAATTAGCTCTTCGAAAGTTATAAATCAGCAACTCCGAAGATTTCAAATCAACAAGTTTGAACAATTTTTACTTCTGATTTGATTCTAAACACTTAGCAACTTCAGAAAACTTAAGTCTTGAAGCCAAAGCAATTTCAACCTCCAGCATAATCAAACAATTTAAGCTTTCAACAACTTTTAACTTCGAAACACACTTCAACTTTCAGCAACTTATTAAACCTCAGCAACTTTAAATACTTACCTTCTTGAGAGATACAAACTTCTTGAAAAGAAATCGAACTCAACCCTCAGCAACTTCGGAAGATCGCAGCAACTCAACCACTCCAAGCAATTTCGACTTCAGCAACAAGTCGACTTCAGCAACTCCAAAGAGATCAAATCAGCCTCACAAAATCGAATTTAAAACTTCACCCACTTTCAACAACTCTCAATCTTGAAAATATTAAATCTCACAACTCAACAACCTCATCCAATTCACCAGCATAAATCTCAGCTTTGAATTTTGTGAGATGAGAATGAAAATCCTCGGAGTTTTATAACCAAAAGCTGGTGCTAATTTTAGCAGATGCCATTAATTCTCTCAATCATGACTTACGCATTTTCTAAATTTGAAAGAGAATATTCCAGTCGTCTTACAGTCGTCATGGCAATTTGCTATTCAGGGAGATTCTTTCCTTGATTTGAATTTAAAACTTCCCTCCCGACTGCCAGTGATTTCAAAAAAATCATTTTGTTTCGATTTGAAATAATCTTATCGCTTTTTTTAAAATGGCATATTTAATTTATTAAAATTTAATTCAAATTCCATTTTAATTTATTCGATGTCACACTTTTAAATGGCTAGGCGTAATTTATTTTCCATCCATAATAACTCCAAAAACAAATTCCCCACAATTAAAATCATCCGAACTTTTAAAATTTCATGTGTTTAATTTTAAAGGGGAATTTAATTTAATACTTAGGAAAATAATTAAATTAATTAAATTAATTAATTTCTCTGAATTAGGCAAATTTTGCAATTAACTGCCTAGAGAAATTATTCTCACCCAACGCCTTTTAATTTTTATCTCCACACTTCGATTTTGTCGAGCTTTCATTCTCCAACTTCACTTTGCTATGCCTTAGAAACATCTTCAAGTTTAGGCGTATTTAATACTTGAAGTTTTTATTTTAAAACTTGCCTTAGACATCATTTTCAAGTTCCAATCATTAAAATAACTTTAGGTCTAGGCGCACATTAGCCCATGAACATTCAAATTTTCCATATTGAACAAAAATCTACTCAAGGCGCATATTGAATGGTGAGGTTTAAATTTATGCCTTAGAAACATCCCAGCCTCTTAATTTATCCCAAGGCACATGCATGATCTCCAGTCCAAAGCGCATATTAAGGGTCTACTTCCATTTCGTTGCTTTAGGAGAATTTCAAAACCTTAGTAAAAATTTTAAATTACCTTTCTCAAGACTAGGCGCATATAGAAGATTGGACTTTCATTCAAGGGCACAATTAGACCTCTCAACTCTTAGTTTACATGCCTGGCAGAGTGGGGCGCAAATCACAAGGGGAGCTTTGAGTTTGATGACTTAGAAATTTGTATCTCCCATAACCTTGGGCGCAAATCACCCCCTCTTCTTTTAATTTCGACTTTCAACATTTAATCAATTTTTCCTCCTCTTCAACTCTCAGGCGCAAATGAGAGGTCAAGGACTTCCAATTTAAATTCGTACGCCTTGGTTTTACTTTCCAGATTTCCATTCTAGTCCATGCGCAAATGGAGGGTGGAGCTTTCACTTTGTCACTTAGAGAATTTTGAACCTCCAGCCTCAGGCGCAAATCCGTGTCTATGCTTTGAATTTCGGCACTTGAATAAATTTCGTTTTCAACATTCCTTGCTCTTGGGCGCACTTCATGTGCCAAGCTTTCGATCTTTGTGAGATGGGTGCATTTGTCAGGCTCTCCTTCTAGTTGAGGGCGCATATCAATGAGTGAACTTCCAGTCAATGCCTGAGGTTCTTTGCAAATTACATGTCAAACTTTCATCTTCAACACTTGGACAAATTTGAAGTTCTTTGATTTATTTTCTTCCCCAGGCGCATATGACATGTTATGCTTCCACTTTGTAGCTTAGGCGCAAATCATTATGCCAACTTCCAGTTTTATGCCTTAGGCGCAAATGGGGGTTCAACTTTTAATTTCATGACTTAGGAAAAATTTCTAACTCTTCCTTCAAAGAGGGGTGCATATGATGTATGAAGCTTTTAATTTTTTGCAACTCAAAGGATTTTCTAATTCCTTCCTTAAGTCAGGCGCATATGACCCCTGGTACTTTCAATCTCAACACTTAGAAGATTTCGCGTTTTTCCCTTTGACTTGGAGGGTGCATTCTAGCGCAAATCAAGGGTCGTACTTCCAGTTCATATCATAGGCGCATTTGACATGTCTAACTTCCAATTTGAAGTGGGGCGCATTCTCTACATGGAGCTTTCACTTTACACCTTGGTGGGCGCATTTGGTAGGGTGTGCTCTTAGTTTTATAACTTAGAAAATTTCCAACCCTTCCAGCAAGTCAGGCGCAAATCCATGGGTGAACATTCATGCCTTAGGCGAATTTTGGATCACTACTTTAAGGGCGCAAATGATCATGTGAGCTTTAAGGTGCAAATCCCCTAGGCAACTTTCAATTTCATCACTTGGGCGCATATGCATGGGTGAACTTTCATTTTCTACGCCTTAGCATTTTTCAAGGCCTTGGGCGCATTTGGACCCCTCTACTTTCAATTCCGACACTTAGAAGATTTCACGTCTTTCCTTCAACTTGGAGGGTGCATTTTAGCTATAGAGCTTCCGGTTTCAACACATAGAAACTTTTCATCACCTCCCTTGAGCTGGGCGCATTTGAACCCCTGTGCTTTCAATTTTAATGACTTAGAATATTTCAAGTTCATCTTGCCTTCTCAAGGCGCATTTGGAGGCATGAACTTCCAATTTTGACACTTAGAAGATTTTCCCAAGCTAAGAAGGGGGCGCATTTGACCCATGGAACATTTAATTTTCACACCTTAGAAAAATTTTCAAGCCATCCTCAGGTCAGGCGCATTTCCCTATGTCAACTTCCAATTTTCCAGACTTAAGCAATTTTCCATCTCTCTTCAGCTCTTTTATGCCTCTTGCCAGATTTAGGATGATTTCCTCCTGCTAACCCTAATTTTCCCTGACTTTCTATTTTTGGAAAGTTCCCTGAATTTCGCGCCTTCAACTGAATTTTGATTCCAAAAAACTTGATTGTTTTGCCCTGCTCTGAATTTCGACTAATTTGTGCCGTTGATGCCTGATGTCTGTCTGCACCTGCTATTTTTAGCAACCTGCTAAAAATAGAAATTGCTCAGAAAATCTTCAAATTTCATGCGTTGAATGCCTGAAGTGTGGTGATCGTAGCTGGATGCTGCTTTGGAGTGACTGTCCTGCTCTGTCCTTGATTTTAGGAAACCCTAATTTCTCTACCCATGCCTGCTAAAAATAGCAATTGTTTGATTCTCTATGCTCTGCAACTCTGTTTGTCTTGAAATTTGCGCCAAGGATCCCTCATCACATGTTTGACTTGTACCTGCTGAGATTTGACGTTGACCTGCCATTTATAGCCACTTTTGAAGTGACTTACTATTTATAGTAAGTGCTTATTTTTGAGACTTTCCTAGCTCCGTTTGACTTGAAATTTGGACAACGTGCTCCTCATTGGTGAACTTGCCTGTCTGCGCTGGTGCCCGAGATCGACTTTCTATTTATAGCCCGTGTCGAGAATGCCTTACTAAAAATAGTAAGTGCTCTGATTGTCTTCAAATTTTGCCAGCAGACTCCTTGGAAGACGCTGATCGTGGTGGATACTTCAGTTTTGGACATGTTGTTTGATTCCTCATTTTTAGCCCTTAAGCTCGAAACCCTAATTTTATGCATGTTCCTCAGATAAGCTCCGTTTGACCTTGTTTCAATTGCATGATGATCAATTTACAGTTCTGAAGTGCTGAGCAGCTGCCTAAGTGATACCTGCTAAAAATAGAAAGTGGCCGAAAAAGTGACCGACCGGCTGCTGGATGATTTTGCATGTCATACTGCCCGAAAAATCTCGAAAAACCCAGAAAAATCTTCTACATGCAAGCACTGGCTAAAAATAGCAAGTTTCAAAAAAGTGATCAGTTTCACTTGCATGTTACACTGTTGCAAAGCTCTTTGAAAACCCAGAAAGAATATGCCGACATGTGCTGAGAAAATCTGCATGCAAACACTAATATCGGCCTCCAAAGGCTGAATGCTGAAAGTTGTTATCCTGCTTTGCATGTCATATCACCGCGAAGGTCTCGAAAAACCCACAAAGAATCTCCGGTCATGCATCAGAAAATATAACATGTAGACCCTGGAATCTGCTCTGGAAGCGGGATTGCTAAAAATAGCAAGTCGTCCGTTTTTGCTCAAATTTTGTCAGAAATGAACTTGAAGTGTTCAAAATGTAATGAGGTTGTCAAAATGCGAAAATCTCGAGAAAATCAACCCCAAGTTGACACTTACTAAAAATAGAAAGTTGGCAGAATTCAGTGAGATTTTAGGGGTCACTTGCTGGAGTCATTGTAATAGCAGTGCTAGGCTCAAAAGTTGACCAACCAACTCAATTTGACCCTAAAGCAGACTAAAGATGTGAAATCCTAATATTAGTACTTGGCCAAATTTTACGTTTAAGCTCGTAGACGGGAGCATCCCCGGAAAGCAGATAGTAGAAAAGAAGCAGAAAGAGAGAGAAAGAAAAAGCCAAAGCCAAAAGACCAGAATGGAGCGAAAAATTTAGGGGGTCCCCATTTTGAATGGGGCGATGTGTGAAAAGGTTACAACAGGTCTCTTCTTCATGCATAGTCTGAAATGCAAAACTTGGTAGTGTTGTTTGGAGTGATTTGAATTAGACTTGAAGCCTATGTTTTCCTAGATGTGTTTCACTGTATGAGTGGAAGTTGTAGATTTGGCTGGCTCATGACCTTTTGTTTAAGCAGATAATCATCCTCTTTTCATCTAAATGCCTATCTTGGGTTTCAAGGTTATTTGTAGCTTTAATATCTCTCTTGTTTTTCTTTGATTTCTTAGCTTCCTATATATTATGGGTCACTGCTAATTGAATTGGGTGGTGGCTTTGTTGTCCTATTCGATGCCTATTAAAACCATCTTGTTTTCAAAGAGAGGGATCAAACACTAAAGAATGAAATCATAAATTCTCCTCTTCAAAATATAATCAACCTGCAAAACCACCACTAAAACACCTGCTACCATCATCATAAGAAAGAAAATGCTTTTATTTTAAAGGTTAGAGGTGGAGGCGTTGATATTAAAGGAAAACAATGATCATCAAAGCTAATTTCCTCTCTTTGCACATTAAAAAATAAGAGGTGGACTACAAACCACTCTGGTTCATTCCAATGGGAAGAAGCAAATGAGGCTTGCTTGTATTTCTCTGCAATTTAAGAAAATGACAAATAGTGGTTCTACACATTTCATTATCATTTCGCCTGACCAAACCATCAAACACAATCAATACGTGATGTAGGAATAGTGGAAAAGATATTCTTGTGAAGAACTTGTTAATGCGAGATAGTCTTAGAGAAAATTACATTAGTCTTATAAATTTTTAAATTTATCCTCATACTCATCCTCTGGCTTAGCAATATCTTCTATTGATTAGAGCTGATAGTTGTAACTTTATAAGTACTTAAATCAAGCTATGTGGTACCCTTTATATCTTTGATGGTTGAAATCTGGCATTAGATAGGGGAAGATAATTTTCAAGTTGTTTAAAGAGAGAATCCTTAGAAGCAAGAAAATTTTTCGGTGATAACTTTTGCACTAGCCAAATTTGTAGTCATTAACATATGATTAGAATTCTGCACAGGCTACTCCAAATTTGTCCATTGCACGCACATATAATTTAAACCACAAGACATACATAAAACTTATTCAAATTTCAGACAAAGGAGACAGTTTAACAATACTTGAATCAGAATAATTCAACATCCATTTACCCAACCTGTCCAAGGTCCACAGCAGGATTCAAGCTTCTTCCACAGTCATAGATGATATCTGTCTGAAGGATAGTAGTTCCTCCTGAAAGGAGATCAATCTCAACCTGCCAAATGAGTTTGACATAAATACTTCTGTAATATTACAATAATGATAAAAATCAGTAAGATAATTTACATTCTCACCTCACTTGCTCCAGCACCATAATTGAGATATTGTGATGCACTTGAATCAGGAACCCAGTAAGTTTGTGCAGATAGATCCACTGATTGAACTTTAGCCTGTGAATAAGAAAAAACCTCAGGGTTTGTGTTCCACAATTATTTGAGGATTTTCAAACTATTTCTCAAAATAATGCATGATGTGGCAATACACATACTACTAAGTACTAACATCTTCATTCTGTTTTTATAGTGATGGTGATATGAGCTTCCATTTAAACAAAGCTACTGACACGTTGAAGTATTTGATGTATATTTGTGAAATATGTCAATGCAATATTTGTACTTTTTATTTTATCATTAAAGCTCAGAAAATAATAGTGTCATCAACAAATTGGTAGCATGTTTGTCTACATCCACCTAACACTGTACAAGGTCCATGAATTTTTCCATGCTCTTGTGAAGATTTTGAGAAGTGAAGGAGATTCTCTCTCATTAAAATAAATAGATAGGGACTAGGAGAATCTACTTTTTGTACCCCTTTAAATGGATTGAACCATTCACCAGTGTGCCCATTTATTGAAATTGTGTAATATCCCTTGCTAAATTTGACCTTAAACTTGCTGATTTGAACCTTGGGAGTTTTGTCAAACACTTGGCAAACAAAATCTGTACTTGCTGTTTGTAACTTGTTTTTTGAAGTTTTGGTCTTTGATTGATGTTTAATAATGCTGATATGACTTGAAAGAGATAATTTAAATTACTGAAATTGAAGAGAATGCAATACTACAGCTAAATGCATTATGACAAACACTTGTCATGCATACTCAGATTCTCCATTATGACTGAAAATGATAACTACAGCTGTAAGTAATTTGTCAAACATGTAGTATGCAAACTACTCATGCAAAAGGAAAGCTACAGCAATGTGGCATTAATGCAAACAGTTGGTATGCAACTACAAGACTCATGTTGACTGAAAATGGAATGCCAAGTGTAGCTACAGCAGTTAGACAATTTAGCAAACACTTAGCATGCAATCCTCTTATGAAAACATAAAGCTACAGCCACCATACATTCCGTCAAACAAGTCTGATGCAAACTATTGGTGTAAATGATCACTTTCAGCAAGTAGACATTTTAGCAAACATGTCATATGCAACCCCAAACACCTTTTATATTGTATTGCTAATGATAATCCAATTGTTTTACAATATGACAAATGATTCCCAAAACAAATCACCCTTATACTGAGGCGATTTTTACAATGCCAAAGACAAAACTCTATGATATGGAAATGCTAGTACAAACTGATAAGAATGTACAGATTTAGGAGAACCTAGAACTGAACGCTGGCAGCAATGCAAGATTCCACGATTTCTTCTTTATGCTAACCAAACTCCACTCCTACTTGCAGTGCTTCAACCAAATGATATTCCACGATTTGACTTGATTGTAAATACTGATGAGTGTGTTCAAAACAGACAATGCAAGTTGACCAAAACCACGACTTACATCTCCAATGACAGTGCTCCCAAACTGAGATATGATGCTGCGATTTTATTTCACAAAGTGCCACAATTTCTTAATGATTTTATGTCCTCCAATCGATGGTTATGGCTGCAATAAACATCTCTGATATGCTGTGATTCTTTGTCAAGTAGTCACAATTTTTATCTTCAGATTTTTAAGAAAATTGAACTAACTCCAAGCTGCTAATTATTTGATCTCTATGTGCCAAGCAATGAAAATAAAGTCTGAAATAATATTGATGAATATGTTCCCAAATATTTTCCTCAATCAACTCAGCAATACATTAGCTGTTGAAATAAACTCCTCAATCAAGTGCAACAATACATCAGCTGTTGCAAATGTCAAACCCTTATTCAGAAATTGCAATAATAATTCAGCTATTGCAATTGACCAGCTTCCAAACCCAAAGTACAATAATATATCAGCTATTGTACTTAACCAAATCTCCTCAATAAGCACAAGTAGAAACCCTGGATGGATTTCTCAACTCCAGCTAGGGTTGATCTTTCACAACCGAACTTGGTACCTTAGAGTCTTCAAACCCTCAGGTAAATGCAAGCCTCAGCTTCTACCACACAGTATGAGAAATAGAAATAATCCAAGACAAGTTCAAATGGCTTGCAAACAACTCCTTATAAAGAATTCTCATTAGCCTCCAAGAAGCTTCTAGAATATTTTATTATTTTATTATTTAAGTGACTTTTTGATATATCATTTTATTATAGTCACTTTATTAAATTAATTATAAGAAAGTTACCTTTGAGATATTATTTTATTAAGATAACTTTATAAAATAATTAATTTAATACTCCACTTTAATTTAATTAAAATAATCAATTAGTCATCCTTATGAAATATCAATATTTGGAAAACTTAATTAATTAATTAAATTAAATTACTCTGCCTCCAAATCGGAGACATGGCAAATTGGGAAGGTAGGAGTTGCATTTTTTGATCCAACTGATAACTTGATTGCTAAATCCAACAACCTCTAGAGCCTTAGTTGAAAAGGTCCAGTTTTATCTATTAAAGTCCTTTGTGATATATAATTTAATCACAAGACTAGACTATGTTGAAATTTGGTTGAATGCAGGAGTTCTTGGAATATCATGATATTGTTTATAATTTGTAGCCTTGGGACTAAAGCTGATTGGTTTTAGAAATCATCTATGGTAGCAGAGATCAACCCTCAAGCAGTTATTAGAGATCATCTTACAGACCATGTTTTAAAGAGTAAGTGTTCTATATTGATCCATCAAATCCACTTTGGTAACATTTAGGATTGAAGATATACCTGTGGTATTCATTTGAGTTAACATTTTTTTATTTCTTCTTAATTCCTCTTCCACCAAAGTACATATAATATTATGGTTTCCCAAGAGAGTTGATAAAGCATAGCTAAAAAGCCATCTGACCTTGGGGATTTCTCTTTGTTAAAGGAGAAGACTATTTCCTTTCATTCCTCCACAATTTCCATCATGATTTGTTCACTATCCATATATATAACTACCTAGGGAGATGTTTTAGAATTCTCCATTAGGGTGGACTTGTGATAGGGCAGACCTTATCTTGATTTAAAGTTGGCTGAAATATTCAATGGTATGATCAGTAATGTCTTGTTTGTGTTGAAGAGTCTACTATTTCCCACCATGATTTGATGCGCTTTTCCTTCTCCTTAGCCTTTCCTATTATTCCTCCATTATTTTGGCAAAGGAAAGTCTCCCCTCTATACCTCTACCTTATGTAGGGACCCTCATTTCATTGCTTTACCTCCTCATAGTCATACCCATTCACCCTTTTCTTGTTCAATATACCACTACCTCCAATATTGAGCCTTCTTCTTTAAGAACTACTGATTACTTCTCTTCTTTCAAAATCAATCCCTTTGGCTTTGGTGAGTATAAGGTTGATTTTATAGATTTCCACATTCCTACATTACCTACTCCCTCCCCTAGACACTTTCCTCCATATAAATACATTCATTCAACCAATCATACCATCCAAGAACCTCCATCTTCATTTGATTAACAAATTGCTAATCATGACATTCATTTCAATGCCTACAAAACGCCAAATCCTGCATTTTCTTATCCTAAACTTGAAAAATTATAAGGTAAGGGGTTTAAGATCCTAGTAAATAATGGATATGAAGGAAAAGGACTCATACCCTATGAATATGGAATTACTAAACTTATTCACGTGAAACCATATCTTTGAAAAGTTGGCCTCGGATGTTCTCCATTTCACGATTCATCCACTCTCTTTTATTCCCATTTTCTCCACGATCATCCCTACTCTTCAGTCCCATTTCATTGGAAGTATACCATATCATAATATACTCAAAAATTTCATCCTTCACTAATACACTTTAAATGGTACATTATGTTGATCAATATCTTCCTATGCATTCCTACCTCACCTCTCTTTCACAGAACCTCTCTAGCACATCCCTACATACCTCTGCCATACCATTACCACTATGTTGTGACCCTTTAACACTTGTCATGATAGTTTATTGTAATAATTGTACTAGCCTTGGACTTTTGAGCCCACCAACTATTCCATTACAACACTATAATGTTCCCCTACAAGCATATATTCATTTATTACCCTATTCTACATTTGATTTCCATGATAAGTCCATGCTAAGGTTTCACCTTGTTATTCTCAATATCCAATCTTGCTAGAAATCACTAGAAGGTTATAGATGGATAACCTCACCCCTTTGTTCCTTTTCTAAATGAGTTCCATTAAGCATGCTGATGTTCATATGCCTAGGTGGAGGCTTTGGCCTAAGTTACGAGGGTGATAACCTAATTATTATAAATATCCATAATCACCTAACCTAATCCTCAATGATGAACCCTTGCATATTATTGGTTGCATGGGGTTAGGCTATGGAAGGTGTCAGAATATAAAAAAGGTAAAATAAAAAGAATGAGACAATACTTCAAAGCCAAATCAAACAAATAAAAGGCTATAGTCAAAAGCAAATTAAAGCAAAGTAAATCAATGTCAAAGCACTAAAAGTCACTCATTTAGACTTGGGATGCCCCATTTATTTTCTTTCCCTTTCCCTTCTAATTCACTTTATATTTCTTGTGTTCATCAAGCTTTTCCTCCAACTACATATCCCTAACCTCACATGACCTTGTTCCTTAATCTCTTTCCTTCTATTTCATTTTCCCTATTGATCCTACACGCTATATGTCGCCATTATAGTCTTATCTAGCCTTTGATCTACCTCGACTCAAAACTTTATTTCTTTTGTGTTATCACTTTCTAATCACATTCATTGTTTCACTTCTCAAACTTTGGGGAGCATTATCCTATATTCTGTAATATGCACCCTTGTTCTGTCTTGTTTTTTGTTTGTTTGTTTGTTTTGATGTGTTTAATAGAAGATGGAAATGCAAAAGGTGTTTATTTTTGCAATGAAGAGCAGAAATAAAGTAACTTGCAGCAATTAAATAACTCAGAAATTAAACAATGTTTAGAAATACATATAGCAAAAATTTCCATATTTAATTGCTGATCTGAAAATACAAAATTTCCGAAATGTAAGAGCAACCTAGGTCATCAAATGACATTACATATCTATTTCAAACATACCCAGAAAATCTGATTGACTTTGATAATTTTTTGTACTTGCAACCAGCTCCTACAAGCTCCCAAAAATAGACGCCACACCTCCAAGACTGAATATAAATGCTCATGAATGATGGAAATCCGTCCTCCAACCCTAAGTGCCCTCAACACAACAATAAACTGCCTAAACGCCTAGGCGTCCAACTCTCAAAATCACACGCCCCTATCAATATGTTATGGCCAGCTATGGAGATGGTATGGTTAGCCTTTGGAAGTCAAAACAATAATAAATCACTCCCAATCCTCCTCCAAAATGAAATAGAAACTCCACAAATATGCCTAGTTGTGATCTCCGTAATGAAATCACCAAGTAACCCTCTGTTGACGTGGTTTTTGTGACCGCACCAAACAGCAGAACAAAATAGTCCAAAGGCTACTCCGTTCTCTCTTGATCAAAGTATTCCGTGTGCTAAGATTGCAAGATAGATCACACGTTCAACTCCAAGGTTCCGAATACTTAGAATACCCTCAGTTGGTTGATGTGTATTTGTTGTGTTCTTACGAGGGGACTTACACAATTGTTCAGACTTCTTACAGTTAACAGTCGGTGTATGCTTTGAAGGGGTCTTGCATGTATGATTTGGCAATATAGTTCGTTTTCCTAAAACTAATCAGAAATATGCGGAAAGTGAAGAGTATAGGGCCTAAGAAACTTGTACTCTATTCTAGATGCAGGATATGTGGGGCTTCGTTTTAGTAGGTTTCAACCAAATTTTACCTAGCCTCGCATCGGACAGCCTCGATAAAATTGGTGCAATCTTCAAAGGGATAGCAAAGGATGTTCAAATTATGATTTAGCATACAAACACCATCACAACGATGCATATAAGCATACAAACCACAATCAAAGTTGAGCTCAAGGTAATTTCCAGTGTACCACGCAAGGTGAACTTATCATCAACAAGCCGCTAGTGGTATGGAATAAAGTGAAGCTCCCTCAATAAAACACCACACATCAAAGTAAACTAATTGCATGAAATGAAAGTTATACTACTTGGATTCGAAAGGAAGAAGAGACCTTGCTAGCTATTCATGACAAGACGAATTCCACCATCAATGAAAAGATCAATTATCATGAAAAGTGTTACACAACAATCTCCACAAAAGTTTTCAAAGGGAAAACTTTCTTTCTCCTCCACACTATGCTAAGGAAAATGCTCTACTATGCTCTACTCTCTAGATCTAGCTCTAATGCTAATGTCCAATCTCTAATGAATTACAAATGAGGGGGACTCCCCCTTTTATAGCTAGCCAAGTCCTAAAAGACGGCTAGGGTTACAATCAATAGAGTGACCAAAATCGTGCCACCTCAGCCCTAACCCTAAAAACTACCAGTATAGGGAGTGGTACATTAAATGAATCAAAGATTCCCACTCAGTCCCAAAATAGTAAAGAAATAAATGTCCACAATCAGTCTTCTAGAAGATCCTCGTCTAGCAGCGTGTTCCCGTTCTCCTTTTCTCTGGCTGCGAACTCAACAAATCTGCCAAGTACAGCCTCAACCTCATGAACTGAAATGGGTGGAACACAATCAAGCTGAAACTCTAAAACTGTGACTGATGTCTCGTGCCTTACACAAGATTTTCTCCAAGCAATCAAGGAGTCCTGCGTGTTCTGGATCAAGGTGGAGAAAGTAGAAGTATTCTCGAAATCATCTTGTACAAAGGTCTTCACCTCTGAAAAGAATGGTACCAGCCTACCCCTCAAATTATCAACACTAATCTCATCTGGATTCAGCCGCCTAGCAAATATGGCCTCAAAAGTATTCTGAACTCCCTCAATGATATTGGCCATGGCCTTATGTATCCTGGCTGAATCTGCCTGTGCTGCATCGAAGAAACCACGCCCCGTGATTGCTGAAGAATACTATCTAGAGAAGTCATACCTGTCATTCTCCTCAATGACACCTCCATCAATCAGCAACCGCAACAGAACATGCCTCAATGCCTCAAGACGCTGGATTACTTTACTCTGATAGATAGAAGCATCGCCCCAAGCATGATCCACTGCATCCATCCATGTCAAAATACTAGAGGCCTGCTGAAAAGCAAAAGCAAGGTCCTCCATAAACTTCTTCGTCTCGACACAAACCCCTGTGACCCACTTATTTGCCTCCTGTGCCATCTTTCCCAACTCCATCAATCCACTGATTGATTCTCTAGGTATCTCTGCCGGAGGCTCTATCACTGGAATATCCTACCCTCGAGAACGAGATAACTGTTGCACATATCCAATTAAAGCTTTGTGTTCTCTTTTCAACTTCTTATATTTCCCTTCTTTCTTGAATAACCTATCCTTGAGGGCAAGGTAGGAGTTATCACACTCCTCTACAATCTGCGCACTAGTGGGGCGTCCCAAGTCCAAAGTTGTGACCACATAATTCTCAGGTACTGCTTCGTTTCGGTCACACTCAACTCGTGGCACAGCTACATGAAGGGTGCGAGAGCCATCCTCTTCAGTGGATATCTTCGAAAAATTTCTTGCTTTCTTCTTTTGTGGAGGTGCACTGATCCTATTCAAAAATTCTTCCATCTCAACTGCCGGATCAAGCTCCTCACTAGGGCTTCTCCTCATTCTATCCTTAAGCCAATCAGGCACATCGTACTGTATATCAAAGGGCTGCTGTTCTTGTGCCTCTACTTCTTGAACTTGCTCAACCTCTATATCATTCTGGCGAGGCTCATCGTCCTCAAGTGGCTGAGTGTCTCCTGAAACTATATCATCATCATCATTCATGGCCGCCTCTAACTCCTGCTGAAACTGAGGGTCAGTAATAGTCCCCTCATCATCCTGCTGATCAACCCTACCAGGTGCGTTGACGCTTTGGCCAACTGACTCTCTCCGTGGAGGCTGAATATTATCCTGTACCAGTTGCACCTGATTCAATGCAATCCTCTGATCAGCAAATAAAGAGATCTCCTGTATACTTGGAGAACGTGTCTCCAATGGTGTGGGCGATGCAACTCGTGGAGGCTCTGGCTGAGTAGGCTCCTGTCGAACTAGTTCTTTCTTTCTGGACTCTGGACCTCGTGTAATCTATTTCTTTCTGCCAGTGGTGGGTGTCCTGTGATCTCCCATCAAGTTGTAAGTCAAAGCAATTGACCTACTCTTCAACCTGTTTACTCACATGTCAACCCATGCCCTAGTGAATGTCAGGACCGGGATAGAAAGTGTATCCAAATTAACAACCTCAAGCTCTGACCAATCTGGAGGTGGAAATGGGGTATCTCTCACTGCTGCATAATCCGGATGGACAACGTCCATATCCTCGTTCACCTGGTCTGGAACCGGCACAACTTCACACTCCCTGATCAAAGTAATGGGCAATCGAGAAAACATCCTTTTCCTGACTTCAATCTCATCAGCTGCATCAGCCCAATAATCCTCAATGGTGGCCTTATGTTTAAACTCCTCTGACAGTACCCATTTGATGTTATGATATGGGTCGTAGTGCTGTCGGCTAGTATGGTATGAGAAATGATAAAATTGAAGTTCACTTTCAGCCTCTCTAGCTGCCTGTATTGAGGGACACACCTCATCCGAGTTGCCCATGGCAATTGGAAATTCTACCCCTCCCTTCTTCTTCTTTTGAATTTTATCAAAGGCAAGCAATTGCCTAGATATCTCTAGCATTAATATTCTATCTGTTGGGTACTTAGGCAGCCTATATGGGTACGATGAAAAACCTTGCAGCCTAATGTAAGAAAATTTCGGAAAATGTATGAACCAGCACCCATACCTTTCAATCAGCTCTTGGGCATCCCTCGAGATTCTATGATGCAACCGCTCCTGAAGCAACCTCGTCATATACATGGTGAAGGAATCGAAGACACGCTTGTAGTGAGTTGTGCTCGCCAAATGCAACTGTGGACAAGCATCATGAATCTTGAACTGGTGAGAGCCACAGCCCACAGGTTCCTTGTAAGAAATCCCCCTGTACTTCGTCATACGTGCCAACATATAGATGAGGTAGGAGCTCATATAAAATGTCTTCGTCCTTCTAAGGCTCAGGAGCTGCTCGTGCAATTTATCACTGATCATCACAGCCCAATTGACATAATCCTTCCCTTCCAGCACCAGGTTGATGTAGTAAAACATCCAAGGCTCAAAAATGAATGACTGCGGGCAACCACCAACTTTGCTCAACATCATAATGAGGTCACAATACTCTTGTTTCAAATCCTCCGCTATGATCTGCTTTGGAAACTTTGTACGAGAAGGCTTGGGAGTGCTCATCCAGTGAGTGTTAATTGTCTCCGTGCACCTCTCGAATGCAGAAGCATACATCCGTTCAGCCCGCTCTCTGGATTTATAAATCATGTTCCTGTGCACTGGGATCCCGAAAGCTTCACCAATGGCCACTGGAGTAAGATTAGCTAGCACTTGGCCATCAGGTGACATGATCGACCGGTGTTCCTTCTCATAATAATTAGCGCACTCCATTATCAGCTCCGAGCATTGAATGGCTTGTGGGAAACCAGCAGCTGCATATAACCCACTTCGAACAATATTGTGTGAAGTGGTCGAAGGCCGATGACTTCCAATCCCTAACATTCTGTTCTTGAAGGCCTCAAGGTTGACGGAGCCCAAGTTGGTGTCTGTCAGCTTGCCCAACTTTGAAATGAATTTGACTCTGGCATGAATGTTTTAATCAGCTTCTTAATCACAGCCTGCCTAGATGCACCATTGTCCTTGCCAGTTGCCCTTGCCTCAGCCATCTGCAAGCAATAAACATTCATCAGCAATTTAATTAAAATAAAGCAAGACATCGTGTAGGGGCTGCAGTCGACTTCAAGAAGCAGCAATAACTTTTCTCATTTGCAAACCTCAGCTTCTTCTCCAATAAATTCGAGCCTCAACACTTAGAAAAATTTCCAAGTAAGCTTCAGCCTTAGCAACTTCAATTTGCAACTTGAACTTTTATAAATCCGTATTTCACCAGCAATCAGCAAGTTCGTACTTTTTTTTTAAATCAGCAAGCTCACACCTTGATAAATTCGTACTTCCTACTTGGTAAGTGCGCACTTCACAAGCTTCAACAACTTCGTACTCTAAACTTTCAGCAACTTCTCTGCTTCAAAGCGTCCTCCTTAGCACTTTTAGACAATTTGAAATACCTTCACTTCAAGGCGCCCCTCTTAGCATCAGCAAATCCAAATCTTCAACACAACTCAAGCTCTTAGCAATCCAAGGCATCCTTCTTCTACAGTCTCAGCAAATTCCAATCCTCAGCAAAATCTCAAACTCTTTCAAGCTTCAGCAACACTCAGTCTTCAGCAGCTTACTCAGAGCAAGTCGACTTCTTCAACTATGAGAAATAAGGGAGAAACTTCTTCATTTTATAGCCAAAATTTGAATTCTAGAAGAAGCCAATTATAGCCAGTACATTCAATTTCCACTACTTCACTTCAAAAATTCGAATTTCCCTCTCTGGTGTTTCTGACACTTGTCTCTCGACGTCAGGAATCTTAACCTTCTAGAAGCTCGACTTTGACTAGCATCTTTGAATTTGCTTTCGAAAAATTTAAGTTAAATTCATCTTTTTAACTCACCAGCCGGAACTCTGTCACTTGAATTCGAATTTAACTGCTCATCATATCTGGAAATTTCATCTTCGGAGAATTCAATCAAAATCATCTAGGTAACTCACTTCAAATTCATCATTCGGAGAAATTCACTTTGAAAAGTCATTTTATTCAAATTGCCTTAGAGAATTTTAAATTTTCCCTTAGGAAAATTCACAATTTGAGCACTGATTAAATTCTCCACTGAAAAAGTGTTGGCGAAGTGCGGAAGACTTGGAAATCCATCTATCATTGCAAATGTTCAGTACCCAGAAGAAAATTTTCTCCAAAATGTCTCGAATCCACGGGTACCCAACGAACGGGTTCATTTAATTTTTGAATTTTGAACCTTAGAAAATATTATTCTGTCAAATTAAATCCATTCTTCGCTTGTGATCATCCTGTTGCTCTGACTTGAGAAATTTGAGTTTATTTGCATTATCATCCATCTCTGACTTCACTGCTGAGAAAATTTGCTAGGGCTCCACGAAGAAAAATTTCACCACCTTGAATTCTAGGCGTATTTTCTAAGGGAGAGAATATTTTTGCCTTAGAGAATTTTAAATCATCTTGTACCTTGAGAATTTGCCTTAGAAAATTTTATTTGTTTGCCAGTGAGAAAAACATCAACTTCACTCAGAAAAATTTCCATGAGGACGTCTAGCATATTTCATTTCTCACTCACCATTTCACACTTGAAAAATATTTATTTGGAGTCCCAACGCCTTGGCAATATTTTATTTTTTTATTTTATCACTCAAAACTTTAGGCACATATTGTATATGAAGGGGGATATTCATCCTTGCTTTTGAAAAAAATTTCATCACCTAGTACCTCCAACGCCTAGAACATTTAGATTCCTCCACCTTGGGCGCATTTAGCATATGTAGAAGGATATTTAACTTCACCACGCCTAGGCAACACATCCATCATCTTGCAATTTTTTTCTAACACACCACCTTGGGCGCATTTTGGACTTGAAGAGGAATAATGCCTAGCATTTTCCAAGCATTGACAACGCCTTTAGACATTTTTAATCACATTTCACCTCATTTACCAGCTTGCACTTACTTTTACCATCCTAACTTGGGCGCATTTCCATGTAGGTGAAGGATGAATTTGTTTGACTTGTTGACTCATTTCTTTCTTGGGCGCATTTTGGCCTAGCTGGTGGATAAAACTTATAACGACACCTTTGAGTGACTCTTCACCTTCCTCGCTTTCGTCTTGACATGCATGCTTTTGGGCGCATTTTGCCTATGGAGGAGGATGAGATATGTTTGACTTCCCTTTGACTTGTTTGTCTTTTGGGCACATTTCACCCCAGCTGCAGGATGGGCGCATTTGGAGGGGGGTGGCGGATATCCTCAACACTTAGAAATTTTTTTCAACTTTCCTGAGCTTCCCTTGGGCGCATTTTGACATGCCTTCAGGATGAAAGGTGTTGACTTTCATTGACCACTTGTACTTTGGGCGCATTTTGCCCCTGATGAAGGATAAACTTCATACTTAGAATTTTTTTGTGCTTGGCATATGCTTGAAGGCGCATTTAGGCTAGGCAGAAGGATGAAAGGCGTTGACTTCCTTTGACTTTCTCTGGCTTGGGCGCATTTTGGCCATGGTGGAGGACAAGCTTGACTCTTAGAAATTTTCATGCCTCCTTATTAACTGGGCGCAATTTGCCATGTCTACTGGATGAAGTTTCTCATTTTTCGCCAGTATCTCATGCCCTACTATTTATAGTAAGCCCTCTGATTTTGCATCTCTGAAGCTCAGAACGATTTGAAATTTTGCACACTGCATCTTCATGACCTCGTTGTTCTGTCGACACTGCCATTTTTAGTCACCCTGCTATTTTTAGCCTATTTCTGAGGATGATTTACTATAAATAGTAACTGCTTGTTTCTGATAGTTCCACTGCTCCGATTGACTTGAAATTTGAAAGAGGCGCTCCTCACCACGTGACCTTACTGCTGACATTGATGCATGCACTCGATTTACTATTTTTAGCCAGTTTCCAAATTGACTTACTATAAATAGTAAGTGCTCCGTTTGATTTGAAATTTTACCAGTAGATAGCCTGAAGGACGCTGATCGCGGTGGTTTACACCGGTTTTCGAAAATTCTGACTTTTTACACCTCTTTTTGGGTCTCGAAGCTGGAAACCCTAATTCGCTCTGCATGCATATCAAATGATCTCTGCTTCTCTTCGTTCCTGTGGCATTGCGATCAGCTCCTGATTCTGAACTGCTGGGAAGCGGCTGCCGGGACACACCTGCTAAAAATAGCAAGTTCCTTACTGAGTGGTTATCTTCATTTGCATGTCACACCATTGCGAGGCTCTCGAAAAACCCATCAGGAATCATCCGACATGCAAAAGAAACCCTGACATGCAAACCCTAAAAATAGCCTCGAAAGACTGAATTTTGAAAGTTGTCGTCTCGTTTTGCATGTTATATCATCGCGAAGGTCTCGAAAAACCCAGAAGGAATATGCCAACATGCAAAGAAAAACTTTGCATCTGAGCCCTGAAATTTGTGCCGGAAGCTGGACTGCTAAAAATAGTAAGTTGTCTGTTCTCGCTCAAATTTTGCATACGAGTAGTCTGATACGCTCTGAATGCCATGTGACTGTCGGAATCTCAAAAATGTTGACCAATTGCCTGCAATTTCACACTTACTAAAAATAGTAAGTACCTCAAAATCGGATGAAAATTTGCTGGGAGTGTGCTGGAAACATGCTGACAACAATGTTAGGCTCAATTTGCAATTTATTGACTTCATTCGACCTTGGACTGACCAGAAACATGGAAACCCTAATTTTCAGACTTGGTCAATTTCACGCTTAAACTCAATGACGGGCGCAACCCTCAAAAGGCAGACATCAGAAAAGAGACAGAGTGAGAGAGAGAGAAAAAAAAAACCCAAGCCAAAAGACCGGAATGGAGCAAAAATTAGGGGGTCCTCATTTTGAATGGGGCGATGTTGTGAAAAGGTCACAACATCTGGCGACTCCACGGGAAAGTGTTGAATGTTGCCTACAAGGGGTTTTGTCCTCAAAAACCAAGAAGAAGAACCAGATCGTCCAACAAAGAAGAATATCAAATAACCATTCCAACATAAAACCAAAATGAGCTCCCAAAATGCTTTTGTATGGCTCTCCAAAACCCCACACCCCATTTAGCATGAAATGCACTTCTATTTAAATTTTAAATGTCCCCTTATTTCTCCAGGTGATGCTTCCAAGTTTAGGGAATACTTTATTAAATTAAAAATGACTTCTTATGTCTCCCAAAAGTACCCCTTCATAAAGTCACCTTAAAATATTAAATAACAATAAAGTTAAATATTTAATTTAACTTTACAAAGCATCGTTATTTAAATTAAAATACTGGACTATATTAAATATTTGGATATTGACATTAAACGCCTCCACTGACATAGCTAAAAATAGAAATGCTGACAACTGACCTTGTTGGTGCTTGAAACTGACTTACTAAAAGTAGTAAGTATAGAAGAAATCAACCAAAACCACTCAGATCTGCAGAAATATTTGTGGAAGTATTGCATCTTTGTGATCCGATTTGTGAGCATATTTTGAAGATCATATTGCAGATCTGAGTGGAGGTTTTAGAGCAGAGATGCAAGGCAGATTTGTGTGTAGAAGCAAGCAGATTTTTTAAGGGATCTAGGGAAGATCCAACAACATCATCATTATTTTGTATTTCGAAGGTTGGTGCCTTCTAATCAGCAAGATCTAAAGGTTGGAGCCTCTTGTTCAAAGAGATCGGTGTCTCTTGCTGCGTTGGTGCTCAATGGAGGTGATTGGTGTCTCTTGTGGGTTGGTTCCTACAAAGTTGTAAGAAGTATTTTATAAAATCAATATTTTGTCGTCGTTTTCTCTCGCAAGGGTTTCCATGTAAAATTGTGTGTGCATCTTGTGTTCTCTATTGTTAGATCTTGCATGTGTGGATATCTTGATTATTGCTTTATGTTTTCCAAAGTTATAAATTGAAAAATTTGGTATCATATTGATTCATCCCCCCAAGTATAAGTATGTGTGTGTTTTCTTCATGAAGGTGATCACAAAGTTAAGAAGGCTAGGTTCCAAACCCATAAAAGATAATTTGAGAGCTTGAAAATAAAAGATGAAGAAAATATTGCAGCCTATCTTCTCTGTGTGGATGAAATTTTCAACACCATTAGAGGACTTGGTGAAAAGGTTGAAGATTCAATGATTGTGCAAAAAGTGCTAAGGTCTCTGAATAATGGTGAAATGGGTGCTTTATAACCTAGGTCATAGAACACCACTTTTCTCCAATTATCATTCAAGTATGTCCTAGGAATCCAAATTGGATTCACTATCAATCCCAAAGGGTGAGTCAATTCTCAACAAGGAAGACCTAGGAAGGGGTTCTTTAAGCTTTGAGGGGTTCACCACCAAGCAAAAACTTGGAAAAGACAAGTGAACATTCAACTCACAAAACCTAATAATGCAAACTAAATGAAGGATGCAAATGATGAAATAATGCAAAAGCAAGTTAGGATAAGTGTACTTGGGGAGTCTGGAAATGTGACAAGGATTCCAGAAATGCAAAGAAGCTGTCAAAATATGTTATGGAGGACTAAGACGCCCTTACTATCTTATTAGTTCTGCTTCTATTTTTCGGGGCAGGTGTGGAATCTTCGGATGCCAGAACATGATTTGAAAGAATCTCTGCAAAATTCCACTTGGAGGACTAAGACACCCTTACTACCATCTTAGTTCCGATCTGAATTTCTGGAATCTCCAAATGTGGTCCTAAAGCTTGATGTCTGCACTTCCTTCTTCTCTAATCTCAAGTTTTGAAACTTCCAGAATTGACCTGTAGGTGAGTTTCCGTGAAGATGACAACTTTGCAATGCAACTTTGCACTTCAAATGATCTTCAAGTCTTCAACCTAAATCGATAATCACAAGAGAGGAAAAACTTGTTGATTGTTAGTAAATGGGGGTTTGCCTTGGTCAAACCCCTTGTTGGTAATTAAACCTTGAAATGAAATGAAATAAAGGAGCAAAATGATGAATGAACAAAGTACTATGTTGCAACTCACGAAACCCTTGTAATAAGGTGCTGCAAATATGCTTGAAATGGCTGCAATGGACGTCGTTCTTGACTCTTGCTTGAAGGATGTTGATCTTGCATAAAACACTTGCTTGAATCATAAACTTTACATTACAAATGTTAGCACAACAACAAACATGATGCAACAATCTCCTTGATATGATGCTTGAATCTTGATGATGGCTCCAAATTCTTGATGAGATGCTCTTGAATGCTTGGATGCTTAGATTGCTTGTTATCTCTTGTTATGAGAAAATGAGAGAAGGAACCTTATATTTATATTTATCCATGCTTAATATCCAGAAATTACACCACACCAAGCCGACATATAAATTCATTAATTAAAGGAGGCTAAATCCCGCCAGAATTTGAAATTAAATCCCGAAAATACCTCAAGGGAGACTAAGACGCTTGTTGATGTGTTTTTCGTGACCACACCAACATAGAATAAAGTTACCAATTGCGACTCTATCCTCTCTTGAACAAAATTTCCTGCATGCTAAGATTGCTAGAAAGATCATGCATTCAACTCCAAGGTTCCTTCATGCAGTGGACAGTCTCAGTTGGCTTGATGTGATTTGCTGGTATTTCAAGGGGACTTACGTAATTGTTCACTACAGAGGAAGAGGTTTTTAGGATTCAAAGGATTTATCAGTGAAGCTCAGATTTCTTAAACTAACTAGGAAGTACTGAATTTAAATGGTTGCAGGGATAGAAGATGCTATGGACTAATCTACGCGTGGGATGTGGAGATCAATTTTCACAAGCCTCAACCAGATTCCACTTTGCCTCACTTCGAACAACTTCCACAGAATCGGTGCAATCTTCAAAGGGAGTAACTAAAGATATTCAGATTACAATTCAACATTGAAGACACCATCACAACGACGCATACCAACATGAGGATCGTAATCAAAGTTAAGTCCACAAGTTTCTAGTTGACCATGCAAGGCGAACTTACCATCAACCCCACTAGTGGTATGGATAGATGAAGTTTGCTCAAATTGAAGACCACATTCCACAATTACTATCTACTACTTGCATGAAACAAAATCTATTTACTTTACTTTAAAATCCCACTTGAAGTAGAAGGACGAAGAAACCTCACTAGCTACTCACAACAAAAGACGAGATCATCATCAATGAAAACTCTTTTTATTGAGAGAGTGTTCACAACAATTTCTTACAAAGTTTTCAAAGGAAAAACTTTCCTTCTTCAAACTATACTATCAATCTATCAGCTACGCTAACTCTAGGCTATTTCTCTAATGCTCTCTATGTCTAATCTAATCTCTACTCTAATGAATTACAAATGAGGGGGAGATGCCCCTTTTATAGTTGGCCTAGTCCAAGGGACGACTAAGATTCAATTACAATGAATGGCTCAGATTCAGCCACATAAGCCCTAACCCTAAAAACCGCCACCAAGGAGAGGGGTAATAAATGAGCAATTAATGTCCACCATCTTCTAGAAGGCTCTTGTCTGGAAACGTGTTCGCATTGTTTTTCCCTTTGACTGCAAATTGGATGAGTCTGATCATCATGGCTTCAACTTCTTGAAAGGGTATGGCAGGAACGTTCTCAATCTGACTCCAAGGCTGTAACTTTTTAACCTATTCGATGGTGATTTTCCTCCTTCCTGCCACTGCATCTTGAGTTGTATGAAGCACGCTGGAGAAAATCTCTTGGGTCATCGAAGGACTTTACACTGAAGGAGAATTTCTCTACTTCGCTCTTTAGCCCATTCCGTTGTCATTCTTTAACATTGAAGCCTTTTGTTCACTCCTGTTGACGTGGTTTTTGTGACCGCACCAAACAAGAGAACAAAATAGTTTGAAGACTACTCCGCTCTCTCTTGATCAAAGTGTTCCGTGTGCTAAGATTGCGAGAAAGTTCACACGTTCAACTCCAAGGTTCCTTAAGTGCGAATAGACCCAGTTTGGTTGATGTGTATTGCTGTGTTCTTACGAGGGGACTTACGCAATTGTTCAGACTTCTTGCAGTTAGCAGCTGGTATGTGATTTTGAAGGGGATTGTATGATATGGCAATGTGGTTCGTTTTCCTAAAACTAATCAGAAGTTTGCGGAAAGTAAAAGAGTATAAGGCCTAAGAAGCTTATGTTCTACTCTAAATGCAGGATATGTGGAACTCGGTTTTGGCAGACTTCAACCAAATTTTACCTAGCCTCACGTCGGACAGCTTCAGCAAAATCGGTGCAATCTTCAAAGGGATAGCAAAAGATGTTCAAATTATGATTTAGCATGCATACACCATCAGGACAACGCATATAAGCATACAAATCACAATCAAAGTTAAACTCAAATTAATTTCCAGTGGACCACGCAAGGCAAACTTATCGTCAACAAGCCGCTAGTGGTATGGAATGAAAGAAGCTACCTCAACAAAAATACCACACATCAAAGTAAACTAATTGCATGAAATTAAGCTATTTGGATTCAAAAGGAAGAAGAGACCTTGCTAGCTATTCATGACAAGACGAATTCCATCATCAATGAAAAGATCTATTATCATGAAAAGTATTACACAACAATCTCCTCAAAAGTTTTCAAAGGGAAAACTTTCTTTCTTCTCCACACTATGCAAAATGCCTACAATGCTCTACTCTCTAGCTCTAGCTCCAATGCGAATTTCCAATACTACTGTCTAATCTTCTAATGAATTACAAATGAGGGGGACTCCCCCTTTTATAGCTAGCCAAGTCCCAAAAGACGGCTAGGGTTACAATCAATAGAGTGGCCAGAATCGTGCCACCTCAGCCCTAACCCTAAAAACTGCCAGAATAGGGAGTGGTACATTAAATGAATCAAAGATTCCCACTCACTCCCAAAAATAGTAAAGGTAATAAATGTCCACATTCAGTCTTCTAGAAGATCCTCGTCCAGTAGTGTGTTCCCATTTGCGTTCTCTCTGACTGCCAACTCCACGAATCTGCGAAGCATGGCCTCAACCTCCTGAACTGAAATCGGTGGAACACAATCTAACTGAAACTCTAATACTGTGACTGAATGCTCATGCCTCGTACAAGATTTTCTCCAAGCCATCAAGGAGTCCTGCATGTTCTGGATCAAAGTGGAGAAAGTAGAAGTATTCTCAAAGTCATCCTGTACAAAGGTCTTGACATCAGAGAAGAAAGGCACCAGCAAACCCCTCAAATTATCACCACTTATCTCATCTGGATTCAGCCGCCTAGCAAATATGGCCTCAAAGGTGTTCTGAACTCCATCTATAATATTGGCCATGGCCTTATGTATCCTAGCCGAATCCGCCTGTGCCGCATCGAAGAAACCACGCCCCGTGATTGCCGAAGAATACCACTTAGAGAAATCATATCTGTCATTCTCCTAAATGACACCTCCATCAATCAGCAATCGCAATGGCACATGCCTCAATACCTCAAGGTGCTGGATCACCTTGCTCTGGTAGATAGAAGCGTCGCCCCAAGCATGATCCACTGCATCCTTCCGTGTCAAAATACTAATGGCCTGCTAAAAGGAAAAAGCAAGGTCCTCCATAAATTTCTCTGTCTTAGCACGAACTCCTGTGACCCATTTATCTGCTTCCTGTGCCATCTTCCCCAATTCTACCAAGCCGCTGATCGACTCTCTAGGTATCTCTGCCGGAGGCTCTATCACTGGAACATCCTGCCCTCGAGAACGAGACAACTGCTGCACATATCCAATCAAGGCCCTGTGTTCTCTTTTCAACCTCTTATACTTCCCTTCTTTCTTGAATAACCTATCCTTGAGGGCAAGGAAGGAGTTATCACACTCCTCTACAATCTGAGCACCAGTGGGGCGTTCCAAGTCCAGAGTAGTGACCACATAATTCTCAGGTACTGCCTCATTTTGGTCACACTCAACTCGTGGCACGGCAACGTGAAGAGTACGGGAACCATCCTCTTCAGTGGAGATCTTCGAAAATTTCCTTGCTTTCTTCTTCTGTGGAGGTGCACTGATCCGGTTTAGAAATTCCTCCATCTCGACTGCTGGATCAATCTCTTCACTGGGGCTTCTTCTCATTCTGTCCTTAAGCCAATCGGGCACGTCATACTGTATGTCAAAGGGCTGCTGCTCCTGTGCCTCGACTTCTCTAACCTGCTCAACCTCTACATCATTCTGGCGAGGCTCATTGTCCTCAAGTGGCTGAGTATCACCTGACATTATATCATCATCTTCATTTATGGCCGCCTCTAAATCCTGCTGAAACTGAGGGTCAGTAATAGTCCCCTCATCATCCTGCTGATCAATCCTAACAGGTGCGTTGACGCTCTAGCCAACCGACTCCCTCCATGGAGGCTGAATATCATCCTATACTACTTGCACCTGATTCAGTGCATTTCTCTGATCATCAAACAAAGAAACCTCCTGTAAACTTGGAGAACGTGTCTCCAATGGTGTTGCCACTGTGACTCGTGGAGGCTCTGGCTGGGTAGGCTCCTGTCGAACTATTTCCTTCTTTCTGGACTCTGGGCCTCGTGTAATCTGTTTCTTTCTACCAGTGGTGGGTGTCCTGTGATCTCCCATCAAGTTGTAAGTCAAGGCAATTGACCTACTTTTCAACTTGTTTACTCGCCTGTCAACCCATGCTCTAGTAAATGTCATGACTGGGATAGAGAGAGTATCTAAATCTGCAACCTCGGGCTCTGACCAATCCAAAGGTGGAAGTGGAGTATCTCTAACAGCTGCATAATCCGGATGGACTACATCCATATCCTCATTGACCTGGTCCGGAACTGGAACAACCTCACACTCCCTGATCAAAGTGATGGGCAACCGAGAAAACATCCTTTTTCTGACTTCAATCTCATCAGCTGCATCAGCCCAATAATCCTCTATGGTGGCCTTATGTTTGAACTCCTCTGACAGTACCCATTTGATGTTGTGATGTGGATCATAGTGCTATCCGCTAGTATGATATGAGAAATGATAAAACTGAAGCTCACTTTCGGCCTCTCTAGCTGCCTGTATTGAAGGACACACTTCATCCGAGTTGCCCATTACAATTGGAAATTCTATTCCTCCCTTCTTCTTCTTCTTTTGAATTTTATCAAAGGCTAGCAACTGTCTAGATATCTCTAGCATTAAAACTTTATCTGTTGGGTACTTAGGCAGCCTATATGGGTATGATGAGAAACCTTGCAGCCTAATGTAAGAAAATCTCGGAAACTGTATGAACCAACACCCATACCTCTCAATTAGCTCCTGGGCATCCCTCGAGATTCTGTGATGCAGCCGCTCCTCAAGCTGTCTCGTGATATACATAGTGAATGAATCGTTGACACGCTTGTAGTGGGTTGTGCTCGACAGGTGCAACTGTGGACATGCATCATAAATCTTGAACTGGTGAGAGCCACAGCCGACAGGCTCCTTGTAAGATATCCCCCTGTACTTCGTCATCCGTGCCAACATATAGATGATATAAGAACTCATGTAAAACGTTTTCGTTCTCCTCAAGCTCAGGAGCTGCTTATGCAAATTGTCACTGATCATCTCGGCCCAGTTGACATAATCCTTCCCTTCCAGCACCAGGTTGATATAATAAAACATCCAGGGCTCGAAAATGAACGATTGTGCACAGCCTCCAACTCTGCTCAGCATCATGATGAGGTCACAGTACTCTTGCTTCAAGTCCTCCGCTATGATCTGTTTCGGCAACTTTGCACGAGAAGGCTTAGGGGTGCTCATCCAGTGAGTGTTGATTGTCTCCGTGCACCTCTCGAATGCGGAAGCATACATCCGTTCAGCTCGTTCTCTGGATTTGTAAACCATGTTCCGGTGCACCGGGATCCCGAAAGCTTCACCAATGGCTGCTGGAGTAAGATTTGCTAGTACTTGGCCGTCAGGGGACATGATTGATCGGTGCTCCTTCTCATAGCAATTGGCGCACTCCATTATCAGCTCCAAACACTGAATGGCTAGTGGAAAACCAGCAGCTGCATACAACCCGCTTCAGACGATATTGTGTGAAGTAGTCGAAGGTCGATGACTTCCAACCCCCAACATTTTGCTTTTGAAGGCCTCGAGGTTGACGGAGCCCAAGTTGGTGTCTGTCAGCTTGCCCAACTTTGAAATGAATTTCGACTCCGGCATGAACGTCTTACTCAGCTTCTTGATCACAGCTTGCCTGGAAGCACCATTGTCCTTGCCAGTTGTCCTTGCCTCAGCCATCTGCAAACAATAACATTCATCAGCAATTTAGTTTAATAAAATAATACATGACATTGCATAGGGGCTGCAGTCATCTTCTAGAAGCTGCAATAACTCTCTTATTTGCAAACCTCAGCTTCTTCTCTTGAACTTCAACACTTAGAAAAGTTTCTAAGTAAAATTTCAGTGACCTCACTTCACCACTCTTAATCAGCAACTCGAACTTTTATAACTTCGTATCAGCAATCAACAATCAACCAATTTGCACTCTGAAAACTCTCAGCAACTTCACCCCACTTCAAGGCGTCCTCTTCAACTGAAAACTTTAACTTCAGCAACGAATTAAGCTTCAGCCACACTCGTACCTCTTAGCTCTGGCAACTTCTCTTCTCCAACCAGCAAGTGCGCACTTCTAAACTTCAGCAAAGGCACCTCTCAGCAATTCAAGGCGTCCCTCTTTCAGCAGCCTCAGCAAATTCCAGACTTAGCCAAAATTCGAACTCACCTAATCTCCAGTCTTCAACAACTCACTACAATGCTTCACTCAGAGAAAATTCGACTTCTTTAGTTGTGAAAACAAGTGAGAAACTTATTCATTTTATAGCTCAAAATCGAATTCTAGAAGGAGTTAATTTTAGCCAATGCATTCAATTTCCACTACTCCATTTCGAAAATTCGAATTCTCCCTCTCTGGTATTTCTGACACTTGTCTCTCGACGTCCGGAATCTTGTTCTTCTAGAAACTTGACTTTGACTGGCATCTTTGAATTTGTTTTCTAAGAATTTAATTTAAATCCATCTTTTGATTCACCAGCCGGAGCTTTGTCACTTGAAATTCGAATTTGACTCTTCATCATCTCTGGAAAATTCATTTTCGAAGAATTCGATCAAAATTATCTATTCAACTCATCTTGAATTCATCATTCGATGAAATTCACTTTGAAACCACATTTTATTCATCTTGCCTTAGAAAATTTTAAATTCTCCCTTAGGAAACTTCACAATTTGAGCACTGATTAAATTCTCCTCTGAAAAAGTGTTGGCGAAGTTGGGAAGACTTGGAAATCCTTCTATCATCGCGAATGTTCAGTACCTAGAAGAAAATTTTCTTCAGAACGCTTTGAATCCATGGGTACTCAACTAACGGGTTCATTTAATTTTTGAATTTTGAACCTTAGAAAAATATTATTTTCACCATTTTAAATTCATTCTTCGCCTGTGATCATTCTCTGTTGCTCCAGTTCAAGAAATTCGAATTCATCTTTCATTATCATCCACCTCTGACTTCATCACTGAGAAAATTTGCTCGGGCTTCGAAAAATTTCACCACCTTGAGCTCTAGGCGTATTTTCTAAGAAGAAAATATTTTTCCTTAGAAAATATTTTAAATCATCACTGCGCTCTGAGAATTTTCCTTGGAAATTTTATTCGCTTGCCAGTGGGGAAAAAAAAACATCAACTTCACTTAGAAATTTTATTCACGCCTGGCACACTTGATTTGCCACTCACCATTTTGTATTTAACTCCACACTTGCAAGGCAATTTTATTTAAAATTCTAACGCCTTAGAAATATTTTATTATTCTCCACTCAACATCTTAGGCGCATTTTATATTTATCCTTGCCTTAGGAAATTCTCCAACACTTTATAACTTTAGGCACCTAGCACTTGACATTTTATTTCCACCACCTCACACATATTTCTTCACCATGCCTTAGAAATTTTTCACACTTCACATGCCTTAGGAAATTTTCTAACACTTCATCACTTTCATCACCCTTGGCGCCTAGCACACTTGAGAGAAAATTCAAAAATTACGCCCAATACTCATCTTCACCACCTCACACGCCTAGCAAAGATTCCCTAAGACTTATCACCTTGGGCGCATTTTTCACATGATGGAGGATAACGCCTAACATTTACCTTGAGTTCACCACGCTTTGAGGTATTTTCACTCACCTTTTACCTTATTTACCCTCCTCATTCACTTTCTACACCTCAACTTGGGCGCATTTCTATGTAGGTGATGGATGACTCTTCGTATTCCACCTTTTGTCCTCACATGCATGCACTTGGGCGCATTTCACCCCTTGAGGAGGACGAATTTCTTTGACCTTGTTGACTCCCTTTTACCTTGAGCGCATTTTAGACTAGCTGGTGGATGGGCGCATTTGGAGGGGTGAGGAGGATAAGAGAGTTGACTTTGCTTTGACCACTTACAATTTTGGGCGCATTTTACCCCCTGAGAAGGATGAACTTGCAAGTTGGGCGCATTTTGAGGGTGGTGGTGGATATCCAGACTTAGACAAAATTTCAACCCCTTCCTTCTTCTTTTGGGCGCATTTCCTCATGCCTGCAGGATGAAAATTGTTGACCGTTCTTTGACTTTTCCAGTTTGGGCGCATTTTGCCCTGTGTGAAGGATGAACTTCATGACTTTGAAATTTTCCATGCTTCCATACTCACCTGGCGCATTTTGCCATAGCTGCAGGATTGAAGTTTCAGACTTAGAAGTTTTCCTTGTTTCGTCAGTTTTCATGCCCTGCTATTTATAGTAAGTCCTCCGAATTTTGCACCTCTGAAGCTCGGAAGGGCCTGAAACTTTGCATACTGCATCCTCATAGCCTTGTTGTTCTGTCGACCCTGCCACTTTTAGTCACCCTGCTATTTTTAGCATGTTTCTGAAGGTGGTTTACTATAAATAGTAACCTCTTGTTTCTGATAGCTCCATTGCTCCGATCGACTTGAAATTTGAATGAGGCACTCCTCACCACGTGACCTCGCTGCTGATGCTGACGCATGCACTCAATTTACTATTTTTAGCCTATTTCCAATCTAACTTACTATAAATAGTAAGTGCTCTGTTTGACTTCAAATTTCACCAGCAGATAGCCTGAAGGATACTGATCGCGGTGGTTTACACTGGTTTTCGAAAATTCTGACTTTTTGCGCCTCTTTTTGGGTCCCGAAATGAGAAACCTTAATTCGCTTTGCATGCGTATCAAATGAACTCTGTTTGCCTTTGTTTTTGTGGCACTGCGATCAGCTTGTGATTCTGAACTGCTGGGAAGCGGCTGCCGGGACACACCTGCTAAAAATAGCAAGTTCCTTACTGAGTGAGTATCTCCGTTTGCATGTCACACCATCGTGAAGCTCTTGAAAAACCCATAGGAATCACCTGACATGCAAAAGAAACCCTGACATGCAAACCCTAAAAATAGCCTCGGAAGGCTAAATTTTGAAAGTGGTCATCTCGTTTTGCATGTTATATCACCGCGAAGGTCTCGAAAAACCCAGAAGGAATATGCAGACATGCAAAGAAAAACTCTGCATCTGAACCCTGAAATTAGCCCCGGAAGATGGACTGCTAAAAATAGTAAGTTGTCTGATTTCGCTCAAATTTTGCACGTGAGTAGTCTGATGCGCTCTGAATGCCGTGTGACCGTTGGAATCTTGAAAATGCTGATAGATTGCCCTAAATTTTACACTTACTAAAAATAGTAAGTACCTCTGAATCGGATGAAAATTTGCTGAGAGCCTGCTGGAAACATGCTGACAACAACATTAAGTTCAATTTTCAATTTATTCACTTTATTCGACCTTGGACTGACCAGGAAAAATGAAACCCTAATTTTAGACTTGGTCAGTTTCACGCTTAAAGTCACTGACGGGCGCAACCCTTTGAAAGGCGGACATCAAAAAAGAGACAGAGTGAGAGAGAGAGTAAAACCCAAGCCAAAAGACCAGAATGGAGCAAAAATTTAGGGGGTCCCCATTTGAATGGGGCGATGTGTGAAAAGGTCACAACATTTGGCGACTCCATGGGAAAGTGTTGAAAAACACTTTAAGAATTGAACTCAGATTAGTCTTCCTCAAACCATCATACAGAAAGGACACTTACTCAAAAAGGGAGAAGAATCCGATATTGGATCAGAACACTTTCATCTAAAACCCCGTGAGTGTGTGCATTCGTTCCATCTCTAAACCATATCGACTTCCGGAATTGGCCGTGACAAGTTATATAAATATCTTAACTTCAAAAGCATCCTGGACATTGCCTCGTTGCCAGTCAGGCGTCTATAGCCCCGACGAGGTTGTCGCTACAATTCTCACGAATATTGCTCCACTGCCGGCCGGGCGTCCATAGCCCCGGTGGAGTTACTCGTATGTTCCCAAAACCAATATTTTATAATATATTTCATTTTCTTTCTTTTTTTTGTTGTGTTTTTCAGATATTTCTTTTGAGCACATTTTCTTTTCTTCATTTGATTTCTCCGTCAATTCCTTGATTGGCTGGCAGGCAATGAAGCCTCCAATAGGTTTGAGAATTGTAGTGGCACTGAAGCAAGACGTAAAATTTTCACTTGCTAAGACCTTTCCCAAGAAACCAAAATGACTCAGAATGGAGATAGGTAAGATTCTTAAGGTCTTTAGACTCATGTGTTAAGACACAATAGCGGGTTAACCTCCCGAGACGAGTTTAATTTCTAACTGGATAATGACAAGAGGAAAACAACCTTAGTCCTCTTCAAAAATTTATGCAAATTCCAGTGGAAAGAAACCACGTTGTGAAAGTAAAACATCATCACCCCCTTCTCAACGGGAAAACCTTAAAATTCCTGCCCATTCCAAACCAAAACCACTTGAGTGGACTACTCAAGGGACGGAAACGCCAAACCAAAAACACAAAGGGCAGCAAACCAAAACCAAAACAAAGGAAAATAGGAAAGCAACGGAAAGCAAACGAACGAGAAAGCAAACCCTAATCTAACTATATTACAAAGCAGGCTCTCGGAGAGAACCTAGGACTGGAAATAATGCTTGAGGAACTGTCCGTTGACGGGCAACTGGACATCTTCTCCTGTCAATGTATGCAATCTGAATGCATTATCTCCAAGGATTTCAGAAATCTGATATGGGCCCAACCATAACTTGTCAAATTTGTCGTGATCACCTTTCTTCTCGTGGGCCTTGTCCCAGTATAAAACCAAGTCAGAAATCCTGAACGACTTGATCTTTGCTTGCTTGTCAAACCATCTCTTCACCACTGCTTGGTGCTTCGCCAAATTCTCAAGAGCTTCATCTCTTTTCTCCTCTAGATGCATCAACTGAGACAGTCTTGTTTGAACTTGATCCTCTCCTTTGAGGTATTCTTGGATGAACTAGAGAGTTGGGATCCTCAGCTGTACTGGAAAAACCGGATCCTGTCCGTAAACCAAGTGGTAGGGAGATGTCCCTAAAGAGCTCTTCGTTCTTATCCTGTCTTCCCATAGAGCAAACCTCAACTGCGTGTGCCAATCCTTTGGATTCTTATCCAACAACTTCTTAATGGCATTCAATAAGTTCTTGTTTGTGGACTCTGCTAGTCCATTCCCCTGCGGATAGTAATTGGAAGAAAACTTCAGCGTAATTCTGTACTCAAAGGCCCAGTTGAAAAACTTCAGCGAGGAGAAGGCTGAACCATTATCGCTGACCAGGACATGGGGGCATCCAAATCTTGTCACAATATTCTCCTCAAGGAATTTGATAACCACATCTGACGTGCACTGCTTCAAGGCCTGAGCTTCTGTCCATTTGGTGCAGTAGTCTGTCGCTGTCAAGATGTATCTGTGTTGCCCTGATGACGGTGGATTGATCATACCAATAAAATCTAGTCCCCATTTTGCAAAAGGTCTCACTTCAATCACTGGTTGCAAAGGCATAGCGGGATGCCTTCCTCTATTAGCTGTTGTCTGACAGACGTGACAAGCTTTCACATGTTCATACGTGTCTTTAAAGAGCGTAGGCCAATAGTATCCAGCTCTCAGGATCTGATGGGCCGTGGCTAGACTTCCTCCGTGTCCAGTTCCAAATTTCTCATGGAAGTGTTGCATTAACTGCTTCGCTTCTTGTTTTCCTACACATCTCAAATAAATACCTTCATAGTTCCTTCTGTAGAGAACTGATCCTTGAAGCATAAACCTTTGACTTTTCATTCTCAATGCTCTTCGCTGCACTGGATTCAAATGGCGAGGGCACCTGTGATTCAGCAAGTAATAAACTGTGTCGTCGCACCATTCTTCGGGAGACACTTCCTCCAATACATATGTTTGTTGAACCAATTCTGGACCAACCATTGCGATGGTCTGAGCCAAAGCTTGTCCTCGGACCAACTTCATGGGTTGTATCTCTATATCGTACTCTTGCAAAGTGGCGACCCACTTGCCTCTTCTTTCACCTAACTCATTCTGCATTAGCAAGGTCTTCACTGTGGCGTCTGGAACAATTGCATGAACCTTGCTTCTCAAGATATAATGCCTGAACTTCTTAACGGCCTTCACTAAAGCATATGCTTGCTTCTCAATGCTTGGATACCTTAACTCTGCTTCTTTCAAAGGTGAGCTCATAAAAGCAATTGGGTGTTCATCCCTTTCTTCAGTTCTTTGGGTCAACACTGCAGCACAGGTGTGCTCTGAGGCAAATGAATATAGATAGAAAGGCTTTGTATAGTCTGGACTGACCAACACTGGAGCAACCACTATAGCTTGCTTGATCTCATCGAAAGCTTTTCTAGTTTGTGGAGTCCACTCTATCTTTGCATCTTTCTTCAACATCTCGTTTAGTGGCCTCACTATCTCGGCAAATCCAGTTATAAACTTTCTAACAAAATTGATCTTGCCGAAGAATGATCTCAACTCTTTCTGACTACCTGGCAAACCAATCTTTGAAATAGCTTCAATACGTTCGGGGTCAATCAAAATGCCCTTCTTTGAGATGACGTGGCCCAATAGTTTACCCTCGGTGACACCGAATATGCATTTCTTAGCATTCAGAGAGACACCAAATCTCTTACATCTATGAAATATCTTCCTTAAATCTTCAACATGGTCTCCTCTTTTCTTGGAAAACACGGTTAGGTCATCCATGTAAATAATTATGCACTTTCCGACAAGTTCTCGAAAGGCGATGTCCATTGCTCGCTGGAAAGTAGCTCCTGCGTTGATCAAGCCGAAAGGCATTCTCCTGTATGCAAATGTTCCCCATTTCGTGGTGAACAATGTCTTCAATCTGTCTTCTTGTTCAACCATCACTTGGTTATACCCTGAATATCCGTCCAAGAAGGACATCATTTGTGAACCATTCACTATCTGCAATACCTCATCTAATGAAGGCAAGGGGTAATTATCTTTCTCGGAGGCCCTATTCAAATTGCAGAAGTCGACACATAACCTTATCTCTCCATTCTTCTTTCTGACCGGAACAAGATTGGCGACCCACGTAGAGTGCCTCACTGGAAAAATAATTCTGGCCGAAAGCAGTTTCTTGACTTCCTGATAGATCCAACGGTTCCAATAATGGATTCACTGGCCTCTGTCTTTGTCTGAATGGCTTACTGCCTGGCTTCAATGGAATTGTGTGTGTAATCAGTGATGTATCATATGTCTTGAGATCTTCGTATCCCCAGGCTATCACCTCCGGAAATTCTTTCATGACCTTCAAGATGCCTTCTTTCTCTTCAGGTGTGCAGACTTTTCCAATAAAAACGTTCTTCACTTGTTCACCTGTTCCTAGGTTGACAGCTTCACAATCATTGCCTTGAGTGCTTTGATTTCTACTCAGTCTGTCAGTATCAAACAATCTCTCTAACTCAACCATCTCTTTTGGAATTACATTGGTCTTCAAATTCAGAATCCCTTCTGTATCGTATTATGCTTCCTAAATCTCTTCTTCATCTATGATTTGTGCTTCAAACACTCCTGAGCTTGTGAGAAAATCTAAAATCTGCTTGTCGTCCTCAAACACTTGAAAATTCTTTATGTTATCCAGGACAGCTGGGGTTGAAACCAACTCTACTGTGAACTTCAATCCTTCCATTGCAAGTGGCTCCAATGAGCTGGCAGCTTGTGCCAAAGAGTTTGCCACGGTGTTTTTAGATCGGTAGACCTGCTTTATGTTGAACGCATCAAAAATTTCTATGAGGTCCTAGACTCTGTTCCGATAACGGCTCAATCTCTTGTCGTGGCAGGCGAACTGCTTTCTCACTTGGCGGACCACAATGTCTGATTCTCCGATGGCATGTACAATCTTGGCTCCCTTTTGAATTGCAAGGAGCAATCCGTGAATCAGGGACTCATATTCAGCAACATTGTTGGTGCACGAAAACTGAAGTCTATAGGAACCCAGATAAGCTTCTCCTGTCGGGCTAACCAATTCAAACCCTGCTCCATTCCCTTTCTTTGACTTTGATCCATCGAACCTCAAAGTCCACACTTGATTCTCTGTAGGGGTGCTAGGAGACTGAAGGGGTGCATCTTCTTGATGGCATACCTCTGTGACTTTCTCTTCGATCTCTGACTGAGTTTCGTCATCTTTTACAATTTCCTCTATCAAAACACTGTTCTCTTCATTTATCTTCTGATGTTCTTCTTGCAATGGAGTCTGTGGATGAGCCTTGCCACTTGTTCTAATGCTACCTTGCACATGGCACAAGTGATCTCCGAATGAAATGCCTCATGTATTCTGCACCAGTTGGGAAGCAGCAAATCCTTGATGGAAGCATCTTTACCTAACTCCGTTTCTTGTTTCACACTGTTCAGGACAAAATCTCTGAAGTTCTCAAAAGTTCCTCCACCTTCACTATCACTTGAGTCACTTTCAATCAAACTTCGGTGGAGTTTGTGGCATCTTCAAAACATTTTCCCTCACTTAGGCCTTGCAGCATCAATACTTCCTGTTTGACAGGCCTATACGAGCCTAAGTCAGTCTCTACGAACATAATTTCATTATCTTCACCGTACTCGGTGATCATTAACTTCAGTCTCGGTGTGCTTTTGATCTTGATTTGATTTGGGACTCCCTTCCATGGAAGCCACATGTGAGAAAAATCAGTTGCAATGTATCCATTTAATTTCCTTGCCCAGTCTCTGCTCAGCAACATGCCATACCCATCTGGTATATCGACCACTGATATGTCAATACAGCTTTGAATTCGTGGGTCAGCTGACAACTGCATATGAATATTATTCAATTCACCAACAACTGGTACTTCAGTTTTGTCTAGTTGGGTCATCTTCTTTGTGGTATGCAACAGGACTATACCCAATCTCTGACACACCCTCAATGGCATGACGTTGCTAGAAGCACCGGAATCAATCAAAAAATTGTGTAGCAACTTTCCAAAGATTCTAACTGACACCAAGAACGGGGCAGGTTCATCTTTGCCCTGATAGAATACAACTGGTTTCCTCTTTTCTTCAATAGGAGTATTCTTCCTTTCATCCTTTCTATTCAATGAAATTTGGCTATCTTGAGTAACCTTTTGTGTCTGTTCTTGCCTTTGTTCTGTAGTCTGATGCACTCTGAATGCCGTGTGACCGTTGGAATATTGAAAATGCTGATAGATTGCCCTGAATTTCACACTTACTAAAAATAGTAAGTACCTCAGAATCGGATGAAAATTTGCTGAGAGCCTGCTGGAAACATGCTGACAACAACGTTAAGTTCAATTTTCAATTTATTCACTTTATTTGACCTTGGACTGACCAGGAAAAATGAAACCCTAATTTTAGACTTGGTCAGTTTCACGCTTAAAGTCACTAACGGGTGCAACCCCTTGAAAGGCGGACATCAGAAAAGAGACAGAGCGAGAGAGAGAGGAAAACCCAAGCCAAAAGACCAGAATGGAGCAAAAATTTAGGGGGTCCCCATTTGAATGGGGCGATGTGTGAAAAGGTCACAACAACTCCTCATCCTTAGCCTTGAGGGCGTTTTAGTGCTTGAAGATGACTCTTTAATGCCTAGGTCTTCATCATTTCTTCATCCTCATCCTTAAGGATTCTCCAATCTTGGACTCGACCCGTTCTCCTTTGCCACTCGCCTTCCTGAGCCGAGTGCATACTAGGTCAACACTTAGCCATTTCTTCCAAGTACTCACTCCATCTCCCCAAGTCATCATGCCTTGGCCTTGGTGTTCACCCTGCAAAACAAGCAAGAGAAGAGCATCAGAACACTTCATAATATAAATTCACCACACTTACCTGATTTTCATGCTTTGACTTCCAAGGTCTGAGTGATCTCTGGATCTGATAGGGTTCATCACTTTTCTCTAGCAAACTTTGCCTTCTTCATAGCCTTTCAACACCTGTGCATTTAGGGAACTATGTCTAGAGTTTGTGCCTTAGAAATTTATCCACCTTGAGGGTGCATTTGGAAACTTGATGCTTGAGTTTCACTTCATCTACAAATTTTTCGTGCCTAAGACAAATGCTCGTGAGCGTGTTTCACCTCATCAACATTTTTCAACATAATTTATCCTTTTGGTGATAACAAACTTAGGCATTTTCATATTTTATTCCTCTGCCTTAGAAATTTTTTATTTCCTCTGGAAAATTTCATCAAGTAGGCGCCTGAGTAAAATCTCCATCTTAAAGTCTCAGGCAAGGCGTGAAAATTTTTAAAATCATCTCCTTGTTGAAGATATCCAGTACCCAGAAGAAAATTCCCTTCAAAAAGCATCAAATTCATGGGTCTACGAACAAAGGGGTTGATTTAATTTTTGAATTTTAACCTTAGAAAAATATTTTTCCATCAAATTTATCTTCATTCTTCATCTTTGGGTGTATTTTCTTGCTTTGTCTTGACAATCCTCTTCAACCTCATGAAGCTAGCGCATTTTGATGTATCAACTGCCAATTCATCCATGCCTTAGTGAATTTCATCACCTTCTCAAACTTGGGCATATTTTCCTAGAGGAGGAGAGACTTCAACACTTAGAGAAATTTTATCACCTTTCATGAGCATGGGCGCATATAGGGGGTCAAGGAGGAATTTTGAACATTTTAGACAATTTTTCTTCCATCCATCTTTCTCTAGTCATGGGCGCATTTTGCTTGAGGTAGAGGAATTAACAATTCTTAGCAACTTTCCCTTGAATCATCTTGAACTTGGGTGCATTTTGCATGCCTAGGAGGAATTAACCATGCCTTAGAATATTTCTTAACTTCACCTTGCACTTGGGCGCATTTGGCATGTCAAGGTGGAACTTCCAACGCCTTAGCCATTTTTTATCTATCTTCATTAAGTGTGGGCACATTTTGGGGGTAGGGGAGGAATTTCTCAACACTTAGACAAAAATCCAAGCCTTTCCTTCTCATTAGGCGCATTTGACATGTCAAGATGGAATTTTCCAACACTTTTTTGATTTCCTGAGCTTCCTTGTAGTTGGGCGCATTTGGGGGTAGGAGGAATAAACCAACGCCTTAGAAACTTTTCAAAGAGCTAACACCTTCAACATGTTAGGGCACATTTACAGGGTCAAGGAGGAAGTTTCCAAACACTAAACTCTTCTTTTTTTTTTTTTCTTCCAAGCCAGCCAACTTGGGCGCATTTGAGGTGTGGAGCAGGAATAAACCAACGCCTTAGAAACTTTTTTATCACCACCTTGAGATGAGGGCACATTTCATGGGTCAAGCAGGAACTTAACACTTTTTCCTCACTCTCCTTCATGACAGGGTGCATTTAGGGGTATGAGTAGGAATTAACAATGCCTTAGAAACTTTCTTCCAGTCTAGCTTCTAGCATGGGCGCATTTGGAGCAGGCAATAGGAATTTCTCACTTGAAACTTTTCCATCCTTCAGCTAGCTTCACCTTGGGCGCATTTGACAGGGGGTGAAGGAATTTTCTCAGACTTTGGCATTTTTCTGGCTTGCTCCCCCTTATTTACTATATTTAGTAAGCCCTTTGATTTTCATACCTTTGAAGCTTGGATTGATTTGGAATTCGCGCCATAGGATCTTCATGACCAAGTTGATCTGTTCACATTGCCATCTCGTGTTGACTTGCTATTTATAGCATGTTTCTGGAGGTGATTTACTATTTATAGTAATTGCTTGGTTTCAGGACTTCCACAACTCCATTTGACTTGAAATCTGACTGGTGTGATCCTCATGGGATGACTTGAAATCTGACCGGTGCCTCATGTTGACTTACTATTTATAGCCTGTTTCTGTAGTGCCTTACTATAAATAGTAAGTGCTCAGATTGCCTTCAAATTTTACCAATGGATAGCTTAAAAGATAATGATTGCAATGGGATACATCGGTTTTCGAAAATTCTGGCGTTTGACTCTTCATTTTAGGTCCCGAAGCTGGAAACCCTAATTTGACTTGCAGGTTGCTTAAACGATCTCCGTTTGACCCCGTTTTTGTTGCATGTCAGTTAGTTTGTGATACTGAAGTGCTAGGGCGGCTGCCAGAGTGGATCTACTAAAAATAGTAAGTCCCTGAAAAAGTGACCAACTCTACTTGCATGTCACATCACTGCGTAGCTCTTGAAAAACCCATAAAGAATAACCTCACATGCGCTGAAAAGTCTTGCATGCAAACCCTAAAAATAGCCTCTGAAGACAGCTCTTGAAAAAGGTCCTGATCCCGTTTGCATGTTACACCATTGCGGAGCTTTCGAAAAACCCACAAAAAATGTTTAGACATGCGTAGAAAATTCCAACATACAAACCCTAAAAATAGCCTTCGAAGGCTGAGTGTTGAAAGTTCTCATCTCATCTTGCATGTTACATCATCGTGGAGGTCTCAGAAAACCCAAAAAGATTAACTAGACATGCACCGAAAAACTTCACATGCAAACCCTGAAATTAGCTTCTCGAAGGCAACATTACCAAAAATAGCAAGGTGTCAGATTTAACTCAAAATTTGCAAGCAAGCAGTTTGAAGTGTCTTAATCATGATGCGGCAGTCAAAATGCAATTAACCAACTCAAATTGACCTCAAATTGACATGGAAAGTGCAAACCCTAATTCTACAGACTTAGCCAAAACTTCAAATTTAAGCTCAAAGACAGGCACATCCCCGAAAAGACAAGCAGCAAAGAGAGACAGTGGGAAAAACCAACCAAAATTAAGCCAAAAGACCCGAACAAAGCAAAAATTAGGGGGTCCCCATTTGCAATGGGGCGATGTGTGAAAAGGTCATAACAATTCCCTAGGTGGCGTCTTAGTCCCAAGGCATGAAACTCAGGCACAGACTCCAAAGAGGGGTCATTTTAAGGCACATTTGAAATCAGGGTCCCAAGACCTTTGGGGGACAAAGATGCCCTAGGTGTCTTATTAGTCCTAGTCCAAAAATCAAGGGAACATAGCCCAAAATCATTAAATTATCATTTAACCTTTGATGTTTGTAAGGATTAGCCATAAAAAGATGTAATTCATTAGGCTTGTAGATGCAAAATAGGACCAATTAGGACATAAATAAGGATAAACAAAGTAAGGAGGGCCCAAACAAGTGTGAAAATGCAAGGGTATGCATTTTCCTACACTACATTAAGGCCCCACTTTAGTGAAAGGATGAACTTGCTTCAAACTCACACTAAAGTAGTGTTGTGACCTTTTTCACACATCGCCCCATTGCAAATGGGGACCCTCTAATTTTTGCTTTGTTTCGAACTTTGGCTTGATTTTAGTTAGTTTTCCTGTTGTCTCTCTCTCTCTTTCTGTCCTTTTTCTGTTGTTTGCCTTTCCAAGGATGCGCCCGTCTGTGAGCTTAAACGTAAAATTTCAGCCAAGTCCATATTTTTAGGGTTTGCACTTTTTGGTCGGTTTGAGGTCAAATGGAGTTAATAAGTTCAAGTCTAACCTTGGTGTTGTAGTCAACATGCTCTCAACAGGTCCCCAGCAAAAATTCAGTGAATTCTGGCAACTTACTATTTTTAGTAAGTGTGCAATTCAGGGCATTCTCTCGGCACTTTCGAAGTTTCGATCGTCACACTGCATCCATAACATGTCAAGCTACTCGTCTGCAAATTTTGAGCCAGAACAAAAAACTGTCTATTTTTAGCAAGTTCAGCTTCCGGAGCAGATTTTAGGGTCTATATGCAGAATTCTTAAATGCATGTCTGGAGATTCTTTCTGGGTTTTCTAAAACCTACGCAATGGTATAAAATGCAAACTGAGAAGATGACTTTTAGAATTCAGCCTTTAGAGGCTATTTTTAGGGTTTGCATGTTGAGATTTTCTTTGCATGTCTGCATTTTCCTTGTGGCTTTTTCAAGACCTTCGCAATGATGTAACATGCAAACCAAGATCAGAACTTTTTCAGGAGCCGTCTTCGGAGGCTATTTTTAGGGTTTGTATGTTAGGGTTTTCTTTGCATGTTGGATGATTCTTTATGGGTTTTTCAAGAGCTTCGTAGTGATGTGACATGCAAGGCAAGATGATCAGTTTTCAGAGACTTACTATTTTTAGCATGTGCATTCCGGCAGCTGCCCAGCACATCAAAACCACAAACAAGGAAAAATGCAACAGAATTGAGGTCAAATGGAGGTCATTTGATATACATGCAAGTCAAATTAGGGTTTCCAGCTTCGGGACCCAAAAAGAGGGGTAAAATGTCAAAATTTCTGAAAACCAGTGTATCCCACTGCGTTCAGCCTCTTTCAAGCTATCCACTGGTAAAATTTGAAGGCAATCGGAGCACTTACTATTTATAGTAAGGTGTTCCAGAAACTGGCTAAAAATAGTAAATCAGCAACAGGCGCTAGTGTGAATGGGCAAGTCATTCGATGAGGAGCACCTCATTTGAATTTCAAGTCAAACGGAGTTGTGGAGATCTTCGAAACGAGCAGTTACTATAAACAGTAAACCACCTTCAAAAACATACTATTTTTAGCAGGCCAGCTCAGGATGGCAGTGTGAACAGGCTGACAAGGTCATGAGGGTCCTGTGTTCAAATTTTCAATTTGATCTGAGCTTCAAAGATGCGAGAATTAAGGGACTTACTATATATAGTAAGGTATGGAGAAGCTGGCAGAAGGAAAGAAAAACGCCCAAGTCTGAACAATATCCACCTCCTACCTCCTAATGCGCCCTCAAGGAGAAATGAAGTTTGATGGAGATAAATTGTCTAAGTTTGAGTTTCATCCTGCAGGACCTTGAAAATGTGCCCATTCTCAACTGGAAGTCAAGAAAACTTCAAAGGCAAGGCGTTTATCCACTTCCACCTTGAAAATGCGCCCACTACAAGCATGGGATGGAAAAATATTCCAAGTCAAAGTTTTATTCTCCTGCCTATGCTAAATGCGCCCTCAAGGTAATAGAAGTCAAGAAAAATTCTAAGGCATGAGGTTTATCCTGCTACACATGCCAAATGCGCCCAAGTCAAGTGAGGTCAAGGTAAAAATTTGACTTTCTCCTCTCTCCTTTTAATGCACCCATGCAAAGTAAAAGGTGGCAAAGGCGTTGGAATAAACTTAAATCCACCTCCCTATGTCAAATGTGCCCATATGGGCTGAGAAAAGACAAAGTGTTGACTTCCCTCTTGCCCCTTTGAATGTGCCCATGCAAAGATAGAAGATTCCAAGGCATGGTGCATGCAAAGAAAGTCTAAGAATAGCAAAATTGAAGCATACCTCCCTATATGCGCTTTAAGATGAAGAGAAGGCCTTGAAAAATGTCTAAGGCGTGGAAATTTGAAGTTGGATACCTCATATGCGCCCTTAACTTGTGGAGAGCTCTAGAGAATATGCTAAGTATAGAAGATTTGAAGTCCAACTCCCCATATGCGCCTTGACTAAAAGAAGAGCCTTGAGAATATGCTATGCATGCAAATATGAAGTGCCCCCTCCCCCCCCACGCCCCCCTATTAGGTGTCTTGAATGGTGGAAGAAGTGGGAGATATTCTAAGCATTGTTAATTTGAAGCACCCCCCTTTGAATGCACCTTTGACTTGTGGAAAGGCTGAAAAGTATTCTAAGGATATGAAATTTGAAGTGAAGACCTCCATATGTGCCTAGAGAGGAGAGAAGGGTGGAAATTTGGTTAAGTGTTTGAAATTTGAAGCATCAACACCCTAATGCGCCCAAGGACATGGGGATGCTTGGAAAGATTTTTGAGGCATTAAAAGTTAGAAGTGGAGAGAGTCAAATGCGCCTAACATGAAAAGTCATTTGAGAAGTTTTCCAAGTCATGCAAATTAAAAGTTGGACCTAGTAAATGCGCCCCAAGTTGAAAGAGAAGTCTAAGGTAGAGAAAATGAAAGCTTGAAGAGGTCATAGAAACTTTTTGAGGCATTGGAATTGAATGTTCAAGGGTGGATATGCGCCTGGCATGAAAGGGGTAATATCAAAAGTTTAAAATTTTTCTAAGTATTGGAAGCTAAAAGCTTGAAGGGTCATATGCGCCTAAGGGTTGAGGAAGAAGTTTGAATTTTTTCTAAGTGTGGAAACTTGAAGTAAGACATGGCAAATGCGCCCAGGCCTAGGAAGCAGTTGAAAAGATTTCCAAGTGGTAGAAAATGTCAGCAAGTCTCCAGATGCAAGCCCAAGCTAGTGATGAAATGATAAAATATTTTTCCTAAGTGTTAATATTTAAATTTCACCTTCTAGGAAAATACGCCCAAGTTGACAGGGGTGATGAATCTTTCTGTGGCAGGAATGAATTGGCTGTGAAATATGTTGGGAGGTGCCAACTTCATGAAGTTGATGAAGATTGTCAAGACAGGGCAAGAAAATACGCCCAGGGATGAAGAATTGGATTAAATTTGATGGAAAAATATTTTTCTAAGGTTTAAAATTCAAAAATTAAAAGTACCCCTTCGTTTGTAGACACATGAATTTGATGCCTTTTGAAGGAAATTTTCTTCTGGGTACTGGACGTCTTCGATGAGGAATGGATTTTAAAGTCTTCCACAGTTCGTCGAGGCCTTCAGGATGGATATTTTTGGTGGGCACTTAAATAATGAATTTTCTAAGGGAAAAATCTAAAAAAAATTCTAAGGCAAGGAATAGAATGTGTTGTTGACATAAAAATGCCTGGGCGGATGAAGTTGAAGTTGGATGCCTAGATAATTTTTGATCAAATTCCTGATGAAAACATTTTGCTTGAGCCAGAGTTGGATGAAATGTCAGAGTGAACGCCTCAGCCAGTGGAATGAAAACGGAGGCTCAAGTCTCCAAATGCGCCCTAAGGGGGATGAGTGATAATATGGAAATATTCTAAGGCATGAGGAATTTAAAGGAAATGGTTGTGTTAGACAAAAACAATGAACCCTTGGAAATCAAAACATGGATATCAGGTGAGTAAAGTGGATTTATATTATTAAGTGTTTTGATGCTCTTCTTTTATTTGTTTTGTAGGGTGAATGTCAAGGCCAGAGCACGATGAATTGAAGTGGTGAAGCATGATGATATTACAACCTTCAAAGGGAGATAAAGTTATGAGTTTCGAGCTCTTCCACGAGATCTCGGTTGCACCCAAAACATGAAAGAAGAAAAGTTACAAGAAATGGCTAAGTGTTGGAGTTACTCCTCAAGGACCCAATGTGCACCCAACGCAGTCAAGCGGGTGGCGAGGAAGAAATGATCAAGTCCAAGATAGGAAAAGATGAAGGCCCAAAGGTTAGAAATGATCCTCAAGAACTTCAAAGTTGAAGAACAACATCAAGGAGGAAAATCATCGTCGAGCAGGAGAAAGAAGTTGTCGCCTTGGAGTCAGATCGAGAGCTTGCCTGCCATACTAGTGTAGAAAGAAGAACAGTGTGAACGTGTTTACAAATGGGAATCTTCTAGAGGATGGTGGCCATTAATTACTCATTTATTACCCACTCCTCTTTGTGGCAGTTTTTAGGGTGAATCTTGTTTAGGGATGAGGTGGCATGATCTGGACCATCCAGCCGATTGTAATCTGAGCCATCCATTGGACTTGGCCAGCTATATAAAGGGGCATCCCCCCTCATTTGTACCTCAGTAGAATTAGAAGTTAGATTAGACAGTAGACATAGAGTAGAGAGACAACTTAGAAGTAGCTTAGTATAGATTGATAGTGTAGTTGGAGGAGAAGGAAAGTTTTCCTTTGAAAACTTTTGCAAGAAATTGTTGTGTAAAACTTCCATAATAAAAGATCTTTTCATTGATGGTGAAATTCGTCTTTGTTATCGATAGCTAGCGAGGTTTCTTCATCCCTTCTACTTCAAGTAGCGTAATTTCATTTTTATGCAAGTAGATGTTAGCTGTGGAATGTGGTGTTTAATCTAAGCAAGCTTTGCTTATCCATACCACTAGCGGGCTTACTGATGGTGTGTTCGCCTTGTGTGGTCAACTGGGAACGTTGTGGGCCTAACTTCAATCACAATTTGAATGATGGTATGTGTCGTTGTGATGGTATCTTCATGTCAAGTGGTGGCTTGAACATCTTTAGTCATCTCCCCTGAAGATTGCACCGACTCCGTGGAAGCTGTCCAAGGCGAGGCAAAGCGAAGTTTGGTTGAAGTTTGCTGAAGTTGAGCTCCATATCCCACACTTAGAATAGATCTAGACTCTCTAAACCCTGCACCATTTGCATTCAGTACTTTCTGGTTAGAATAGGAAACCCGTGCTTCATTGATAAATCTGTCAAATTGTGAAAACCCCTTCCCCCGTTGTGGAACAATTTCGTAAGTCCCCTTGAAATACCAGCAAACCACATCAAGCCAACTGAGACTATTCGCACTGAAGGAACCTTGGAGTTGAACGCACGAACTTTCTCGCAATCTTAGCGTGCTGGATACTTTGATCGAGAGATAATAGGGTAGTCGTTGGTGACTTTATTCTGCATTGGTGCGGTCACGAAAAACACATCAACAAGTAGCCAACCATGCAATCAAGAGGGGTTTAAATGTACAAATGCTAGTAAGATAGGATGACAATAACCAAGAGGGTGGCCAAGCCCCCAAGATCAAGATCCTATGGCAAACTAACATAAGCACAAAGGAACACACATGCAGATGATATATGAAGCCATAACCAGACCGCAAGCATACACCGTCAAAGATAGAAAAAAGGAAAAAGGAAAAAGGAAAATGAAAAATGCTACGGATCAAGCTTTGACGAGCCATCCAACGCGCTGTGGACTGGGTCTAGGTTGTTTGTCCAAAAGAGGTTTACAAGTGGAACAAGCCGTCCACTATGCAAAAAAAATACACACTCACAAGGGCTAGTGAAGCTAGTTTTCCTCTAGGTGAGCCCCAAGAGGTCCATATCAACGTCATGCCCCCATGACTATGATAAGGACAAAAAGAAAATGCATGCTCACAAGGGCTAGTTAAGCTAGTTGTTCACTAGGTGAGTCTCGAGGGACCATATCAAAGCCATACTTCCATGACTTTAATAAGGTACAAGAAGAAAATGCAATAAGAAAGAGGGATGTTCTGTAAGAGCCCTTGCCAATTCTGACTTGAATTTTCTATTTTGAGCTCTTAGAAATTTCGTCAAACGGTTTGCTTGCAAACTCCCTTATGCTGGTAAATGTTTTTCTGTTTGTGTTTCTTGTTTTTGAATGAGAGAATTATCTCCAAGAATGCCAAATAACTTCTAAGACTAATCTAAATATTCTAGAGAACTTCATGCAAAGTAGACTACTAATTTCTCAAACTGTAAAATGACTGAAACTACATGCATAATACTTTGTTACAGCAGTGAGACATTCTGTCAAAAAGATGATATGCAAGTCCCCAACTCCTTTATATTGTTTCCCAAACTGTAAACATTCTTTGCCAATGAATTAGAATGATATTAAGGCATTTCTAACACCAATTGTTGCAATGCTATGCCAACTATATTTATCATCATTCATTTACAATATGCTGCTACAGTGATGGACCAAGACTAATATGCAACCTAAGATTGATGTATGTGACTGAAATGTCAATGTGAATTTCTGGGACAGCAGCGATCCATTAATCGGATATATTATATGCAATGCTTAAACTGTCAGACCAACGATTACAACAATGCAAGATAGAGGAACTTGGATATGACGCCCCAGTGGTGATGATAATCTGATGTAGGTGTCGTCCACAATTTTCCAAACTAGCAATAGGAAGCACTCCAAGGAATAAACCACAATGTTCTTGTCCCACTTCAATCTATTCGATGCTTCTCAAATTTGTTGTCTTTACTGGCAGCTTCCAACCAACCAATATAATAGTCTTCAGCGATAGCTTATATTTTGTCTTTCCCTTTGTACACAAAATCTATATTGGCTCTAGAGAATTACTGAATATTTGATTTTTCATCAAACACATCTTTAAGGAAGACGTCTTCAATCATATCATTGCTCCTCGAAGGCTTGATTTGCCTTAGGAAGTGACGCCTTGCTGCCATGTCTTGACTCCCCTGACTTTTCCTATGCATAGCTGTTGATGTGATTTTTTGTGACCGCACCAACGCAGAATAAAGTCGCCAACGGCTACCCTATTCTCTCTTGATCAAAGTATCCAGCACGCTAAGATTGCGAGAGAGTTCGTGCGTTCAACTCCCAGGTTCCTTCAGTACGAATAGTCTCAGTTGGCTCGATGTGATTTGCTAGTATTTCAAGGGGACTTACGGAATTGTTCAACGGCGGAGAAAGGAATTCAAATGCTCGAAAGATTTGTCTATGAAGTTCTTGTTTCAGAAGGTACTGAATGTAAATAGTGGTGGGTTAAGAAGGCTCTAATCTACTCTAAGGCGTGGGACATGATCAATTCTCACAAGCTTCAACTAGGCTCTGCTTTGCCTCACTTCGGACAGCCTCCACAGAACCAGTGCAATCTTTAGAGGAGTAGCTCAAGGTGTTCAGATCACAACTTAGCATGAAAATACCATCACAACGACACATATAAACATACAAATCATGATCGAAGTTAAGTACACGATATTCCAGTTGACCACACAAGGCACATTCACCATCAGCAAACACACTAGTGGTATGGATAGACGAAGTTTGCTCAAATTGAAGACCACATTCCACAATTACTATCTACTTGCATAAAAATGAAATTACACTACTCTACGCTACTTGAAGTAGAAGGGATGAAGAAACCTCGCTAGCTATCCATAACAAAGACGAATTTCACCATCAATGAAAAGATCTTTTATTATGAAAATTTTACACATCAGTCTCTTGCAAAAGTTTTCAAAGGAAAACTTTCCTTCTTCTTCAACTACACTATCAATCTATACTAAGCTACTTCCAAGTTGTCCCTCTACTCTATGTCTACTGTCTAACTAGTCTAACTCTACTTAGAGTACAAATGAGGGGGGATACCCCTTTATATAGTTGGCCAAGTCCAACGGACGACTCAGATTACAATCAGTTGGATGGCCAAGATCGTGCCACCTCAGCCCTAAACAAGATTCGCCCTAAAAACCGCCACCAAGAGGAGTGGGGTAATAAATGAGCAATTAATGTCCACCACCTTCTAGAAGATTCTTGTTTGTAGACGCGTTCACACTGTTCTTGTTCTTGACTACAAACTTGATCAAACAGCTTCAACTTTTGGCATGGCATGGACGTTCTTATTTTGAAATTCCAAGACTGCAACCCCATTCTTCCGCTCAACAATGATTTTCTTCTTGATGTTGTTCTTCAACCTTGAAGCACTTGAGGATGATTTCTAACCTTTGGGTCTTCATCTTGAGCTTTGAAAATATTTCTTCTTTGTTACTTGAGTTAGGCACATACTAAGTCTCAACACTTAGCCATTTCTTGCAATTTTTCTTCCTTCGAGGTTGGAATGTAATCTTGGAGCACTTGCTTCATCGCTTCAAGTCATCACCGCTTGGTCTCGACGTTCACCCTGCAAAACAAGCAAGGAGAAGGGTATCAAAACACTTCATAGTATAAATTCACTTTACTTACCTGATTTTCATGCTCCGATCTTTGAGGTTTGAGCGATCTCCGGAACATTTCTCTTCTAGGAAACCCTTCTTTCTTCATAACTTTTTAAACATCCGCATGCCATCTTGACGCCTTCATCCTAATATTTGAGTTTCACTTTAGCTTCACATTCTTCATGCCTTAGACAAATTTCAGCTTCCTCAAGGGCATATCATAATTCATTTCATTAGCTGGGTCATTGACGACTTTGATTTTGTTCAACTCTAGCTCAAGAAGATTATCATCACGAAGAATTTGAGAAAATTCACCTAGGCAGTCAACTTCAAATTCATCATCGGAAGCATTTTTCCTTCGAAAACACATTTTATTCAATTTGCCTTAGAAAATTTTAAATTTTCCTTAGAAAATTTCACAATTCAAGTGTCAATTAAATTCTTCATCCTGAAGGCCCCGGCGAAGTGCAGAAGATTTCAAAATCAACTCCTTGTCGAAGATCTTAAATACCCAGAAGAAAATTTTCCTCAGAACGCATCGAATTCATGGGTATACAATGAACGGGTTCATTTAATTTTCTTGAATTTTGAACCTTAGAAAAATAATTTCTCATGAAAATTAATCTGGTTCTTCATCCCAGTGAGTACCCTGTCACTCTGTCTTGAATTTTTTTATATCAACTCCGTGAGGCTGGCATTATTTGACTCCTTCACTAGCAATCTTGTTCGTTTCTCGAGAAATTTCATCACTTCAAGTCTAGGCGTAATTTTGTTAACACTTAGAAAAATATTTAAATTCCGTCAATGTTAGGCCTCAAGAAGGAATTTGCCTTAGAAAATTTTTATTACTCTTCATTCATCTTGCCTGTGAGGAATTTGTATCAACTCATTTAGAGAAATTTCTTTCAAATGCTTTGAGTGCATCTTGTATGTCATCGAGGATATTTAAAATTTCAATGCCTAGCACATTCTCCATCTTCACCTTAGGCGCACCTCACACTTAGAAGAAATTACTAGCCACGCCTTAGCCAATTTCACCTTTCATTCATCCAACCTTGAGCGCATTTTATATGTTGAGGTGGACAAATGCCACTGCCTTGACAATATTCACCATTTCATTTTCTAACATGGGCGCACTTAAGGTACGGAGAAGAAAGTCAACACTAAAGTATTCCCATCTTGTATAACGCGTTGGCAACCTTTTATTTGTCTTTATCCTTACTTTGTCTTCACATGGCTTCCTTTGGGCGCATTCAAAGGGTGGTGGTGGCTAGTCAACATTTGGAAAATCCCTCCTAACTTGCATGGGCGCATATTACATGCTTAAGAAGATGGGCACATTTTATACATGATGAAGGATGAAACACCTTCGACTCCTTGACTTTCTTGTAGCATGGGCGCATTTTTCCTATGGTGGAGGATGAACTTCTTTGACTCTTCTGACTTTGCCTTGGAGTGACATAGGCGCATTCTAGCATGTGTGGAGGAATGAACATATACTTAGAATATATTTTGCATGTCATGATTTGAGGTGGGTGCATTTTGAATGTGATGAGGGATAAAACTTTTCCCAATGCCCTTGACTTGTTGACCATTGACCTTCTTAACATGGGCGCATATTGCCATAGGAGGAGGATATTTTTTATACTTAGAAACTTTTCAAACACCTTGAATGCAAGCTGGGCGCATTTGGAGGTGGCAAGAGGATGAAACACAACACTTAGAAAATTTTCATGACTTCCAGCTGAGATGGGCGCATTTGACCTAGGGAGCAGGATGAACACTTAGAATATTTTTCATCAACTTCCTCAAAGTGGGCACATTTTGCCAAGGCAGGAGGATAAACTTGACACTTAGGAATTTTCCTGACTCTCCAGCTAGCTGAGGATGAGGGCGCATTTCACATGTGCTGGAGGATGAAACATCAACACTTAAAATTTTTTCCTTCCTTCTGCTAGAGTCTCCATGTCCTACTATTTATAGTAAGTCCCATGATTTCTATACTTCTGAAGGTCAGAATGATATGAAATTTCAAACACTGGACCTTCATGACCTATTTAACCTATTCACACTGCCATTTTGAGTTGGCCTGCTATTTTTAGCCCATTTCTGAAGATGATTTACTATTTATAGTAACTGCTCGTTTCTGAGACCTCCATAGCTCTGTTTGACTTGAAATTCGAAAGGCGTGCTCCTCACCACATGACCTGCCTGTTGACACTGGCGCCTGCTGTTGATTTACTATTTTTAGCCTATTTCTAGAACGCCTTACTATAAATAGTAAGTGCTCCGATTGCCCTCAAATTTTACCGGCGGATAGCTCGAAAGATGTTGATCGCGGTGGTATACACCGGTTTTTGGAAATTCTAACTTTTTACCCCTCTTTTTGGGTCCCGAAGCTGGAAACTCTAATTTGACCTGCATGCATATCAAATGACCTCCGTTTGTCCTCATTTTCATTGCATTGCGACCAGTTTGTGAAGTGCTGGGAGGCGGCTACCGGAATGCATCTGCTAAAAATAGTAAGTTCCTGAATAAGTGATTATCTCCGTTTGCATGTCACATCACTGTGTAGCTCTCGAAAAACCCATAAGGAATATGTAGACATGCAAAGAAAACCCTGACATGCAAACCCTAAAAATAGCTTCGGAAGGCTGAACTCTGAAAGTCATTATCTCACTTTGCATGTGTTGGCGTAACAACTAACACCTCTGGAGTAGGAGTTGTTATGAACAGCCTATGTACACTACGCAATGAGTGCTCTTCAAATTAGGAGGGGAAGCTCCCTCGTTGTGCTTTGACAAAAATACTTGCAAAGGAAAATAAGCTAAACTATGTCCTGTCTTTTTGTTTGGCATAAGGGCACAAGGCTTTCTTGAAAGAACCTATCGTTGTTGAGTTTTCTCTGGTTTTGCAGATCTACTAACTACAACTTAAATTTAATCTATCCAATCTCCTCGGAAAACAGAGCGAGAGGAAACGGAGCAAGGTTTGACTAACTGACGATAAACGGGTTTAAATTCTCTACTTGAGGGCAAGGTGGCGCAACTATCATCTCAATTTAAACCAGCTTATTGGGCACAAAACAGATTTAAGAATTTACCAAGACAATCTTATGGAACCCTGTGTGGCATAACACTTGATTGAAATAGCAAAGTCTTCACAAAACAGCCTTTATCATCACAATCTCACGAAACCCTATGTGGCATAACCTTTGATTATATTGATAAAGATTCACGAAACAGATTTATCACTGTAATTTCTCGAAACCCTATGTGGCATAACGATTGATCACAATGGTAAATAGACACAAAACAGATTTATCACCTCAATCTCTGAAACCCTATGTGGCATAACAATTGATCTCAATGATAAAGATGTTCAAACAGATTTATCTAAACTAAGGAAAGAATTCACCACTACAATCTCTTGAAACCCTATGTGGCATAACAATTAATTGCAATAGTGAAGACACATGAACAAATACCAAAAGAGTAATATTGAGGGCAAGGTAGGCGCAGCATATATTTCTCTCTCAAGCAAAAGTTATTTACAAATGAGCAAAAGCTCTTATTTATATACATCAAGGTGTAGGGAACCCTAAAATCACCTTGAGTCATCTACAGTTCTTGCAATGCATGCAAGTTTTGCTGCTAAACCCTAATGAAGTAAACTATACAGTTAACTGGAAAACTACCATCAGTTAACCGAAACATCTAACCTAAAAATGGACAATTGTGCGAGCATGCACGTCCTTATTGAAGCGGAGAGTTAAGCTGGAGGCTACCATCGGGTTAGCATTAAAACCTAAAGGAAACTCCAAATTATTGAATGGCGAGAATCTCGAGGAATAAGATATGCGTAGCGGTGAGCCAAACATGTCGAGCTTAGCGAAGAAAGGGTAACAGCAAGTTCAACTCGTGTGTGTAATGTCTATCCTGAGAGGTGGGAACTGAAGTTTACTATGTGTGATCTCGAGCAATCAATCCCTCAACGAGATTGTTAACTGCATCACTAGCTGGAGCTATGAGACTCTGACGAAGAACACTATGTCGATGTAGCATATCCTCACTAGCTGTGATCTAAGACTGAAGTTCCCCTCTGCTTCTCGTTGCCTCATTGAACAATGTTGACATGACATAATTTGAGGTAAATCTTTTACAGCGGTCTGCCCGAAAATAGTATGAATGAGTGCACGGAGTTACGTCTAAACATCGATAAGCTCCATGCGTAGGCACCACCCTCACGATCATTGCGACCATACGATGCATGAGATACTAAAGTCTCTGGCGTTTTCGTGGCTCTCTACCCTTAGCCAACTCAAAATTTAAAAGGCGTCCTCTATCTTTACTGAAAACCAATTCGTTTTCAAGAGTAGATAAGCACCATACTATTATGTGACCCAATTATAGCGAGTTAATTTTCCATTCTCCTTTAAACATGTAAAAGGTAACAAGTAATAAAGGCGACACAATAAAATTTTTCCTTTCTTTGTTGATAAATGCGTGCGGAACACAACATGCTTCCCGCAATTCCATTTCTTTGTAAATACAAATCCCGAGTTTCAAAGAAATGTACAATTACATACATATTGTGGCACTAGATAAAGTAAGAATGTCCGAGGTCTTCAATCTTGGTACCTTCTGACGCTAACGTGGAGGAGAAACATCACTTTCGAGGCTTTTCCGCCAACCGCGGACTTATGTCGATTACATGCGATCATTTTGCAATGAACAGCCCTCCCTTCGAAGAAGAGATTGGTAGGGTATCCTTTAACGATTACCAACTGAGCATAGTGTTGTGTCCTACACAACTAGATTCTTGTATCCCACAATCTCAAACTAGTATGTACTTATTGGACAACTGTGAACTGACAATGTAATCATCTTCTAATCAAAGAGGACGTAGGTACATTACATTACTATGGCCATAGTATTTTGGTTCAGTAAACGACTGAGTAAGTCATCTATCACTTACACTACTCAGGGCCAATTTGCCTTTGGGCTCATTGGGTTTACTTTTCCCCAGACTTCCTACTTCTAACAGTTTACTGGAAATGAGTCTTTAAGCAAGTGTTTACTATCCTATCTCCTGTTTCCGGAAATCTTTATCCTAGGAGAGAGCTTCCTAATGTTAACCTAATAACATAAGCTAGGATTACACTTTGTCTTGACATCATTTCGTTCCTAGAATTTAATACATATTTTACGTACTCTCCATATACGGAGATCATACAAGTTTGAAACTCCAACAAATGCATAACCTTTTATTACTACCAATCAATCATCAAATGAGGCAGTCTTTGTAATACAATGCATACAACTCCCTACTAATGCATATAATCAAATTGATACGTTTCTTTTCAAATCCCCAATTTTCTACTAAATTCTTCTTAATCACATTGGATTATTTCTATTCAAAATCCCAATCCAATTAATCTTCTATAACTAATTTGAATATAATGAATTACTTCAAGCTATCTTCTTAGCTACTTTGTCATTCCCTAACCTTTACCCATGCATAAAATGAAATCCTTTTAAACCTCTATGCAATAAAAGATTATCAACAACATATGACTTCAAGAAACAATTCATTATTTTCAGCTCAATACAGTCAGCAATTCAAAAGACACTAAAGAAGACAACTTAAAGTCTTAGTCTAATATTAAGATACATGCCTGTGTAAGCTCTTTTCCAGCAATCTTCTTTCAATAATCTTCTTTTATTGCTCCCAGCCAACAGATTCCTTACTCAGAAATTCTCCAGAATAAGAATGCTAATCTTATCTTCCAGTAATTGGTAACTGAGAACACTCAACTCTCACTAAAACACTTGAAACAGATAACTACACAGACTCACATTACTGGCTCTCCAATTTGCAGTGAATAAGCTCTCTCTTTCTCTCTAAAAAAACGTCAATGAAGAGAAAAATCTGAAGTGTATTCGAATGAAAGTTTGTGAGGTATTTATAGGTCGCAGTTAAAACAACTTCCCCATTTTTGGGCATGAATATTGACAAATTTCAATATTTACTCAGTCAAAGTGATACTTGCCATGCATCCAAACCTTTAGTCATGTTCTTTTATGATGATTCGACCCTTATACAGCCAGCAATTCGAAGAATCTTTCAACTTGAAACCAAAACGAAATCTACAGTCACGTTTTTCTGCCAGGCGTCAGAATTTTCCATGATATTTTTGCTGCTTTTTAGGTTAAGTTTCAAATCGACACAGCTCAATTGTTTGTTGCTATTTTCTGGTTTAAAGCTTTGACATTGTCTTCTTCCATTCCCAGCTGTGCAGGGAGCTCCGCCATTTTCATGGGTAAGTTTCTCTTTAATTTTTCTATTCATTTCTTAAGTTCGACTTTTCAATTTTGCCTTTTATGAAGTATATTCCATTTTCAAATGTATTTTGAAAAATTTAAATGATTCATACGGCTATCTTCTAAACTTTCACAATTGCAAATGTAAAATGCGAATTTTTAATTCCTTCCATAAAATGCGAATTTTATTCTCTGAAATTTTAATTGTTTTAATAATTTCTAATTGCATATTTTATTTATTAAAGTATTATTTTAAACATTAATATTTATTTATATATAAACGTATTTATATATAAATAAATATTAATTTTAATATTAATACATTTGATTAATAAAATATACAAATATATTATTATTTATACATTCCTTATGTATTTAAATAATCACCTTATATATTTATACATAAATATATATGAAAATCCATTAGACAAAATATAGTTCCCTTATTTATTTTATTATAAAATACTATTATAATTTTTAAATATATTAATACATAAATATTTAAATACCCGAGTATTTTAAATATTTATATTTAATATAACTATAATAATTTTATATATAATCGTTAATATTTAGTTACTTAAATATATATTTAACAAATATATAAATATATCGTGAGCCAGTCAGCAACCCGATATTTATATATATATATATATATATATATATATATATATATTTACGTAAAGTCAACAGGGAATAATAATATAATATTATTATTAGTATGTATTTCTCTGTACGCAATGTTCACATAAATGTATGTATATCATGTCATTACGTGCATATGGGCATATCCATCTGCCAAGCATATGTATGTATTTGACATGTATATTCATATGGATACGCGTACACATATACACATACTCACTTGACCTTTTAACGCATATCCATTCACGTTTTTTCCAAATCATGGTCAAAGCATAGTAAGTCAGACAAATAAGTAATCATCACTTTTCAAAGCATAAAGAAGTAAACATAACTCCAAGCCTAAGGATGACTTATCTAGACCAACATAACTGACTTGGTTTCTCATAACCTATACTGACGTGTGTGTATGCTCATTTGGTACTCGTTACTGCTTACCCGACCAAGTTCCTCCCCGAGTGATATCTCTCCTCTGTCCGGAGGATCAGTCTTCATACCTGCACACCATGACATGACATCGGCAGTCATATGCTCATAACAAAGCAGAATACATGAAACATTTCAAAAGTTAGATTATTCATAAATCAATAACCTTCTATTCTCCTTTATGCAATATTTCACCAAGAATAACATCAAATGAAACATCATTCATATTGAAAACAAGGTTCAAGCATCATTAATTCACCTCTAGAATTCACATTTACTCTATCTAATGATTGTAAATTTAAATACCACAGTAGGATGTAGCCGCTGAGGAGGAATACATACCTTGGACTAGGTACTAGGATAGGGTGGATTACTTCTAGGAGGAATTATTATTACGCAACAAACCAGCATAGCGGTATAGTGAGAATATCTTCAAAATGAAAACTAATGAAACCATTTTCATATTTCAGAATAACAAACAAATATTAAAGGAAAATTGCATAGTTAAAGTTTGTGCAATGACGAACACACGAATACAAGTGCATGAAAAAAAAAACCCTCTAAATGAGAACCAGTAAAACCCTTTCCATATTTCGTAGTAACAATCAAATATAAAAAGAAATTTGTAGAGTGAATTATTGTCCAATGAAGAACACAATAATACAATTGCACGACAAAATATCTTCAAAATGAAAAGCACTGAAACCATTTTCATATTTCTGACTAACAAACAAATATTAAAAGAAAATTGAAGAGTTAAAGTTTGTGCAATGACAAACACACGAATAAAAGTGTATGATACCACTAAATGAGAACCAATCAAACCCTTTCCATATTTCGTAGTAACAATCAAATGTAAAAAGCAAATTGCAGAGTGAACTATTGTGCAATGAAGAACAAAATAATACAATTTCAAGGAAAAATATCTATGAAATGAAAACCAGTGAAACCATTTTCATATTTCAGAATAACAAACAACTATTAAAAGAAAATTGCATAGTTAAATTTTGTGCAATGACGGACACACAAATAGAAGTGCATGGCACAAAACCCTCAAAATGAGAAACAATCAAACCCTTTCTATATTTCGTAGTAATAGTCAAGTATAAAATGGAATTTGCAAAGTGAATTATTGTGCAACAAAGAACACATTAATACAAGTGCATGGAAGAATATCTTCTTTTTCATATTTCATAATAAAAAAATATTAAAAGAAAATTGTATAGTTAAAGTTTGTGCAATGATGAACACATGAATAGAAGTGCATAGCAGAAAACCATCATAGTGAGAACTAGTCAAACCCTTTCCATATTTCATCATAACAATGAAATAAAAATGAAAAACTAGTTAAACCCTTATCATATTTGATGTGAAAGCAATGGAACCCTTTTCATATTTTGTAGTAGGAAGCAAATATTAAAAGCAAAATATATAGTAAGTCGTTGTGCAATGAAGAACAAAATATTATGAGTGCATGGACAACTATAGATGAAATGAAAACTGGTGAAACCCTCTCCATATTTCGTAGTATCAATCTTTTTCAAAGAGAAATTTGCACAATGAAAGTTTGTGTAGCAAATAACAAAATGATATAAGTGCATGGCATAATACCATTGAAATGAAAGAAAATGGTACGTGTTGAGTGAGGTTAAAAACCCCACCTAAAAGAGAAAGGGAGATTTTAAGAGTGTAGAGCCGAATAATGAAGCGTGCAGAGCCAAACAATGAATCATGGAGAGCCGAACCAATATGGGTGCATAACCAAACAAACACTCTAGAATAAATGCAATGTGTGAGATATGCGAGAATTTGGAGCATTGCATGAACCTTGATCTCTGATTTACGGTCTTATAGGTTGAGTAAATAAAAAGGGATGTGTAAGGAAAGTTGCTCAGTGGAGGTAAGGAAGGAGGTGGTGAGCAATTAATACTCTCAACTGGTTGTTTGGGGTGGTGAAGTGGTCAGAAGCCACGCGTCTGTCTGATCCAACACACTAGATTTTTGCATTGATGAAGGAGGTAGATGGGCTCCATTTTTCAGGAAGAGGCTAAAATGGGCCCGTAAGGAACACCATGGATGAATTGGCACGTGATCTAGGTGGCGGAGTGCTCAATTTAAAAATAAAATAAAATCGATAGATGCATAAGTGATAGGGTGATGTGGTGGACAACTTTTTTTTGGTTTTTTGGTCCATGTGGTACTCCATGCACAGACCTATAAAGTTAGGGTGCCCTACTATGGGCCCCTCTCCCCTATATATAAACATTGGTTGACCCCATAAAAAGGGTTCAAGCCATCCTCTTGCAACAAAATAAACAATTAAAAAAATAATTAATATATCTATATTGTTGGAAACAAACATTTTAATATTTATATATTGAATCTTAAATATATGGATCTGCAATATAGATTTTTCTCTATAAAAATTTACTAATAAAAACATACATATACACATAATATACACACATAATCATACATATAAAATTATGACAACCACTTTTAATAAATAATGAATTGTTGTGGGTCTATAATATGGCATGACTACTGCAACAAATGCCTTGTTCATCAAAACTTATAAATTTTGCAAATCAATAAATGGTTGAGAAAGAATCTATGTATATCAAAACTACAATAATAGTAGTAATAATAGTAATAGTAATAGTAATAGTAATAGTAATAGTAATAGTAATAGTAATAGTAATAGTAATAGTAATAATAGTAATAATAATAATAGTAATAACAATAATAACAATAATAACAATAATAATAATAATAAGAATAATAATAATAACAACAACAATAGCAATAGCAATAGCAATAGCAATAGCAATAGCAATAGCAATAGCAATAGCAATAGCAACAACAACAACAACAACAACAACAACAACAACAACAACAACAACAACAACAATAACAATACTAACAATAATAACAATAACAATAACAATAACAATAATAACAACAATAACAATAATAACAATAAGAATAACAATAATGACAATAATAACAACAATAACAACAATAACAACAATAACAACAATAATAATAACAACAATAATAACAATAATAATAAGAGTGAAGTGGATTTTAGATTTTTAAAGGAACTAAGTAGTTGAAGTTAGTTATGATTAATAATTAATTTTATTTATTTAAATGGTTTTTGAACTTAAAAGTGATTATAGATTTAATTAATAATTCTATTTTGTTTAAATTATTTTGAGGATTGAGATTATAAGTTCCATTTGCAAATTATTAGTAAGAGGAATAGGAAAGAGACACAATTAATCTTCCATAATATCACAACAAATAAGGTAATTAGGGGTAATTTAGGAAAAATAAACTACTTACAACATGAGTTCGAACTCACTTTAGAGTAACTTGTAAAACAATGTAACTAATTTTTTTTTTTTTTCAAATTAAACATTTTTGTGAATTTAATTAGCTATAGTTTATTAATTATTTTATAATTCATGTTTCCCTTATTTGATAATTAGTGGATAAATTTAGCCATGCTTAGAGGAAGTCTAAACTACTAATATTGATGTTACTAAATGATCTAAGTTATGCAATTAATTAATAATGGTTAATCCATTTAATTATCTAATTGTTGCATTAAAACTTAACACTACTTTTTATTTGATATAATTTAAGTCAATAGTATTGATACTTAGGAAGATTAACTCAATATTTTAGTTTTTTAAATTCATTGGTTCAAAATTTGTGTAACTCGAGTATTAGCATTTTAATAATTATGTTTTCTATTAACTTCTTGATATATTTTAGTTAGAATTAAATTTGTTATTTCATGAGAAGTATCCTAGAACATTTCATTTCTTAATGTTCTTTTATTTAAACTTAATATTGGTTTTGTGAGTTAAAGTCATATGTCTATTCCTCTGTCTTTTCGTGCATACGTTGTGGAGGCATCGTTAATTTGATATCATCATAGATGCTAGGATCATGTTACTAAGTATTATCTTGGTAGAAAAGTGTTTTGTGTTCGTCATCATATGTCATATTTTTCTTTACCTATTTGTGGTTGGGTGTACATGAGTCAACCATGAAATCACGTTGTCATCAAGGGTGCATAGATTGTCTAGTAAAAGTAGTCTTGAGTCTTGTCATGTGAGGCATTTTTTTGGGGGCTAGGTTATACTTTAGTTAGTATGTGAAGAATATTCCAGAATGTACCTCTTGTAATTAATACTCCTTTGATATGTTGTCTTCGTTTCATCTTTAGTAATTGTGCAAAATCCCATGATTGCACCATTAACTTAATGCTATCACAAACACTATGAGTATCCTTCCTCATCATAAGTTTGGTTGATTTTCCTTTAAAGTTAAAAAAAATGGTATTGTGTTTGGTTTGGGTAGAATAAACCAAAATGTATACATCACCAAAATAGGTTGGAATGACCTATAATTAATCCCATAAATCTGCTCCATACATAACTCCACACGACCCCAAAACCCTTAGGTTGGCATCATAGAACAAAATTAGTGAAGCAACAATTGAATGAACCAACTGGTCATTCACAACTCAACACACGGATCACCAAATCACTTGCCACTTGGAATACACACACATCTGACACCTTCCAACACTTCCTCAAAATCACACACCATAGTATTCATCCACGGTGAAATGCAGAGCATTCCAACCATGCACTCTGTACTAGTCACTCTGCCATTACTAAGCCCGATAATTTATCACTAATATATTCAACTGTGGAAAACATACAACCTTGAAACCTTAGACATAAATACCTTCAACAAATGCCATCAAAACCTCAAAACCACATGGAAAGATTCTTCATAGTGAAGCAATGCGAATCACAAAATTGTTCCTTTGATCACTAAACATGCAAATTGGGACTTAGTCAAATCTCCAAAACAACTTCTTTGGACCACACTTCTACATTTCTACAATGGGTTTCTATCAGTGAAAACATCATACACCATCCATACATCATCATGCTCATGTTTCCAACATAAAGGTTCCCAAGTGGCATTTTTTGTTTGAAATCTTTGCCACTAAACCAAAACCTTGGTAATTATGCAATTATTAAGTGAAAGTGAATAGTGATCCAAAATAGCCTCTGGCTTGAGAATCATAGATTTTTCATCACCCATTTTGGAATGTATGGACAAAATGTGAATATGTTAGCCAAGTACCTTCTTTAGTCATGATACATGAAAAATAGGTTGTAGCTTGGAAGGAGGAGGAAGATCCAACTTGTATGCCTCCTTGCCCACTTAGTGTACAATAGGATCCATAGAATTTGGGTGTTAACTTCTTTTTTCCACTAAGCTTTAGGGACATCTACTTATATGGTTGAATACATAGGAAAACCACATCCTTGATATTGATTATACACTCAAAATGATATTGATTGGCCTATTGTTTCATACGGTTCTAGGCCAAGGCCAAGTTGTCCCCGAGAGTGTAGAAAAGAGAGTTGTGTGTTGATAATGACATCAACAAACTACACTTTGGAACTATATTAGGTAGGTAGGAAGTGAGAGATGATGGAGGTTGGCCATACATAGCTTCCTAGGGTGTCATCTTGATGGAATGAAGTTAGGTGTTGTGCTACCATCCATTTAGCCTAGTAACTCTATTGTTTTGAAGCAAAGCAACATAAATAAGCCTCCAACCACTTATTACAATATTTGTTTAACCATTAATTTGTAGGTGATATGTTGAGCTCATTTTCAGTTAAGTTCCTTGCAACTTAAATAATCCCTACCAAAAGTTATTGGTGAAGGTTTAGATCACAATCATAGACAATGGAAGTGGGAAATACCATAGAGGCAAAAGATATGGGGTGAAAACACAAAGTTGTGTCACCATTTTGGGAAACTCAAGTTCTTATGATAAGTTTATCTAGTTCAAATGAATCAAGTTTGCACCATGTAGTGGACACAAGATGGCTTTGCTTTGATTGAATAAGGTTTATATGAAAAAATGACAATTTTTTTAAATTTCATGCTAATAATTTTTCTATTTAATATAACATCTAAATTTTATGCAAAATTCATATTACTTTATAGAAATATGATATATTTGAAATCAAATTTATATAAAATTAAAAAAAATGATATAAAATTTAATTTTTATATTAAATTGACATAAATTGATATGAATTTTATATAAATTAATATCAACTTAAAAATAATATTATTAAGTTTAAAAACTAAATTAAAAGTCATCAATTTAAATTTAAAATTGATAGTAAATTATATCAAATTTATATAAATAAAACTTGGATTATAATTGATATTGTGTGTGCTAAATATAGAGGAAAGCAATAGGAAACAATGCATGAAACAAAATTCCTACTCTATGCCTAACTACACCCCCAATAGATAAGGGGAGTGAAAATAAATGGTAAAAGAGAATGAACTTCTTACCACACAAAAGTCATTGACCAATTGATGTACTCAAGATGATCAGTTGACTGTTGACGATGAGAATTGGTTTCTCAATTTAGCAACATAACCTTGCTTTTCATCCAATTCCTCTTCTTGAAAACGGCTTGTGGAAGGGTGGATTTATAGATTTTGGATGAGAGTGATGGATGGATGAGATTATATCTTGTGCAATTGAGCGATGAGGATGATCCATATGTAAGGGAGAATGAGCAGTTCACACATGGAATTATGTGATTTGTGCATATGATTAGAGCAAAGATTGACAAGAGACAAAGGGTGGAGATTTTCTCAAATCTTGATGGAGGGTGATAATTGAAAAATGGATTTTTCTGGAGTTGGAGCTATATGAAAAATTGAATTTCTTTATTTTAAAAAAAGTGGTGGAATGTGCAAATGATTAATTAGTTGACAAACTTTGATTTGTTTATTCAACTAATGATGAAATTTATTTTAGAGGAATTAAATAAATACTGTGTATTTACTTAATTTTTTTGAGAATGTTGGCATAATAATTGATTTGATTTGAATAAATGTGATTTAAGCAATTAAGGTTAGAAATTTAGAAGAAAGACTATTGGTTGTATAAATTGATTAAATAAAGGTAATTAATTCAATTAATGAGAAAGGCATTGGTTTTTGATAAAAGGGGGATAAACGGGTTTTACAAGGACCCGAAACCATAAGTAGCATTACAATCAAAGACCAAAATAGAGGTTCGAAAGATAAAAAGGCTGTTAGAAAGAAAAAACCAGCAAAAGCAGACAGCCCCAAAAAGCCACAAAAAAACCAAAAGACGGCTAGCAAATAGACAAAGCTGGGCCCAGCCACAACTACTCCATAGATTTCAGAAGCTCGTCCGCGACCTCTTCTAGGTCCACCATATCCTGGACCCCCTCCATAAAGATCTGAGTCATGTTTGGGGTGGTCAGGGCTTTTCTTTTCGTGCTTGATCTGGTTCGTTTAGAGATCCTTGCTTCCTCATCCTGGTCTTTCTCCTGATCAAGGTTGACAATCAGAGCTCTCTTCTAGGTTTTCTCCAATCTTTCGGACATGGCTTTGATGATAACAGCGTTATGTCTGGAAATTCTACAGTTTTGGTCAGCAATTTTTTTCAAATTTCCTTTCATTTTTTCAATATCATTTTCAACAGTGCTATCCTTTTGAGTGTTATACTTCACATTGGTATTCTTCTCCGCTTCGAGCTGAATTAGCCCCGCAACCTTAGCTTCAATTTCCCCCAATTTACTATGAAGAGACAAACTTTTTTCTTTCAACTCACTGATTTCATGGAATAACCATTTGGCAGAATTAAGCTGGTCCACATAACAACTCTTGGCAGTTCCAACGAAGTCAAAAGGGGGGTCACTATCAGAATTGACCCCAAAAATCACTGACTCCGCACCTCTAGGAGGGCTATAGTTCTCCTGTTGAATATTCAAAGGAATGTGGGGATCCTCAAGACTAACCCCGGTCGCTTTAGCAGAAACAATAGGGGAATCATTAGGGTAGGAGACTAACTTATTAACCGAAGAGCTAGAGCCCGCAACTTTAGCATTAGGGTTAGTACGGCCATAATCATGAACAGAGCAGGCACCAGAAGGCTGGGGGGAACGGCCAGAGATAGAAGGGGGGCAGAGGAGGCGAAGTACTCTTGGCACGGCTAGGGGAAGCTTTAGTATCAGAAATGCTAGGCTCAGTATCATCCTCATCAAGCTCCAAAGGGGCTATAGGGTTAGGAAGGGCAGGCATATTTTGAAAGTGCTCATAAATGAGCCTTAAAAGACCCGTGTGAAGAATCGGGTATCTTTGAAGACTTATTTAATTAACACTAGATGAATGATCAAATAGATTAATTAATTAAATAGTATTTATTTAATTAATGTTGGAAGCGGATCTGTAGAGCAGCCTTGGTGTGATGATTATGTAAATGTGAGAATGCATTTTAGGTGTCTACTTTGAGATGATATTGCAACTAAAAGATGTAGTGTTGTTTCAAAGAAGACAATTGTAGATGCTTGGTGGGATAGAATTGGTGGTAGGATGATCTATTCATTTGGACGAATGAAAGTTAGGAGATGGGTAAGGGGTACCCTCATGAGAGAGTAGGTGGGTTGACAAGACTACTCATTGAGTGGTCTTTCAAAAGAAGAACCAAGTTTGAAGGATGGATGGGAGGGGTTTGTTGAAGAAATAGAAGGGATGAGGAGATGGCTAGATATATGAAATAATGAAGGAACCCATTAAAATATAGGGGAAATTTCTTATCAAATGCATATGAAAGACTAAGGAATTCATCAATCCCTTGATTTAGTGGGATAAAAATAATTTATATAATGGTCTTTCTATTGATCAATAATCTATATATTGGCTACTAGTTCTTTCATGTCAATATTGACCTTGAGATAAATCCCCTTCGGTTTGAGATTCAAAGTTTTATACAAAAGGAGTCAAAATAGTACCAGACATTTTCAACAAAGTCAACGAGAATTTTTTTTATTTTGGCTTGAGGCCAAGCTAAAATTCTAGCTCTCCAACTAGGTTCATCAGACATACAAATTAGTTATTGGCTAGATAGTTGGTTGTGTTTTTCCTCCCCACTTGGTTCACAAATTTGGGATTAGGACTTTTAGGCCCTAGTGGAAGGATTATAATTGGTATCCCAATACATCATTTCAATGACAAACCTCATAGGGGATATTTGTGACTTGCATCTCATACGCCCATGGTGGCTTGGTTAAATCACTATTGGCATCTCAAGTATTCTTTGGACACTTGACACTACAAATTCTAGGCTCTATGGGTTATCCTTCTTATATCCAAGCTTTCTCATTTTGCATGGTGTATTATTTATTAAGGTCTATCACTTAGATATAGACTATCTCATCTAGGATTTATCACTCTTCATTGTCCATTTTGTGGACAACCTAAGAATCTCAAGCAATTTTTTTCATTTTGTACCAAAGCCCAAGAAGCTTGGACTTGGGTCCATGACTTCTTTAAGTCATTTAATCTTGACCCATTTTTATGGCATATTATTTTGCTAGGAGATTAGTCTTACCTCCCTTCTAAATTTACATGTAGATTTGGCATGCTTTAGGGTGGATATTCTTTTTATTATTTTGAATGATATAAATTCTACTATTTTTACTAGTTCTACAATAAATATTCATGCCTTACTTTACATTAAAGTTGTGATTTGCTCCAGCATGCTTATGTAGATTTAAGTGCAAAAAAATAGGATTGAACTTTAAGTTGTTTATCTACATTTAATTTTATATTAAGTGGGTAATGCTCCTTATATGGTTGTTAAAGTGCCATCTCCTTTGGCCTTTCACTAAGGCCATTCCCCTCCATGTGGGTGTAGAGGTGGACATAGCCAACCCCAAAGGTGATATACCTTCTAGTCACATGGATCTTAGCCACCTTCTAAATGAGTCAAGGATCATATTAGTGACATCACTTACTAATAAAATAGCTCTTAAGTAAATTATAAAGTAAATAAATCAAATTAAAAAATAAAATAAAATAACGACTTTTCCAAAAAACAAAATTAAAAGTTTAAAATCTCCTTAAGATATAAAATAAAATAATTATGTACTAAAATTAAAAAGTATGTATCTTTTATATATGCACAAATAAAATAATTATAGAATAAAATAATATATCTCTTACCTAAATAAAACAAACATGTTTTGTACTTTAATTTCAATTACTTATTATTTTCTCTCAAACATTTAACTTTTACAAAATAAATATTTTTAAATAAAAACACATATTATACATTTTCTTTTCTTTAATAAATGTATATTAAATTATTAATCAAAATATTTTTAACAAAATACATACATAAAATTATATCTACATTAAATAGAAATAAAATAAAATATATTTTAATTAAAATCGTCAAACTAAATTATAATCAAATCTTACCTTCACTAAATATTCCTTTTTAGAAAGGAAAATGATAAAACATTTATTTAAATCTAAATACATACTCACAAATTTCAATATTACAAATTGAAGGAAACAATCTCTTACACCAACAATTCTATCTCGATGCGGGGATTATTTGCTTTGCCTTCCTTTAACCTCTCCTCTAACTCACCACTTATCTGTTTCACTTGTATCACCTTTAGTCTCCTCAACCGCTCCCATCCCTCTCGAACTTTCTTCAGCAGCGGACAATTCCTTATCAGCAGTCCTTCCAGACGTTGCATCGCCTCCTCTTCCAATGCCGGCAACTCCTCTAAAAGAGAGAAGCCTTCAATATGCAGTTTAACCACCTTAGGAAATCCCCCACTCTCTCCAAACTCCTTTGGTAATTCTCTGCATTTCAAATCATTACACAAAAACAATCCTTGTAAGTTGCGCATCTTTTGCAGTGATGAATAATCACTGCACTCATCCAAGCAAAGGTGTGTCAGATTTTCCATTCCATGTATCCAACTTGGCACAGAGAAACGCTCTAGAAAAAGTTGTTGAAGATCTTTCATAACATTCATTTTCTCTGGAAATGCTGGAAGAGTGGAAGAGTGGATTGTTGCAGGAATTTTATTAGATACTCCCAAAATTCTCATTTTGACCAGACCGTCAAGGATACCATTTTCTACACTTTCCAATGACCTTACATCTCTTAAACTGAACCTTATTTCTTGGAGATTGGTCATATTGCAAACATCTTTAACACTTAAGAATCCATTTTCATTCTCTTCAATAGATATTGGGAAGTAATCTGATCTCAGTGTCCTTAGACTCAAGAGCTGCGACATTCCCTTGGGCATATCAATCTCAGTACGGTCATCTGAGCTCCACTCTAAATTGAGATAGGAAAGACATTTTAGCTCACCTATCCAGTCAGGTAGACGTTGCAAGCTTTTGCAATAGGAAATATCAAGGAATTGAAGACTCTTAAGTCTTCTTACACAATCCGGCACCTCCCTGATCTCTGTGTAAGACATATTCAAAACCTTAAGAAGTTTCAAGTTCCCAACACTTTTTGGCAATGTAGAGATGGCAGTGCGGCTAAAGTCAATTACCCGGAGTAGTCTCACATGATCAAACAAGTATTTTGGAATACTTGTAATGGCAGGATTCTGAGAGAATGACAATGTGCGGAGAAATCGCTGACAAAGAAGAGACCTTTTTGAAATTGTATTATTATCTAAACCCTTTTTAGCTAGTACTAACCTGCGGCAACTTGTTTCTTTGACAGGAAGATCAAATTCACACTCATGTTCTTTACATATATTTACAGTCAAATCAAGCAATAAGTCATGTACAGTGTAAGAACCAGTAACTCTGTTTACTTCCAGCAAACATAAATTTTTAAGTTGATGTAAGTAATTTAACCCAATATCCCACTGTTCTCTATCTTCTTCTTGGGGAATACATCCTTCTGCTATCCACAAATATATCACATAGTCCTGGTGTATAGCGTCAGGAAGTTTATAAGTACTAAAAGAAATATGTGTGTCCTCTGGAAAGAAAGAAAAGTAAGCAAAACAAGATTTCAGATATGGGGGAAGAGAGTTATAACTCAGCTTTAAAATATTCATGATGGAGTCCTCTGTTTTTCCTATCCTTTTTAACTGCTTCAACTTTGACTCCCAATCTGATGTGAGTGAAGACTTGGCCATGGATGCCGCAACTGTCTTGACAGCCAGTGGCAACCTTCCACATTCTTCTACAATTTGATGAGCTAAGCTCTCCAGCTGCTCAGGCGGGTTATTTCCCACACGATCCGGGAAGGCAAAGAGGCAAAACAGATTCCAACTTTCACCCTTTGAGAGGTGTTGCATTTCATAGATATGGGCACTCATATTGTCAACAACATCTCTACTTCTGGTGGTAACTACTATTTTACACTGGCCATTGCTGGCTGTGGGAAGCCCAAGCCCTGATATCAAGTTACCCTGTGCACTACTCCTCCAGACGTCATCCAGAACAATTATACATCTTTTTCCCTCTAATTTGTCATGTATCAACTGAGCTACTAGGCTATCACTTATACCAACTTCTATTTGTAATTTAATTTGTAAGGCTAGGTCACATTGTAAACTTCTGAGAGAACAAGTCTGTGAAACAGAAATCCAGGCAGAACACTCATACCTATGCTTTGTTCTGTTGAAGACATGTTGCAGAAGGAGTGTTTTACCCAGTCCGCCCATTCCCACCACAGCAACCACTCTAACAGAAGGGGTCTCTAACAATGACAGAATTTCATCGACCTTGTCATCTATACCCACTGCTGGTGCATCTTTCTCCAAGATAGTCCTCCATCTTCTCAACTCTTCTCCTCCTCTTGTGGATGTAGTAGTTGAGGGCTGACTTAAATGGAACACATCATGGAAAAGCTTGAGCTGCTTTGCCTCTTTAATGGTAGATCTAATCCTTCCTTTGAGCTTTTTAATCCTCCTCCCCATCTTACACCGAAAGGCTAATTGACTACAATTGCACACACATGATTGACTGGTATTTGTATACAAATGCTCAACGGCACACTCATCAATTATATCTTCTGCATCAAAAGAAATATTCCTCACCTTCGCTAGCCATTTTTTCCCAGCGTCAGTGTGCCCACTCAGCTCATCTGCAGCTTGTAGAGAAGCACATATCTGACTGAGCTGGTTCTTCAACCATTGAAAGTCACTTTTGAAGTTGAGTAGCAAAGATGCCTCATTCAATGCCCCATTCAATGCAATCTCGCCAAGGTTTCCCATCACACCAGTGGCAAACACAATAGCAAGTCCAGCCATCTTTAATTTAATAGACTCTGGATTTAGAGAGTAGAATTGAGTAGCAAAGCAATTCAAACTCGGTTGAATGTGAGTAGAACAATCCTACAACTCTCAGAATTTATAAGAAAAGGAATCTTCTGGAGCAATAAAATGGTAAAGTTTATTCGTAATTTACTTTAATTGGGAATGCAATGTATATCAATTATGCGATGCCCACTTGTTTTAAAGAGCAGATTCCATTGCAAGGTAACTTTGGAATAAAAACAAATATAAAAATCCAAGCTTTTATTTGGTAAGACATGGGTATATGCCTTCAAATATGGTCGGTGAGAGAAGTTGAAGAAACACGGCAGAAATTGAAAGCCATGTTACTTCATTACAGCTAGAAACATGGACGACTTTATTGAAGAGATTTTTATTTGTCCATAGTGCCAGAAGTGTGTAGCTCTCAGACATTGCCCGATTTGTTAGTAGATGACACCACTCGCACTATGGACAAATAACAATCTCTTTCTTTAATAAAGTCCACCATGTTATCTAAGACTTTAGGTGAGTAGTTTTGATAGGTGTCTCACTTCAGACAACGTCTATACAGCCCCTACGATCATGCGCCCATTCATGGCCAGCAACAGTTTGAAAACTATATTTACGATTTTAAGACAGTCGTTTAACGCCAGATAATTATTTCGGACTCCCAGTTCAACACAGTGCCACGGGGCAAGTTGTGGAATAGAATGGAGGAACTGGGAGTCCCAAGGGCTCTTAGGGCGGCTGTTCATAGGCTGTATGAGCAGGTCAGAGCTAAAATCAGAACTAATGAAGGTATGTCGGAGTGCTTTGGCAGTGACATTGGAGTCAAGCAAGGCTGCCCGCTTTCCCCAACGCTATTCGGGCTTTACATTGACAAGTTGGAAGAGTGGATAGACAAAGTTGGTGGGGAAGGTATTCAGTTGGCCAATTATGTAATAAAATTGCTCTTGTATGCCGATGATCTCATTTTGATTGCTAAAACAGCACATGAGTTAAGAAAACATTTGAAAGCTCTTGAATCATTTTGTCAGGAAGTTGGGATGCAAGTGAATACTAGTAAAACCAAAATTATGATATTCTCTCTGAGAAGGAAAAAACAGCAAATTAGCTTTATCTTTGAGGGCAATCCGCTGGAAATTGTAGATGAATACAAATACCTTGGGCTAGATTTTCACTATAAGCTCAGTTGGGAAACTTGTAGAGCAAAAAGGATCCAAGGAGGCTGGAAAGCGCTCTACTCTCTACAAAACAGATGTAGAAATGCTGAGCTATGGGATTGGAAAACCAAGAGAACGTTGTTTGGCTTACTTGTGACCCCGGTGGTTCTATATGGGTGCGAAATTTGGGGCAGCAGCATGTCAGATCAGAAATGGAGGCAAGTGGAAAGAATTCAAAAGCATCTAATTGTTAGCAGCCTTAAACTCAAAACCACGATACCTTATGAGATTTTACTAGCGGAGTCAGGCACCTTTCCCTTGGAGGCTTTCGCGATGATTCGGTTACTATGTTACCTTCAAAAGGTTCAAAACATGGACGACCATCGGTGGCCTAAGCTAATCGTAAAAGAAAAGTTGGATAGAAGAAGGAATACATGGATGAAACAAAACAAAAAATGGATGGAAAAGTGGGGTGTGAATATGCAAGATTGTCCAAGTTCAAATGAAGAAATAAAAAAATATGTGAAACAAAAATTCAAAAAAGCTTTATGGACAAAACAATCAGGGCGAAAAAAAGACTATTATATCAAAGAATTCAATCCTAAGGGGGACCATGATGAAAAGGCATATATAGGAGCAAATATTAAATGGAGAGCAAAGATGTTGATAGCTCAACTCCGAACTAGCTCACATCGTCTTAGATGTGAGACGGGCAGATGGATGGTTCCTAAAGAAGAGTGGGAAGAAAGAATATGTCGTTTTTGCGACATGGGATTAGTGGAGACAGAGTGGCACTTTGTTATGGAGTGCTCAGCATACAAAGATATTCGGGTCACTTATGGGGACATCTTACAAGTGGACAACTTAAATACCTTGTTTGAGGAGGAAAGGTTGGTCAAATCTGCAAATTACATCATCAAAATTCACTGTCGTAGAGCTAATCTCGAGCGAAGATCTCAGGCTGTTTAGGGTCTTCTCTTTTCGGTGGTGGTCTTGTGCTGTTCCTGGGTCCCATAGGCTGCTGTGGCCTCGTGGACGTTATTAAAATATTTCATTTCATTTCAATGTTTGGTGGATTTCATCTACTAGTATGAATCTCGTATTTTGGATTTGAGTTATTATGATTTATGGGAAAATAAAACCGCACTGCATTAATGAGGATTTAAGGTCAATTGGCAGATTTAAAATAAATAAATTTCATTGATTAGTATTGTATAAGGAAGAGAGGTGTGCAGATCATAGATTGTGGTGGACGTTTAATTCCATGCTATGGAAATCTATTTAGTTTTTTTTACACATAAGTTTGAATCAATTTAGATTCTTAAGTAATATTTTAAGATTTTAAGTTTAAATTATTCATTACATAAATTCTAATTTATTTATTTTTTAAAAAATTATATATTAATTTAGAGTTATTAGAAAAAGTTATTTTAAAAAAGTAATTGTAATAAATAATATATAAAAGTATCAAGTTTCCACACTACATGATAATCAAGTGTCAATTTTTTGATTGATGTAAAAAATTGATAGTTTCAATATGAAAATTGACACTTGATTAAATAATATATATTTAATCTATTTTATTCAAGAATGTATTCAATTTGAAATAATACATTATTTTGGACATTTATGATTTAAAATGACTATTACTTAATGCCAAATATAAAATTATAAAATTATTTTCATAACATTACTTTTTGTAATTATTGATTATTTAAATAAAAAAAGAAACACAAAATTTTAAATGAATAATAAAAAAACATAAACAAAATGTAAATTGCAAAATAGAATACATAATATAAAACATAAAGCTCTTGATTTTGAATTTTAAATCTTAAATTTAAAATATACACTTCAATAAAAATATAGTATACAATATACGTAAAATTTAATAAAAATATTTTTTCAATATATAGTATATGTTATATATAGTTTAAAAAAAATATTCTTTAAAGTTAAGTTGTTCAATATATTTAAGATAATATAGAGTCTAATTAAAAAATAAAAATATAAAATTCCAACATAAATAAAAAATTTAATATAAATAAAATAAAATATAATTAAGAATTGCATAATATATAGTTAATTGTAAAATATATAATAAAAAATTAAGTAAAAAATAAAGTTTAATATAAGAAAAAACTATAAATAATATATATTTAATTTAAATTAAAAAATTCAATTTAAATTTAATTATTCATAATATCTAGTCATTTATTACATATTTTTTTATTATCAAATATCAAACCATTTACATTATGTATTTATATAAATATATTGTAGAAATATATGAATGATTTATTTTTTCAATATATAGAGTTCAATTAAACACAAATAAAATATAAAATAATTAAAATTTGTATAGATTAATAATGTTAATATTGTTAGTAATATATTAAGCATAATTTTTAGGTGCGTATTTAATTAATATTTCAATTGCAATATTTTTAAAAATATATATTAACTTAATAAAAAAATTAATTATTATTTTCATTTACCATTGTCACGTCCCACACGGGAGTCGGCTAACTCCTAGACAAAAAACACCTATGTACATACAAAAACATGAAAAAATACATAACAACATACGTGGTACCATACATAGCATGAAGAGACGACGTAGTGTGGGGCCGGCCAGATGGATGATAGAAGTGATAGAAATGACAATCGACAACCGAAGGAAAGGGCAATGGAAGCGAGGAGGTGTCCCGTCGGAGGTAATACATTGTTGTTTTATATGCTGCCATTTTTTTGCCTTGTGCGAGAAGGTAACCATTAGCGCGGGAAGTCTAAAGGGCAGTGTGTGATGCGGTTTAAATTGTTGGGCACTATTCACTTGGGAAACTCGCTGTGTTTCGAGTATTCTCATTTTGTAGGTTGAAATCGAAGCATTGGAGAGCAAGGGTGTACTGCAGGCAGGGGAGAGGACAAAGCGAGTTGAGGTGAGGTGTTTCTAACAGATTGTATGCTATGTTGAAGGTTTTTATGTATTGTTTTATGCATTTTTGTAGTGTTTGATGTGTTCCTATTAAAACTGTGGGAATGTAATGAAATGTGGATTTAAAGCTATGTTTTTCTTCAAAGCTTTTGTTATTAAAAAACCCATTGAGTTGCAAGTGAAAGGTTACAGAGCAAGGGGAGATTGCAAAAAGTGAGTTGAGGGGTTTGTAATGATTCGCGTTGTTAGTTGTAAAGGGGTTTAAAATGTAATGAGGATTTTTGTTTGTAAATTGTTTTCAAACCTTAAGTGGGTTTAGGGTTTTGTAAAACCCAGTGTTTTGCATCTTAGAATTTTAGAAAACAAAATGAATGTCTTTACAAGCTTTTGTTATTTAGACCTTAGGAATGTAATGAAAGGAAGTGTTTTATAAACACCCACGAGGGTTTTCCATTTCATTCATATTGGAGTGATAATTGCAACTTTAAATTGTATTTTTTTGTCATGGCATTCCAAGAGGCCACATTTGTTTGAGGCATTTTTTCAAACAGTTCACTGCCTTGTCCATGAAAGCATATTAGTAAGCATAATAGTAAGCAATAATAGAGACAAGGTAGTGAATAGTTTGAAAATTTCCTCAAAGAAATGTGGTGACAAGCCATAGACAAAGCAATGAACTATTTGTAAGTATGATTACTTATGTATGGCTTGCCATTGTGTTTTGAAAGACATATACTCAGCTCACACTGTGTTTTCCAACTTGCAATCACACTATGCATGTATATGGTTGTTGGAAAACATCATGTGTTTATTATGAAAGCATAATAGTAGGTTTGGATTATGATAGCATTGCAACACCATGGTGATTGGGATGACACGACAAGCCATAGACAAGGCAATGAACTATTTGTATGTATGATTGCTTATCTATGGCATGCCATTGTGTTTTGGGAGACATATACTCATCTCACACTATGTTTTCCAACTTCCAATCACTATGCATGTAAATGGTTGTTGGAAAACATTGTGTGTTTTCTGTCAAAGCATATTAGTAAATCTAGAGTGTCATTGCATTTGAACACCATGGTGATTGGAATGGGATTGCTTTTGAACTATTTCTATGTATGATTGCTTATATAGGGCATGCTATTGTGTTATGGCAGAAATATACTCACCTCACACTGTGTTTTCCAACTTGCAATCACACTATCCATTATCTTATATGTATTTTACCATTTACTTTAGAGTGTTGTAAATATTTTATGGTCTATGGTTTCATAAAAGCTAACAACGAGAATCCATTACACATTGCACTGTGTAAGCTTCCATGCACATCATACCATAATCATTGTTAGAAGTGTATTATCTTTTGTGCACTTGAATGTTTTTTTTCTATTGCATTTTTATTCTTTTTTGGGGGTTGCAGATTGTAAGGTAACCCATAATGATCAGGTAAGATTGAGAGACCATTTTCATTGTTTTTTTATTGCTTGCATTAGAATCACAAGATTAGTATTAGTATTAGATTTATGTGATAAATTTGGAACTTTATGGGTTGAGGATTGGGAAGCAACCCATATCCTCCTAGGTAAAATTCAAAGATTGTCTTCAGTATTCTAATTCATTTCTTGCATTAGAATGAAATGATTAGTCTTTTGAAATAAATTTTCCATTTTATGGGGTTAGTTTACATTGTTTCTCCTTGATATTATTATTTCCTCTCTGTGCCATGTATGCAAAATGATCGCATGAACTAGTCTCAGGTGCATTTATTAACTAATTTAAATAATTTTCTTCCCTCTCTTTTAAAAATAACACACCATTTGTTGCATATTTCATGTTTCAACTGCCAGAAGAAATTTGTAAATCAGGAATACAAATATGCAAGTTTGACATCAGAGCTTATAATATACTTGCTTTGCTGTATCGATATGGAATTTAATTTTAAAGACATGCTAAGCTGAAACTAGGCTAATCTACATGTATTTCTAATCCTCAACTTAATACACATCCAATATGTCCATGCACGAGGGTATACACTAGAATAAATAATTTGACTATTTTATACTGCTACATGCTACTGATTCCCAATTATGGCCCTGTTTTACGTGCCAAGAAAAGTAGGTTTCCATAGCCTAAGAGAAGAAATCCCTGAAATATAATTTCCATTTGTCTTTGTCATATATGATAACCTTGTTTTATCTTTTGGCATAGAAATGAGTTTCTTGTGATATGGATGGTACAACAACAATGTAGAGTATAATTGTGGTTATGATTGAGGACATAACTTCTTACGAAATTGTGTGATGGAAGGTCAACTTGATATCAGGTTTGGGCTACTGCAGTACTGACTTAATGGATTTATGTTGTAGAATTGTCATAATACATATTACTGCGTTTTTTAATTTTGTATGTTTGATTCTAAAGTTACATAATTTTCGTTGGCGAAAGTTGTCTATTTGAACAAGTGCATAGCACAATTTTTTCTTTTTTTATTGAATTAAAGTTGTTGAGAAAAATACAGAGAACCATGGCTATTCTCAAATAATAGCCATAACTAGTATAGCTAGATAGCAGCCAACTAAGTAAGATACATATTAGCCCTCCAAAGAAGGGAAAAATGAAAATAGAAAGAACAATAAATCTGTCACATACCAAATGGGACTGAAGCAAGAGAAAACTGTAAACTGAAACAGTCCCAATTGAACAGTAACCAATTGAAGCAGCTGCGTAGGTTCTCGTATCGGCTTTGATATCCAATTGATCAGCCACGTGGTTCATAGTATGATGTATGTCCTTGAAGCATTGATAATAGGATTTGTTCAAACATCCCTCAATACAACGAAGAATTATCCAAGCAGGTTCAGTCTAAGCTGACTTGTAGTTCTGAACAAGAATCATGGAGGCTTAGTGTATGACATCTCCAACCTAAGGCATAGCACAAAGTTAATGGATTTTTTTTGTGACTAGTATCATAAGGGTATTATTTCAGGTCCTAGGAGGTCAAATTTTCTACTTTGTACATTGTAACTTTTTGAATTTACAATGGATCTACATTGCATTAGGAAAATGATAGATGCCATGAACGGATCTTAGTCAAGTTGATTGGTTGATTGCATATTCTTCACCATAAGGTGGACAATACTATATAAAGGTCAACTTACATAGACAAGGCAATGAACTATTTTTGTGTATGATTGGATATCTATGGGTTGCCACTATGTTTTGGCAGACATAAACTCACCTCACATTGTGTTTTTCAACTTCCAATTGTATTGTGCATGTATATGCTTGTTGGAAAACATCGGGTGTTTACTATCAAAGCATGATAGTAAATATGGATTGTCATGGCATTGCAACACCATGGTGATTGGAATGCCATGACAAGCCATATACAAGGAAATGAACTATTTATGTTTATGATTTATTATCTATGGGTTCCCATTGTGTTTTTGCAGACATATAGTCACCTCACACTATGTTTTCCAACTTGGAATCCTATTGTGCATGTATATGCTTGTTGGAAAAGATATGGTGTTTAGTATGAAAGCATAATAGTAAATATGGATTGTCATGGCATTGCAACACCATGGTGATTGGAATTCCATGACAAGGCATAGAGTAGGCAATGAACTATTTCCATTGTTTGTTTATGGCTTGTCATAGCATTCGAAGATGATGGTGGTGGAATGCAATGACAATCCATATTTTCAATTATGCTTGGATGCATTTTTTTCAACAATGGATATTTATTATTATGCATGGTGTTTGAAGCCATCATAATCCATATTTACTATTATGCTGTGATAGATTTTTTGCAAGCATGTGTAGCTTGTTCAAAAGAACCCTTTTTTGGATTTTAACCATA
>VDFB02271358.1:202990401-203001322 GCA_007258455.2 Sequoia sempervirens
GTTTGCTTGCAAACTCCCTTATATTGGTAAATGTTTTTCTGTTTGTGTTTCTTGTTTTTGAATGAGAGAATGATCTCCAAGAATTCCAAATAACTTCTAAGACTAATCTAAATATTCTAGAGAACTTCATGCAAAGTATACTACTAATTTCTCAAACTGTAAAATGACTGAAACTACATGCATAATACTTTGTTACAATAGTGAGACATTCTGTAAAAATAGATGATATGCAAGTCCCCAACTCCTTTATATTGTTTCCCAAACTGTAAACATTCTTTGCCAATGAATTATAATGATATTAAGGCATTTCTAACACCAATTGTTGCAATGCTATGCCAACTATATTTATCATCATTCATTTACAATATGGTGCTACAGTGATGGACCGAGACTAATATGCAATCTAAGATTAATGTATGTGACTGAAATGTCAATGTGAATTTCTGGGACAGCAGCGATCCATTAATCGGATATATTATATGCATGCTTAAACTGTCAGACCAACGATTACAACAATGCAAGATAGAGGAACTTGGATATGACGCCCCAGTGGTGATGACAATCTGATGCAAGTGCCGTCCACAATTTTCCAAACTAGCAATAGGAAGTGCTCCAAGGAATAAACCACAATGTTCTTGTCCCACTTCAATCTATTCGATGCTTCTCAAATTCGTTGTCTTTACTAGCAGCTCCAGACCAAGCAATATAATAGTCTTCAGCGATAGCTTATATTTTGTCTTTCCCTTTGTACACAAAATCTATATTCACTCTAGAGAATTACTGAATATTTGATTTTTCATCAAACACGTCTTTAAGGAAGACGTCTTCAATCATATCGTTGCTCCTAGAAGGCTTGATTTTCCTTAGGAGTAGCTGCCGTCTTGAGCTCACGACTTTTCCCTATGCATAGCTGTTGATGTGATTTTTGTACGGCCGCACCAGCAGCGAGAATAAAGTCATAGCGGCTACCCTATTCTCTCTTGATCAAAGTATCCATTGCGCTAAGATTCTTGAGAGAGTGCGATGCGTTCAACTCGAGTTCCTTAGGTCTTGAATAGTCTCGGTTGGCTCAATGTGATTTGCTAGTATTTCAAAGGGGACTTACGGGTGTTCAGCGTGAGGAGAAAGGAATTCAAATGCTTTCGAAGATTTGTCTATGAAGTTCTTGTTTGAAGATGCGAATGTAAAATGATGGTGGGTTAAGAAGGCTCTAATCTACTCTAAAGTGGGGCATGATCAATTCTCTAAGCTTCAACTAAGAGGCTGCTGCTTTGCCTCACTTGAGACCTCCTGGAACCCGGTGCAATCTTTAGAGGAGTAGCTCAAGGTGTTCAGATCACGACTTAGCATGAAAATACCATCACGACGACGCATATAGACATACAAATCATGATCGAAGTTAAGTACACGATATTCCAGTTGACCACACAAGGCACATTCACCATCAGCAAACACACTAGTGGTATGGATAGACAAAGTTGCTTAGATCAAACACCACATTCCACAGCTAACATCTACTTGCATGAAAATGAAATTACACTACTCTACGCTACTTGAAGTAGAAGGGATGAAGAAACCTTTCTAGCTATCCATAACAAAGACAAATTTCACCATCAATGAAAAGATCTTTTATTATGAAAATTTTACACAACATTCTCTTGCAAAAGTTTTCAAAGGAAAACTTTCCTTCTTCTTCAACTACACTATCAATCTATACTAAGCTACTTCCAAGTTGTCCCTCTACTCTATGTCTACTGTCTAACTAGTCTAACTCTACTTAGAGTACAAATGAGGGGGGATACCCCTTTATATAGTTGGCCAAGTCCAACGGACGACTCAGATTACAATCAGTTGGATGGCCAAGATCGTGCCACCTCAGCCCTAAACAAGATTCGCCCTAAAAACCGCCACCAAGAGGAGTGGGGTAATAAATGAGCAATTAATGTCCACCACCTTCTAGAAGATTCTTGTTTGTAGACGCGTTCACACTGTTCTTGTTCTTGACTACAAACTTGATCAAACAGCTTCAACTTTTGGCATGGCATGGACGTTCTTATTTTGAAATTCCAAGACTGCAACCCCATTCTTCCGCTCAACAATGATTTTCTTCTTGATGTTGTTCTTCAACCTTGAAGCACTTGAGGATGATTTCTAACCTTTGGGTCTTCATCTTGAGCTTTGAAAATATTTCTTCTTTGTTACTTGAGTTAGGCACATACTAAGTCTCAACACTTAGCCATTTCTTGCAATTTTTCTTCCTTCGAGGTTGGAATGTAATCTTGGAGCACTTGCTTCATCGCTTCAAGTCATCACCGCTTGGTCTCGACGTTCACCCTGCAAAACAAGCAAGGAGAAGGGTATCAAAACACTTCATAGTATAAATTCACTTTACTTACCTGATTTTCATGCTCCGATCTTTGAGGTTTGAGCGATCTCCGGAACATTTCTCTTCTAGGAAACCCTTCTTTCTTCATAACTTTTTAAACATCCGCATGCCATCTTGACGCCTTCATCCTAATATTTGAGTTTCACTTTAGCTTCACATTCTTCATGCCTTAGACAAATTTCAGCTTCCTCAAGGGCATATCATAATTCATTTCATTAGCTGGGTCATTGACGACTTTGATTTTGTTCAACTCTAGCTCAAGAAGATTATCATCACGAAGAATTTGAGAAAATTCACCTAGGCAGTCAACTTCAAATTCATCATCGGAAGCATTTTTCCTTCGAAAACACATTTTATTCAATTTGCCTTAGAAAATTTTAAATTTTCCTTAGAAAATTTCACAATTCAAGTGTCAATTAAATTCTTCATCCTGAAGGCCCCGGCGAAGTGCAGAAGATTTCAAAATCAACTCCTTGTCGAAGATCTTAAATACCCAGAAGAAAATTTTCCTCAGAACGCATCGAATTCATGGGTATACAATGAACGGGTTCATTTAATTTTCTTGAATTTTGAACCTTAGAAAAATAATTTCTCATGAAAATTAATCTGGTTCTTCATCCCAGTGAGTACCCTGTCACTCTGTCTTGAATTTTTTTATATCAACTCCGTGAGGCTGGCATTATTTGACTCCTTCACTAGCAATCTTGTTCGTTTCTCGAGAAATTTCATCACTTCAAGTCTAGGCGTAATTTTGTTAACACTTAGAAAAATATTTAAATTCCGTCAATGTTAGGCCTCAAGAAGGAATTTGCCTTAGAAAATTTTTATTACTCTTCATTCATCTTGCCTGTGAGGAATTTGTATCAACTCATTTAGAGAAATTTCTTTCAAATGCTTTGAGTGCATCTTGTATGTCATCGAGGATATTTAAAATTTCAATGCCTAGCACATTCTCCATCTTCACCTTAGGCGCACCTCACACTTAGAAGAAATTACTAGCCACGCCTTAGCCAATTTCACCTTTCATTCATCCAACCTTGAGCGCATTTTATATGTTGAGGTGGACAAATGCCACTGCCTTGACAATATTCACCATTTCATTTTCTAACATGGGCGCACTTAAGGTACGGAGAAGAAAGTCAACACTAAAGTATTCCCATCTTGTATAACGCGTTGGCAACCTTTTATTTGTCTTTATCCTTACTTTGTCTTCACATGGCTTCCTTTGGGCGCATTCAAAGGGTGGTGGTGGCTAGTCAACATTTGGAAAATCCCTCCTAACTTGCATGGGCGCATATTACATGCTTAAGAAGATGGGCACATTTTATACATGATGAAGGATGAAACACCTTCGACTCCTTGACTTTCTTGTAGCATGGGCGCATTTTTCCTATGGTGGAGGATGAACTTCTTTGACTCTTCTGACTTTGCCTTGGAGTGACATAGGCGCATTCTAGCATGTGTGGAGGAATGAACATATACTTAGAATATATTTTGCATGTCATGATTTGAGGTGGGTGCATTTTGAATGTGATGAGGGATAAAACTTTTCCCAATGCCCTTGACTTGTTGACCATTGACCTTCTTAACATGGGCGCATATTGCCATAGGAGGAGGATATTTTTTATACTTAGAAACTTTTCAAACACCTTGAATGCAAGCTGGGCGCATTTGGAGGTGGCAAGAGGATGAAACACAACACTTAGAAAATTTTCATGACTTCCAGCTGAGATGGGCGCATTTGACCTAGGGAGCAGGATGAACACTTAGAATATTTTTCATCAACTTCCTCAAAGTGGGCACATTTTGCCAAGGCAGGAGGATAAACTTGACACTTAGGAATTTTCCTGACTCTCCAGCTAGCTGAGGATGAGGGCGCATTTCACATGTGCTGGAGGATGAAACATCAACACTTAAAATTTTTTCCTTCCTTCTGCTAGAGTCTCCATGTCCTACTATTTATAGTAAGTCCCATGATTTCTATACTTCTGAAGGTCAGAATGATATGAAATTTCAAACACTGGACCTTCATGACCTATTTAACCTATTCACACTGCCATTTTGAGTTGGCCTGCTATTTTTAGCCCATTTCTGAAGATGATTTACTATTTATAGTAACTGCTCGTTTCTGAGACCTCCATAGCTCTGTTTGACTTGAAATTCGAAAGGCGTGCTCCTCACCACATGACCTGCCTGTTGACACTGGCGCCTGCTGTTGATTTACTATTTTTAGCCTATTTCTAGAACGCCTTACTATAAATAGTAAGTGCTCCGATTGCCCTCAAATTTTACCGGCGGATAGCTCGAAAGATGTTGATCGCGGTGGTATACACCGGTTTTTGGAAATTCTAACTTTTTACCCCTCTTTTTGGGTCCCGAAGCTGGAAACTCTAATTTGACCTGCATGCATATCAAATGACCTCCGTTTGTCCTCATTTTCATTGCATTGCGACCAGTTTGTGAAGTGCTGGGAGGCGGCTACCGGAATGCATCTGCTAAAAATAGTAAGTTCCTGAATAAGTGATTATCTCCGTTTGCATGTCACATCACTGTGTAGCTCTCGAAAAACCCATAAGGAATATGTAGACATGCAAAGAAAACCCTGACATGCAAACCCTAAAAATAGCTTCGGAAGGCTGAACTCTGAAAGTCATTATCTCACTTTGCATGTGTTGGCGTAACAACTAACACCTCTGGAGTAGGAGTTGTTATGAACAGCCTATGTACACTACGCAATGAGTGCTCTTCAAATTAGGAGGGGAAGCTCCCTCGTTGTGCTTTGACAAAAATACTTGCAAAGGAAAATAAGCTAAACTATGTCCTATCTTTTTGTTTCGGCTGTACAGGCACAAGGCTTTCTTGAAAGAACCTATACGTTGCAGCTGAGTTTTCTCTGGTTTTGCAGATCTACTAACTACAACTTAAATTTAATCTATCCAATCTCCTCAGGAAAACAGAGCAAGAGGAAACGGAGCAAGGTTTGAATAACTGACGATAAACGAGTTTAGATTCTCTACTTGAAGGCAAGGTGGCGCAACTATCATCTCAATCTAAACAAGCTTATTGGGCACAAAACAGATTTAAGAATTTACCAAGACGATCTTATGGAACCCTGTGTGGCATAACACTTGATTGAAATAGCAAAGTCTTCACAAAACAGCCTTTATCATCACAATCTCACGAAACCCTATGTGGCATAACCTTTGATTATATTGATAAAGATTCACAAAACAGATTTATCACTGTAATTTCTCGAAACCCTATGTGGCATAACGATTGATCACAATGGTAAATAAACACAAAACAGATTTATCACCTCAATCTCTTGAAACCCTATGTGGCATAACAATTGATCTCAATGATAAAGATGTTCAAACAGATTTATCTAAACTAAGGAAAGAATTCACCACTACAATCTCTTGAAACCCTATGTGGCATAACAATTAATTGCAATAGTGAAGACACATGAACAAATACCAAAAGAGCAATATTGAGGGCAAGGTAGGCGCAGCATATATTTCTCTCTCAAGCAAAAGTTATTTACAAATGAGCAAAAGCTCTTATTTATATACATCAAGGTGTAGGGAACCCTAAAATCACCTTGTGTCATCTACAGTTCTTGCAATGCATGCAAGTTTTGCTGCTAAGCCCTAATGAAGTAAACTATACAGTTAACTGGAAAACTACCATCAGTTAACCGAAACAAATAACCTAAAAATGGACAATTGTGCGAGTATGCACGTCCTTATTGAAAGCGAGTTAACTGGAAGACTACCATCAGTTAACGTAAAACCCTAAAAGAAACTCCAAGTGTGAATGGCGAATCTCAGAATAGATATGCATGTGATGACAACATCGACTTAACTTGAAAGGGTAACAACAAGTTCAACTCGTGTGTGTAATGTCTATCCTGAGAGGTGGGAACTGAAGTTTACTATGTGTGATCTCGAGCAATCAATCCCTCAACGAGATTGTTAACTGCATCACTATCTGGAGCTATGAGACTCTGACGAAGAACACTATGTCGATGTAGCATATCCTCACCAGCTGTGATCTGAGACTGAAGTTCCCCTCTGCTTCTCGTTGCCTCATTGAACAATGTTGACATGACTGTAAGCTGAGTAATCTTACAGCCAACGGTCTCCCCACGAAAATAGTATGAATGAGTGCCTGGAGTTCTGTCTAAACATCAGTAAGCTCCACGTAGGCACCACCCTCGATCTGGTAACGACACAGTAAGCGAGATACTAAAGTCCTCACAAACCGGAGTGCACTAGTGACGTGCTCTCTACCCTTAGCCAACTCTGATGCCAAACTGTCCTCTATCTTTACCCTGAAAACCAATTGCGTTTTCCAAGAGTAGATAGCTTCTCTGTCCTCTGTAACGACCCAATTCTGCGCAAATTTAAAATTTTCCAATTCTCACTTCAAACATGTAAAGGTAACAAGTAACAAAGACGATACAATAAAATTTTTCCTTTCTTTATTGATAAATACGTACAAGTTACAACATGTTTCCACACGAATTCCATTTCTTTTGCAAATACAAATCAGAGTTCAAAAGTAATACAATTACATACATAGCTCGTAAGCTTTTGCACAAATAGAAGTAAGAATGTCCAGGAGTCCTTCCTTTCAAATCTTGGTACATCGGCCGCTTGCTGTGGAGGAGAAACATCACTCGGGCGCTTTTCCGCCAACCACGGACTTATAATGCGGTCCCCCGCACGATCATTTTGCAATGAACAGCCCTCCCTTCGAAGAAGAGATTGGTAGGGTATCCTTTAACGATTACCAACTGAGCATAGTGTTGTGTCCTACACAACTAGATTCTTGTATCCCACAATCTCAAACTAGTATGTACTTATTGGACAACTGTGAACTGACAATGTAATCATCTTCTAATCAAAGAGGACGTAGGTACATTACATTACTATGGCCATAGTATTTTGGTTCAGTAAACGACTGAGTAAGTCATCTATCACTTACACTACTCAGGGCCAATTTGCCTTTGGGCTACCTTACTCTATGCGTAGGCCATGTCTTTCATTGGGTTTACTTTTCCCCAGACTTCCTACTTCTAACAGTTTACTGGAAATGAGTCTTTAAGCAAGTGTTTACTATCCTATCTCCTGTTTCCGGAAATCTTTATCCTAGGAGAGAGCTTCCTAATGTTAACCTAATAACATAAGCTAGGATTACACTTTGTCTTGACATCATTTCGTTCCTAGAATTTAATACATATTTTACGTACTCTCCATATACGGAGATCATACAAGTTTGAAACTCCAACAAATGCATAACCTTTTATTACTACCAATCAATCATCAAATGAGGCAGTCTTTGTAATACAATGCATACAACTCCCTACTAATGCATATAATCAAATTGATACGTTTCTTTTCAAATCCCCAATTTTCTACTAAATTCTTCTTAATCACATTGGATTATTTCTATTCAAAATCCCAATCCAATTAATCTTCTATAACTAATTTGAATATAATGAATTACTTCAAGCTATCTTCTTAGCTACTTTGTCATTCCCTAACCTTTACCCATGCATAAAATGAAATCCTTTTAAACCTCTATGCAATAAAAGATTATCAACAACATATGACTTCAAGAAACAATTCATTATTTTCAGCTCAATACAGTCAGCAATTCAAAAGACACTAAAGAAGACAACTTAAAGTCTTAGTCTAATATTAAGATACATGCCTGTGTAAGCTCTTTTCCAGCAATCTTCTTTCAATAATCTTCTTTTATTGCTCCCAGCCAACAGATTCCTTACTCAGAAATTCTCCAGAATAAGAATGCTAATCTTATCTTCCAGTAATTGGTAACTGAGAACACTCAACTCTCACTAAAACACTTGAAACAGATAACTAACACAGATTCACATTACTGGCTCTCCAATTTGCAGTGAATAAGCTCTCTCTTTCTCTCTAAAAAACGTCAATGAAGAGATAATTCTCAAGTGTATTCGAATGAAAGTTTGTGAGGTATTTATAGGTCGTAGTTAAAACAACTTCCCCATTTCTGGGCATGAATATTGACAAATTTCAATATTTACTCAGTCAAAGTGATACTTGCCATGCATCCAAACCTTTAGTCATGTTCTTTTATGATGATTCGATCCTTATACAGCCAGCAATTCGAAGAATCTTTCAACTTGAAACCAAAACGAAATCTACAGTCACGTTTTTCTGCCAGGCGTCAGAATTTTCCATGATATTTTTGCTGCGTTTTAGGTTAAGTTTCAAATCGACACAGTTCAGTTGTTTGTTGCTATTTTCTGGTTTAAAGCTTTGACATTGTCTTCTTCCATTCCCAGCTGTGCAGGGAGCTCCGCCATTTTCACGGGTAAGTTTCTCTTTAATTTTTCTATTCATTTCTTAAGTTCGACTTTTCAATTTTGCCTTTTATGAAGTATATTCCATTTTCAAATGTATTTTGAAAAATTTAAATGATTCATACGGCTATCTTCTAAACTTTCACAATTGCAAATGTAAAATGTGAATTTTATTCTCTGAAATTGTAATTGTTTTAATAATTTCTAATTGCATATTTTATTTATTAAAGTATTATTTTAAACATTAATATTTATTTATATATAAACGTATTTATATATAAATAAATATTAATTTTAATATTAATACATCTAATTAATAAAATATACAGATATATTATTATTTATACATTCCTTATGTATTTAAATAATCACCTTATATATTTATACATAAATAAATATGAAAATCCATTAGACAAAATATAGTTCCCTTATTTATTTTATTATAAAATACTATTATAGTCTTTAAATATATTAATACATAAATATTTAAATACCCGAGTATTTTAAATATTTATATTTAATATAACTATAATAATTTTATATATAATCGTTAATATTTAATTACTTAAATATATATTTAACAAATATATAAATATATCGTGAGCCAGTCAGCAACCCGATATTTATATATATATATATATATATATATATATATATATTTACGTAAAGTCAACAGGGAATAATAATATAATATTATTATTAGTATGTATTTCTCTGTACGCAGTGTTACACATAAATGTATGTATATCATGTCATTACGTACATATGGGCATATCCATCTGCCGAGCATATGTATGTATTTGACATGTATATTCATATGGATACGCGTACACGTATACACATACTCACTTGACCTTTTAACGTATATCCATTCACGTTTTTCCAAATCATGGTCAAAGCATAGTAAGTCAGACAAATAAGTAATCATCACTTTTCAAAGCATAAAGAAGTAAACATAACTCCAAGCCTAAGGATGACTTATCTAGACCAACATAACTGACTTGGTTTCTCAGAACCTATACTGACGTGTGTGTATGCTCATTTGGTACTCGTTACTGCTTACCCGACCAAGTTCCTCCCCGAGTGATATCTCTCCTCTGTCCGGAGGATCAGTCTTCATACCTGCACACCATGACATGACATCGGCAGTCATATGCTCATAACAAAGCAGAATACATGAAATATTTCAAAAGTTAGATTATTCATAAATCAATAACCTTCTATTCTCCTTTATGCAGTATTTCACCAAGAATAACATCAAATGAAACATCATTCATATTGAAAACAAGGTACAAGCATCATTAATTCACCTCTAGAATTCACATTTACTCTATCTAATGATTGTAAATTGTAACGCCACAATTTGGGATGTAACACTCTGCATCTGTGACTGTATCATATGCCACACTCAGGTGAGCAATCATAATTTCATCCCTGGGTTTGTTAATTGCCATATCCCGTTCCTCATCCTGAAGACGAATACGGAGCTCTCGTGCATTGCACCGCAACTGATATAACTCTGTGAGCATAGTACGGCCTCTAGCAACAAACTCCTCTTCCCATTCTTCCAAACGCTTGCCATATGCAACCAAATGATTAAGTTGATTCTGCTCTATTGGAGGCTCAAGCATCGGTGGGAGTGTGTTAATGGCATCGGGTCTATGTACAAGGCTAGAAATATACTGTCGAAGCTGTCCGATTTCAGCCTTGAGGGCTGCCTTATCCTCTACATCCTTCAGTATTCTATCCCTGGCACTGTCTATAGCAACCTGTAGAAGATCAACCTGAGTCTGGCGTGTGCTGCAACCAAGGTTGATAGTGATAACTTCAAAATCCTGAGATTCTAATTCAGCCAAGTTCTTCCCCTGTGGAGGTACAGTAGTCTCAATGACAATCTCCATGTCAGTGTTTCTCTCTACATGAACCATGTTCTTGACTCTCTTATCTAGCGCATCCTAGTAAATGTCATCAAAATCATAATGATTGAGAACATAAGATGGCTGCCTCCTCTTCCTTCCTAGCTGAGCTTCGATCCAAGATTGGTCTCGGCTAATGCTACTAGAAGGGTCTGCACTAGCGACAGGAGGTACTGATGAGAGTGAGTGTGTAGAAGACCCACTGCGAGGTGGAGAGTCTAAATCCAATTCAATGTGAATTGGGGTAGGTGACTGCTCTGGAACTGA
>VDFB02271358.1:203001716-203347598 GCA_007258455.2 Sequoia sempervirens
TGTCCTGCGATCTTGGCATCAATTGCCGATTTGCACCAATACATTCCAAACTGAAAAGGAAAGTTTAGTGATGGTCTGTGCCTGCGGCGTAGAAGACGATGAACATCATGCATCTGCCTAAGGAACTCCTGAAAGATTGTTTTATCCGAAGGATAACGTGGAAGCATAGTTGGATTTCCTGTGAAACCGTATACTCGGATGTGGGTGTATGTTGGGAACTGTATAAACCAATCTGCCCATCCATCCAATACGCCCTAGCAACTCGAGATACCAACGTAACCGCTCAAATTCCCATCGTGATAAGTCAGCTAAAAGCTTCGCGGAACACGCTTTGAAATGACGCACCGGGTAAACTCAAGTCGATCATAATATTGACTAAACCTTCAACAAGGAGAATGCCCATGGTGTTAAGTCCTCGAATCCGGGACTCGATAAGCGATCAGCAATAACGGTGATATGAACACATGTGGAACCTTACGGAGCAACTAGGGAAACCGGTAATTGGCCTACAGAATTGTTGATGAAGGATGCCCAGTCATAATGCTCCTGTCCAGAGATGATGCGACCAATAATGTAATACATCCAAGGCTGGAAAACATTGGCATGTGCTTGACCTGAGACACGATTCAAGAGTGTGATTAGAATCGTGTACTCATCCTTGTATTCACCACGACCCACATTGTTTGGCAATCTGTTCTTTGCTTGTTTTAACCATCTTTCTGCCATCTTTTTCTGACACTTGTCCACATCAAAGATTTCAAAAGCTATTTCGCACGCTCCATAGAAATAACTAAACCGTTTCCGGGTGTTGAGGAATGCCAAAACTCCTTTCTCGATATCTAGAGGCTTTGAGATCGGCGAAATGACCGGGTCTGGTCAACTCCGACGCTTTACCCCACCAGTGTGGATTGTAATGCTTAATAATGCAAGCTTATCACAAAATCCCACCATTTGAACGAGATAGGTATGGAAGCGGCCTCTAGTAAAACCGTGATCGCCAATAATATTCTAATGATTGAACTTCTGATCTTAACTGGGTCTAGCACTGCTTCTGGCAATACTTTGTGAAGGTCTGTCTCAACCAACCTGCGGAAATCATGAGTAAGGACGGTTTTGGTCCTGTATTCGAGCTGAGTGAACTACATTCTGAAAAACTTGCCTGTTGACTGTGAACTTGACTATATTCTGACAAGATTTCTGGAATCTAAAAATAGCCTGTGAGAGTTAAAAATAGCCTTTCGAAGAATTATTTTCAGCGAAAAATCCGAGATATGGGTTTTGTCCAGAAAAGGATTCTAAGACAACCCAGAATGTTAGATTTGCGAAAATTCAACTTCTACTTGATTGTACAAAGATTTTCACTTGAGAAAATTAGCAATTCGAGATTGAATGTTCTGAAGCTAAAAATTCGTGAAAAATCAAACGCACAATTTCAACTCGAGGAAATTATATGAGAATGATCCAGATACTGAGACTTGCCAAATTCGCCAACTTCAGAAACATGCACAATGTATTTTGTGAGAAATCTGTGATTGAAGGATGAAAAAGACGTTTTTATTATGTCCTCTTCTGTGAAAATCACCCAAGATTTCTTAACATAACTAACAATTGTGAACCTGAATCTGCAAAAAGATATGTTAGGAAAAATCGCCTCTGTGAATTGATGTAGATTTTGCTCTTAAACTGGAAGAATTCGCCTTGTTTTTAAAAACCACGAACTTTCCTCTCTTGAAATTTGCGCCTTTGAATATGAATGAAATTCGAATTTCCTTTGAAGAAAATACGAATTTATAAAATGAATTTGAGGATTCGCCTTTGTTTTTTGAAATTCGCCTTGAATATGAAATCCGCTTTGAATATGAAATCCGCCTTTGAATCTCTGGAGAACTTGCGAATTTTATTGATTTAAGGAAAATGCCTTTGAGGAATTTGCGAATTGTTTTGGATGAATTTGCTTTGAAGATATGCGCCTTCTCTTCTGAAGAAATACGAATTTATCTTTGAAGATTGCTCTAAAATTAATAAACTTCGATTTCCCTTTGAAAAATATGAACTTGCTTTGAAAAATACGAATTCCACTTAAGATTAAATTTTCTCTTAATGAAATACGAATTTTCTTTGAAAGCTTTGTGAATAACAATGAAGATTGCGCCATGTTAAATAAGAAGAAATTCGCACCACTTAGCAACTGCAAGAACTCAAAACCCTAACAAGAATAGAAATCCTCTGATTGGTTGCCTTTCAGTTCCACTGCCACTGATTGGAAGTTCAAATTTGAAAATAATAATAAAATATTTTATTATCATGCAAAAGCGCCAAAAATAGAAAATTGCCATCTTTTGCTAAAATGACAAATATTCTGAACTTCAGTTGACAATTTTGTTGAAGCTCTGAGATTCATCGTGAGACTTCAACAATTCCAAAAAGTCATCTCTTGAGCATGTAGGCGTCCATTTGCTCAAGATACTTCATTTTTTACTAAATCCCTATTTTATAGCTGACAGCACTGTCACCACTGGCCAACTTCGACACTGATTTCCGGATGACCGGGTGATGCTGAGACTGATCTGAGATATTCACGGAAAGCCTCTGAACAAGGAAGAAATGTGGCTAGGGGACACTACTGCAAAATCCATCGTTTAATCCCTTGAAAAATTAGGCCTACGATTAAATTGCTTTTTACGGGTTCCGACTTGGCCATTTTTCAAACTACCATCGGCGCTTCGCCGATGGTGAAGCGGTGAACCCTCGCCGATAGGAAACGAAGCTCACTACATGCTGGAGATATTCTGCATCCAACGACTATATGCACGACACCTGAAAGCTGTGTTAAGGGCCTCAAAAGTAAAAGCGCCCCTGGCTCTAAGTTGCACTGTGCCATTTTAACGAAAGTCAAACTTTCATCCAAGTACCCTACTTTGACCGTATATCTGGAGCTGGGATGACCCGATTCAGGCACTATCTGTTTTAACGGACAGCCAGAAGGGCCCTCAAGAGAAGTCTCTGGAGATAACGAGGCAAGAAAACTGCTTCTAAGACCTCAAAAACTCCAGTGCGTATTTTATTTAAAATTACCGCTCCAGACTTGGCCATTTTCCGGATATCATCACTTTGCAGTATTACACTAAAGACCTCGCACGTACGAGCGTTTGCCAAATCCCGGAGGCTGACGGCTATGCTCGTTGAATAGATAAAATGATTACGCTCAATAGTCGTGAAGACTTCGAACGCGAACGGGCTCATCTGACAGGCCTAAAGGCTAGGCGCCTCTAGACTGTGGAAATACACTGAAAATCGTTGGTTGGTTCGTCTGCAAAATTACGTGCTTGGTAGAATCTCTGCCACGACCACCTGGAACGTCGGATTGACAAGCAGAATGGTGCGTTGCGGAGCTGAGCTAGAGTATTACTGATGTCGTGAAGACTCTGTCTGCAAATTTTTCCATCTGAAGGGTCCTTTAAGCCAGCGCCCCTGGCCTGTACTTGCACTGGGAACAAACGGAGAAGCTCAGAAACGTGAAAACTCCATTTTAAGCTGATCTTTGGATGACTGCCGCCAGAGTTCTGAAACTCGGATGACTGCGCTTGATATCTCGTTGGACAAGCAGACTAGTCGTGAACAGATTGACTGTATTCGCCATCGGATATGCCAAGATTTACCCCCTCCTTAAGATGGGCGCCCTCAGGCTAGAGGCGCGCTTTTGCCTGAAAATGACAAATTTCTCACATCTGACAATTTAGGGATTTCAACTTCTGTTGCCGATTTCTGGAGCTGTGGGTCTCGGAATGCTTTGCTGGACAGCTCGACGGATAGCCAGACTAATTCTGAAGAGATTGACTGGATGCTTGAACATTTTAAACAAGATCTTGACCTTCAACAAGCTGGGCGCCCCTGGGCTATACTTGCACTTTCTGACTTTTCCTTTGAAAATTTTCATAATTTGACCATTGAAAACTCTATTTCGATCATTGAAATGATCGTGTGCAATGTGAAACGCCGTCGTGAGATGCTCCTCCACCGTGAAAAACTCCATTCTGAGTCTCTGCTTCAGGTTCTAATCAATAAAACTGACTTTGACTGACAAAATATTGACAAAAACTCCATGCTTGATATTGCCCAAAACTGTGTTCTACAACATTTTAGCAAGGTTTAGACTATTTATGCAAAATGCCTTGATGAAGCAAAAAATTTGGTTTGGTACAACAGCATGTTATACCATTGCGAAGGTCTCGAAAAACCCATAAGGAATATGAAGACATGCAAACCCTAAAAATAGCCTCGGAAGATTGAACTCTGAAAGTCATTATTTCACTTTGCATGTTATACCGTTGCGAAGGTCTCGAAAAACCTAGAAGGAATCTCCAGACATGCACTGAAAAACTCTGCATATAAACCCGAAATCTGCTCTGGAAGTTGAACTGCTAAAAATAGCAAGTTGTCCATTCTGGCTCAAAATTTACTAGTGAGCAGCTTGACATGCTCTAGATGCAGTGTGACTGTCGAAACCTCAAAAATGCAGAGGGAACACCCCGAATTGCACACTTACTAAAAATAGTAAGTCGTTGGAATCTGATGAAACTTCAATGGAAACTTGCTGGAAGCATGCTGACATTAACATTAATCTCCGTTTTCAATTTATTCATTTCATTTGACTTCAAATTGACCATGAAAGTATAAACCCTAATTTTCAGACTTAGCCAAAAGTTCTCATTTAAGCTCAATGACGGGCCCTTCCCCCGAAAGGCAGACAGTAGAAAAGAGAGACAACAACAAAACGACCCAAAAGCAAAGCCAAAAGATTGAGACGAAGCAAAAACTAGGGGGGGGGGGGGTCCCCATTTGCAATGGGGCGATGTGTGAAAAAGGTCACAACAGTAGCGACTTCTTTGTTGGGTGAAAATTATGTAATCCTCTTTTCAATAGATTACACAACTAGAACTTCAGCCACAACTATGTGAGAAAAAATCTCTCCTCTCAAAAAGGGGAGGCGCCCTTCTTACTGCTAACAGAAGCTATAGTAAAACTAATTAAAGTATTTACACAATGTACACTATACTTATGAAATGGGGGGTGTGTGTCGCATTCATGCTTCTCTCTTTTTTCAGAGAAGATGTTTTCAATGCTTCACTGTTGGAAGTTCTAAATTCACAATAACTCTAAACTAACAACGAGCAGTAATACCAATATATCTATCTTGTCAAAGCAAAGCGTAGAGATACCAGATGTGAGTAATAATAAACAAGTAAAAGAAAAGGGAAAGCTCACGAAGGCACAAAGTCGTTCCGTAGCTTTTTCAATGATGGATCTGTGAGAGACGTGTCGTTTGTTGCACTAGAAGCACAAAGTCTTCTTAGACGCAGCAATTCCTTGAACAACATGAACGATTACAAGCGCAAAGTTGTTACATCCCGAATTGTATAGCTATTAGGCTATTAGAATTGAATAAGGATTATGTGTTTGTAAAGACAATTCCATGAATGAATAAAGATATGAATCACCTTGTTTTCAATATGAGTTTTAATCATCTCATTCTTGTGTTATTATTTGATGTTAATCATGGTGAAAAACGTACATAATATGATTTATGTGTGATGTTTTTTATATCTTATGAAATTTATATGTATTGCTAATTTTGTGAGCAATTGACTGCCGTGAGTTTATAATTGTGGATGCAGGAATGAGATCCAATCCTCAAGACAGAGGGGAAATATCACTTGGGAGAGGGGTAATGGTCGTTTGACCGGTAAAGTTAATCAGTTGAGCATACACACACATTATGAACAGTACATAGAGAAACAGGTCAGATAAGTTAGACATCCATAGGCTTAGGAGTAAGATTTACTTCCCTATGCTTTATATGATGTGATTGAGTGTTAGTCTGACTTTACTGTGAATCCCTGTGAATGAATGTAAAAGAAAGAATGTGATGCAGGTCGAATAGGTACGTGTACACATGTATACACTGTATACGCATATCTAAATGTATAAACATATCGACACGTATGTACGTAAGCAGATGGATATGCTCGTACATATGTATCGACATGTATATACGCATACATATGTATATACATAGAGTACATGTAAACATGTTTACACGTACACATTCCGCCTGGTATCTTGATAAATGATATTCAAGTATTATTATCTGGAGGATTTAATTATATATTTATATATATATGATATATATATATTAATAAGGAGATTATTAATATATATATTTATATATATAAATATTAATACATAAGAAATGTATAAATAATAATATATTTATATATTTTATTGATTAAATGTGTTAATATTAAAATTAATATTTATTTATATATAAATACGTTTATATACAAATAAATATTAATGTTTAAATTAACACAATAATAAATAAAATATATAAATAGAAATTATTAAAAAAAACAATTTCAATTTGGAAAGGATTAAATTCGCATTTTTTGTGGAAAGATTAAATTCGCATTTTATTATTGTGAAAGCCTAAATATTAGAAGATAGCCGTGTATAATTCTTAAACCTTTCAAAATGCATTTGAAAAAGCAAAAAGGAAAATTTAAAAGTCGAACTTAAGGAGATGAAAGAAAATATAAAATGAAAAACTTACCCGTGAAAATGGCGGAGCTCCCTGCACAGCTGGGAATGGAAGAAGACAATGTCAAAGTTTTAAAACCAGAAAATAGCAATAAACAACTGAGCTGGGTCGATTTGGGACTTAACCTAAAACGCAGCAAAAATATCATGAAGAATTCTGACGCCTGGCAGAAAAACGTGACTGTATCTTTCGTTTTGGTTTCAAGTTGAAAGATTCTTCGATTTGCTGGCTGTATAGGAGTCGATTCATCATAAAAGAACATGACAAAAGGTTTGGATGCATGGCAGGTATCACTTTGACTGAGTAAATATTGAAATTTGTCAATATTCATGCCCAGAAATGGGGAAGTTGTTTTAACTGCGGCCTATAAATACCTCACAAACTTTCATTCGAAATCATTCTTTGCTTTCTGATTTTTGGACATTTTTAGAAAGAGCTTTTCCACTACAAATTTAAAAGCCAGTATTGTGAGTTAGTGCTAGTTGTCTGTTCAAAGTATTTCAATAAGTGCTGAGCATTCTCAGTTGCAAATTATTGTGAGGTAACAATAATAATTTTGATTGAGGAATTTCTGCCTGAGGATACTGTTGGCTGAGAGCAACAATAGAAGACTTCTGGAGGGGCATTACTGGAAAAGGAGCTTAAAATAGGCATGATTCTGGATTAAAGTTTTAAACTTTAAAGTTATTTTCTTTACTATCTTATATTTGCTGACTGTGTTAAACTGAAAATAATGAATTAATTGTTATTGATAATCTTAAATTGCATGATGAATAAAAGGATTTCTTTTATGCATGGGGAAAGAATAAGAAATGACAATGTAGCTAAGGGAATTAGCTTAATACAGTTCGTTATGTTTATTTTTTAAAAGATTTAAATGGAATTGGGAATTTGAATAGAAGGAATTCAATGGGTTAAGAATGATTTAGTAGAAATGGGAATTTTGAAAAAGAAAGGATTCTATTTGGTTATATGCATTAATAGGGAATTATATGCATTTCACTTCAAGACTTGTTATCCTAAATTTTTAACTCGTTTCAAAATTTGGGTAACCAATCAAAATTTTCATAAAATTTGAGACTTTTCTTCTCTAAGGCACGCATTACGAGGTGCAAAGAGTGGCAAATCTCTGTTTTAGGTTCATTAACCTTTGGGCTACTCTTTTTCCCCCTTATGTTTCCGTTTTTGTCAATTTCTGAGTCATTTTTGGTGTTTTTTTCACCAATTTCGGGTTTCTGGAGCAACTCAGCAAATAGGGAAATTTTAACTTGGAAGCAAAATTGCTAAAGTGATTCAAAAACCCGAAATTGCTTAAGTGACTTAAAAAGTCCGAATTTTTTTTTTAAGTCTTTATATTTTTGTCAAAAAGCAAAATTGTCAAGTCATCTAAAAAGTCCAATTTCCTTTAAATGAAATTGCATTTTGGCTTGAAAAACCCGATTTTGTGAAAAAAAGTATGTTATGACTCCTTGGAAACCCGATTTTATGTTTTATTGTCATTTTTCGTTGCAAAAGCTTCTGAAAAGTCCGACATCCTTCAGATTCGAGCTAGTAAAATTCTTCTTTGCTTTTGCTTCCCCATTTCATGGAGATTTTGTCAACTCTAATGCTTGAAAATCGGATTTTCCTTTGTAAATAGCCGGGTTTCTGTCTTCTTCTCATCGCGTTTAGGGTTTGCTTCATCATTGTTTTCAGTTCCAACTTACTTCAGGTATGATTCACATTTCTTCTTCTTTCTTTTGATGTTTTACTGTTATTTATTGTTTTATTTTCAACGTCATTGTCTTCTATATACATCGTTTTAGATTTTTATGTCATTTAAAAACGCGTTTTTATTTCTGCGCATTTTTCTTCTGTTTACCGCCTTTACTAATGCTTGTTTATGTATATTTATTGGTATTTCTGTTAGTTTTATAAAAACGCGTTTTTCTTACTGGTTATCTTTATCTTAAATGCGTTTTTCTTTGTCTAAGTCCGCCTTCATTTAAAAACGCGTTTTTCTAATACACATTCGTATTATATGACCTCCATTTCCCTTCATCTCATTTACTATTTCATTTGCCTCACATATACTCCATATTTCCGTCTTAAATCTCATGCATAACATATATTCCATCTAAATTCGCCTTATATTATCAAAACGTGTTTTTCATTACTTTGTTGTTTCAGCAATAATGTTTCAAATTCATTCTGTTTCCTAATCTCATTCAAATCCGCCCTCTACTTTCCTTCATTCCAATTCACCTTTTATATCTTTTATACTTTCATCTCATATACTTCATACATAACGCATTTTCCATTCTTAAAATGCTTCATATGATGAAAACGCATTTTTCATTTTACCATCCATTTCCAGCAATAAACTTTCATATACCATACTCGTTTCTACCATTTTCATCCACTTCAAATATCTATCATCATTTTCCACAAGAATAAATATTCACTTTGTGTCTCATTTCGGATTTTTAACTCCAAAATATAATTTCGGGATTTGCAATTGAAATAACAATTTTTTAAAATTGCAAAATTGAAAAATTGTTAAACTTCCAAAAAATCCCGATTGCCTTTGTGAAAATTGTCAAAGCTCTTTAAAATCCTGAAATTGCAAAAAGCAGAAATTGCTAAAGTGTCAAAAAGTCCCGAAATTGTTAAAGTCATTAAAAAACCCGAATTGCCTTAAAAAGCACAAAAGTTGATCTTTTTGGACGAAATTCCAAATCTAAGCCAAAGATCTCTTTGTCTTGCTGTTTCAAGAAGAGACATGCTGTTTTTCATTCCATCATTCCATTAAAATTCGAGTTCGCCTTCAACATTCGCCTTCCATCTTTCTTCCAAAGTTCATTTCATTGTTCTAGGGTTTGAGTTTCGCCATGTCCACTCACGTTGATGCTGATGATGTTCTGACCTTATGGGGTTTTCACCGCAGTCTTGCAGATTCCTGTTCAATGACGGATGAACCAACTTCTCCAACAGGCAAAAAGATGAAATATAAGTTTGATAAATATCAGAATGAGATTTCTCCTTCTCACGTCGTTTCAAATATCGACGAGATCAAAGACACAGAAATCGGGCATGTTGATATGTCTGAATTTCTTGGCAGAACTGAGAAATCTACTTCTTCTGATATGCAAAAATTGCTGAGGAGTCATATTCATCTGGTGTCTTCTTTTCCTGTTGCTGCCCTTGAACCAGAATTCGTCCTTGCATGTGCAGCACGCTTTGATAGACAATCCAGAACAATCAAGGACGATGATGGCAACGTAGTTATCAGACTTGATGCTGAAACAATCAATAGAGTTTTTAGAGTACCTGATGCAACTACTTATTCAGAGATTTCATTGAAGAGTGCTCACAGACATTTTGAGCAGAAAAAGAGTGATTGTATTAAACACATCAACTCTAAATGGCTTCTTAAATCACGACCTTGTGTGACCCGTATGCCCAAGTTGTATCGGTCTGATTTTATAGAAGAAATTAATGATATGATCACTCTTCTGAGCAGAATTGCAGGGTTAAAGGTTTCTAATGTGTTTGAAAACTGGATGCACAAGTTCATGGTTGTTATTAGAAAAGCACATCATCCAATTTTCTGGGGAGAAATAATTAGTGACTGTTTGTGTGAACAGCTTGCACAGGTTCCTACCACTCTTGCCTTCTATATGAATTCATACTTGGTTTATATAGCAGCTTCCTTGAGACATTTTCCAGGCCTATCTCCTGAAGGTGACAGATCGTTGGTGCCTGTATGGGAATATTATGATCAGCTGACTTTTATTCCAAGTCGAGCGCATTATAGAAGGGTTCAAGATGCCTTCTTTGGTTATTTTATGTGTTTGTTTGACAAAGAACTAGCAAACAACAGGGTATCTGAGGCAGCTTGGAATAAGGTAAATCAATATGGCTGCTTATTTCTTCAATTTCCTACCTTCACTTATATGAGAGTTGGATGCTTTGAAGACCAACCTTATATGCTTCCAAGATATCCGACTGATAAGATCATTCTGATGGAGCTGGGAAGGCAATTAATGGCAGTTCATTCACGTCGAACTACACAACACAAGTCTGGAATTGGTATTTCTTCACATAATCCATTGGTAATCGGCAGGTATTCTTTGACAACTTCTTCAAGAGCCAAAGCAATGGAAACTGAACTTCAGGAGATAACATTGAAGAGATTCCAAGCTAGAGTGGATTTTGATTACAGAAGGATGAAGGATAAAATAAAAAGAGCCTCCTTCACTCATATCCACCGCATTGAAGACGTTTGGGCAGACCTTCGAACAAAAAAGGATATATATAAAATGGATTATTGCAGGCTAACTTTGGAGCAAATTATTGATCTAAATCTGACTTTAATTCCAGAGGGAGTAATTGATGATAGGCAGATTTTGGATCCTGAGTATGAAGAACAAGGAGTTGCTAATGCTCCCATTCCTGCAATTCAGTGGTCTCAAAAGGAATCCGTCTCTATCTTCGATAGATTTGTTGATGTGTTTTTCGTGACCGCATCAACGCAGAATAAAGTTGCCAACGGCTTCCCTATTCTCTCTTGATCAAAGTATTCCGCACGCTAAGATTGCCAGAAAGTTCGTGCGTTCAACTCCAAGGTTCTATCAGTGCGAATAGGCTCAGTTTGGCTCGATGTGATTTGCTGGTATTTCAAGGGGACTTACGGAATTGTTCGGCAGTGGAGAAAGGAATTCAAATGTTCGAAAGATCGGTCTATGAAGTTCGGGTTTCCTATTCTAACCAAAAAATACTGAATGAAATGGGGTAGGGTTAGGAAGCTAAATCTATTCTAAGGTGTGGGATATGGCGATCAATCTTCGCAAGCTTCAAACCGGGCTTCGCTTTGCCTCGCATCGGACAGCTTCCACGGAGTCGGTGCAATCTTCAAGGGAGATGACTAAAGATGTTCAAACCACCACTTGACATGAAGATACCATCACGACGACGCATACCATCATCCAAACTGTGATTGAAGTTAAGTACATGATATTCCAGTTGACCACACAAGGCGCATTCACCATCAGCGAATACACTAGTGGTATGGATAGACGAAGTTGCTTAGATCAAACACCACATTCCACAATTACTATCTTCTACTTGCATGAAAATGAAATTTACGCTACTCTACGCTACTTGAAGTAGAAGGGATGAAGAAACCTCGCTAGCTATCCACAACAAAGATGCATTTCACCATCAATGAAAGATCTTTTATTATGAAAGTTTTACACGACAATTTCTTACAAAAGTTTTCAAAGGAAAACTTTCCTTCTCCTCCAACTACACTATCAATCTACTTCTAAGTTGTCCCTTTATTCTATGTCTACTGTCTAACTCTAAGCTAATTGAGGTACAAATGAGGGGGACTCCCCCTTTATATAGCTAGCCAAGTCCCAAAAGACGGCTAGGGTTACAATCAATAGAGTGGCCAGAATCGTGCCACCTCAGCCCTAAACAAGACTTGCCCTAAAAACCGCCACAGAGGAGAGTGGGGTAATAAATGCGCCATAATGTCCACCATCATCCTTCTAGAAGATTCTGTTTGCAGACGCGTTCACACTGTTCTCGATCTTCCTTCTTGACGTTGTTCTTTGACTTCTTCCACTCGAGGATCTTCATCTTTGTCACTTGGGTTAACACTTAGCCAATTTCTTGCAACTTTTCTTCCTTCGCGATTTATCATCTTGAACTACTTGCTTCTTCACGCTAAGTCATCACCGCTTGGCCTCAACATTTCTCCTGCAAAACAAACAAGGAGAAGAGTATTAGAACACTTCATAATATAAATTCACTTTACTTACCAGGATTTTCATGCTTTGATCTCTAAGCGTTCATCGCTTCCGTTAGCCAACTTCCACCTCCTTAGTGATTCCTCATGCCCTAGTCAAATTTTCAACCCATCTTCCTCAAGGGCGCATCATCTTCAACTGTATCTTCAAGAAATTCATTTCGCCTACTAGAGCTTTGACAACCTTGATTTTATCCATCTATGGCCCAAGAAAACTATTTTACGAAGAATTTGAGCAAATTCACATAGGAAGTTCCTTTCAAATTCATCATCTGGAGAATTTTACCTTGAAAACACTTTTTCCTCATTTTGCCTTAGAAAATTTTCAAGTTTCCCTTAGGAAAATTTATCAACCTGGTGCCCACTTAAAATCTTCATCCGGAAGGCCACAGCGAAGCATGGAAGGCTTTAAAATCAACCCCTCATCGATAATCTTCAATACCCAGAAGAAAATTTTCTTCGGAACGCTTCGAATCCATGGGTTCCCAACGAACGGGTTCATTTTATTTTTCTGAATTTTGAACCTTAGAAAAATAATTTTCATCAAATTTAATCCATTTCTTCATCTCCTCTAAGAATTTTGTTGCTCTGACTTGAAAATTTTCGTTGACCTTGTGAAGCTGGCATTCACTGATTTCACCTCTGGCAACTTCACTCGGACTTCAGGAAAATTCATCACTTCACCAGACTTAGGCATTTTTCTCTAAGGGAGAAAATACTTCGCGCCTTAAAAAAATTTTGATCACTTAGCATTTTGAAAGATTTTCCCTTAGAAAATTTTCTCCTTAAAAAAAAAATAATCCAATCTTGCGCATTTTTGCCTGTGAGAAAATTATCAACTTCACTTAGAAAATCTCCACGAGGGCGCTTGTATGAAGAAAATATTTTCCCTCTCTCAATGCCCAACATACTCATCTCCACTTGGGCGCACTTCTTACTTCAAGAGGGCATTTGAAAAAAAATTAAAAAAAATAAATAAATCCAATGCCTAGGATATTACATGGCAATATTCTCCATTTAAACTTACTTCCCTTTTATATCTTAGGCACATTTCATGTGCCATGGAGAACATTTAACCTCCAACGCCTAGCATGTTATATTTTTCACCACCTTTATTTTCAACGCCTTAACTCTTTTATTTCACCATTCTCACCTTACCTCTTGGGGCATTCAACACTTGTGGAAGAATAACATTTCTAACGCCTTCCTATTTTGTCTTCACATGCCCTCTTTTGGGCGCATTTTGCCATGCAAGAAGGATAAAGTTTCCCATGCCATTGTTGACTTGTTGACCCTTTTGAGAGGTGGGCGCATATAGAGGAGTCCTCTTCAAATTTAAAATATTTTTCAACCTCCTCTAGTCAAAGGCGCATTTGATAGCTCCAACTTCTAGTTTTATCTGCCTTAGACGTTTTTTTTAAACATCTCTCACTCCTTAAGGCGCAAATAGACGGTGGAGGTTCCATTTTGAAGACTTGGCCAGACCAAAATTATTTTAGAAAATCTCAAGCTTTTCCCAAGGCGTGGCTGTGATGCTTGCCTTCAGATCTGAAGCGCTTTCTAAAAAAAAATTCGAGTTCTCCTCTCCTCTCCCAGGCGCATATTGCACTTACTAAAGGATAATGCCCTTTTCATCTTTGACCCCCTTTTGACTCCCTTCCAGCATGGGCGCGCTTCAATATATGTTCTTCAAGACTTCACAATTTTTGATCTCCTACGAATTTCTTCTTGAAAGCGCGTTTGGGATCTAATGCCTCTTGGGCGCATACAGTATGTCCAGCTTTGAGTTTTATTCCAGGCGCAAATAGGAGAGACAACTTTCATTTTCAACACCTGGACGAATTTGAGAATCCAGTCTAAGGCGCATATCAATATGTGTTCCTCAAGGCGTTAAACATAGGGAAGCCACTTCGAGTTTATACCTCAGCAAAATTTTGATTTCCTTTGAAGAGTTAAGGCGCAAATGCAAGGGTGTGTTTTCAATGTGAGGCGCAAATACCACTTGGCACATCCAATTTCTTACTTAAACTTTCAGGCGCACATGGCACACAGAGCTTTCAGGCGCACAGAACCTCTGGAGCTTTCAACTAGTGCTTTGGGCGAGCAAAGAGGGGGACAAATCACCCATGAATCCCTCATTTTGGATTTAGGCGCATTTGGCATATCTAACTTTCAGTTTTCGCACTTAGCCACTTTTGACTCTTAATCCCCTCAGGCGCATTTTGACCCATGGGCGTCCAGTTTCATTACTTAGGCGCAAATGCAAGGGTCTCCATCCAATTTTTACCACCTCAGGCGCATTCTCATGTTTGAGCTTTCAATTTATAGTTAAGGCGCATTTAACTCTCAAAGTCATCACTTGGGGCGCATATTAGAGAGTGAACTTCAAGCTTGAGGAGGGGCGCATATGATGGGTTGCACTTTTAGTTTAACGCACTAGACACTTTTATGTTTTTTTTTGCTTTGGGCGCATATTGCACTTGCCACTTTTATTTTTGTCATAGGCGCATATCATGTGTCTAGCTTTTATGAAGTGGGGCGCATTTAGATGGGTCTAGTTTCAACGCTTAGAGAGTTTGCACATTACCTTGGGCGCATTCTACATGGTCAACTTTCAATTTTCTCTCTCAACACTTTGAGCGCATATAGAGAGGTAAGCTTTCATTTTAAACGACTTAGGCAAATTTCCCCAACCTCTTCTTTCTTCCAACCAAGGCGCATTTAGCACATGGTACTTCCAATTTCACTTAGGGCGCATTTGGGACCTCCAACTTCCAGTTCTTAATGCCTTGGTAAAATTTCACCTGTCTTCAGCCTCTTATAGCAAGTTTTGGTGCCGGATTTGAAAAATTATCAAATTTGACGTGTTTCGTTCCCTTTGCCAAATTTAGGGTGATTCGATCATGCTAACCCTAATTTGCTATTTTTAGAAAATTCTTCAAATTTTGTGCTTTGGATTGACTTTTGACTCCAGAAAGCCTGATTTTTGCCTTGTTCCAATTTCGGGGTGTGATCGTGCTGTCGGGGCCTGATGCCTGCCTGCACCTGCTATTTTTAGCAACTTACTAAAAATAGTAATTACTCAAAATGTCTTCAAATTTTGCGTACTAAATGCCTGAAGTGTATAGATCGTGACTGGGCACTGCCTTTGCCTTTGACTGCCATATTGTGCCCTTGTTTTTAGGAAACCCTAATTGACCTGCTAAAAACAGCAACTATCCGATTCTCCATTCTCTGTAACTCTATTTGCCTTGAAATTCGCACCACGGATTACTTATCACATGCTTGTCTTGTATTCGTTGAGATCTAGTGTCAACCTGCCAATTATAGCCGGTTTTGAGGCGACTTACTATTTATAGTAAATGCCTGTTTCTGAGACCTCCTTTGCTCTGTTTGCTTTGAAATTTGGACAGTGTGCCCGTCGTTGGTTAACTTGCATGTATGTGCTGCGCCTTGATCAACTTTCTATTTATAGCCTGCACCTGGAACACTTACTAAAAATAGCAAGTTCTCCGATTGCCTTCAAATTCTGTCGGCAGATGGAAGGATGCTAATCAGGATGGATACCTCAGTTTTGAGCACTTTGACCTCTGATTCCTCATTTTAGCGCTGAAGCTCGAAACCCTAATTCTGTGCATGTTGCTCAGATGAGCTCCGTTTGACCTCGTTTCAGTTGCATGATGGTCAGTTTGCAGTTCTGAAGTGCTGAGCTGCCGCCTGATTGGTACCTGCTAAAAAGAGAAAGCGGCCCGAAAAGTGACCGACCGGCTGCCAGATGATCCTGCATGTCATACTGCCCGAAAAATCTTGAAAAACCCAGAAAAATCTCCAACATGCACGCACTGGCTAAAAATAGTAAGTTCCTGAAAAGTGGTCGGTTATACTTGCATGTTACACCATCGCGAAGCTCTTGGAAAACCCAGAAAGAGTATGTCGACATGCGCCGAAAACGTCTACATGCAAACCCTAATTTTGGCCTCCGAAGGCCGAACGCCGAAAGTCGCCGTCCAGCTTTGCATGTCATATCACTGCGAAGGTCTCGAAAAACCCAGAAGGAATCTCCGGACATGCATTAGAAACTCCGCCCCTAAGCCCTGAAAATTGCCTCCGAAGGCAGAACTGCTAAAAATAGCAAGTTGTCCGTTTCAGTTCAAATTTGACCTGTGAATAGCCTGATGTGCTCTGGACGCAGTGTGATTGTCGGAATCTCAAAAATGTTGAAGGATTGCCTGTAATTGCACACTTACTAAAAATAGTAAGTAGCCAAAATTCGATGAAATTTTAGTGGAAACCTGCCGAAAACATACTAACAACAGTGTTAGTCTCAATTTTCAATTTATTCACCTCATTTGACTTTAGGTTGGCTGGAAAATTCAAAACCCTAATTTTTCGGACTTGGCCAAAATTTCAAGCTTAAACTCAATGAAGGGCACAATCCCGGAAAGACAGACAGTAGAAAAGAGACAACGACAAAACGAACGAAAAGCAAAGCCAAAATTAGGGGGTCCCCATTTGCAATGGGGCGATGTGTGAAAAACGTCACAACAAGATTTCAATCAATCTTGGCGAACACCAACTCTTGGCTCAAAAGCATAGGTGTCAAGACTATCAAAATCAAAGTTAGAGTTGAAGATGACCCAGCTGGTCCTAGAGGATTGAAATCAGAAATCAGAGAACAATCAAAAGAAGGAGCTTCCTCTTCAAGTACCAGAATCAAGCTGAAAGTAAGCAGAGCTCCAGAACAACCATTGGATAGGGAAACACTAAAGGGTAAGGAAGTCAATGAAATGCAGATTCAGGTATTAGATCAGCAAGAAGAAGACGAGGTTCTTGAGACCTCTACCATTCTAAGTGAGATAACTCCTCACGTTGAAGCTCCAATACCAGAATCAGCCATATCTCCTATGTCCCCTATCGACAGTGATGTTGATTCCTTTTCCACCGTTTTTGTTCCTTCTATTCCACCACAAGAGACTTGTCATCAGTCTTCATCTGTAACGAATACTCCCATGATGAACTTGCCTAGTAACTTCAAGAGTATTTTTGACATAAATCCAATCTTTCCAGCCATGTCAGAAACAACTCTTCCAGAAATTGATACGTCTGTAACAAGCTTTGATTGTTTCATGGCCAATCCTAGTTGTAATTTGTCTTCTGCACAAAATATAATTGCTGTACAAACCGAGGCACCTCCTAGAATTTCTGTTGTATCACAAACTGAGGCTATTTCTACAGAGACCACAGTTGCCATTTCAGATTTGACAACCTTGGATCTTCCTCCATGGTTGAATTCAATTGCTCCCAAAAGAAAGAAATAGGCTGTGTCTCCTGATATTTTTGATTTCCAAAAATTGAAGAAATCAAAACCAGTGATTGCAAAGAAAGCAAAAACAGTCTCACAAGTTTTTGTTGACAGCAACAGAATGAAATATGCTCAAATTGCAGAGCCTCTTGTTGATAAACCACATGAAGAGATGCAGGTATCTAATTACAGGTTCACAAGAGTCGAATTGGGCAAGCAGACTCATGCCAATATGATGTAGGATGCTCAGAGTTCAGTAACAATTCTAACACAAAGCTATAACGAACTCTTAGCTAAAAAGTAAAAGCTCAAAGAAGACAATACTCAGCTGATTTCAGTAATTCAAAGAATTACAGGATCATTAGAGGCAGTTGATTCTTTATCTACAGCTCCTCCAAATGAATCAGTTAGACAATTAGAAAGAATTGCACAAAAGGCCAAGGCAATTGATTCATGGATAACTCAGCTGATTGATCAAAGCATTCCAATGATTGAGAAGACGTTGCAAGTTCTCAAGAATGTCAGAATAGCAAAGATAAAGCTGAATCAGACTTTGGAAGCCTTCAAACAAAGTTTGGAATCACTTGAAAAGGATTTAAAAATATGGCATGAGATAGATCAAGTTAAGTTACAAATTCTATGCAGCAACTCGATCTTGCCAAACAGAGAGAAGTACATAGAATTTGAGGAACTTATGACAAATAGATCATTAGTCATTCAAGATCTTATCAAAGATATCCAGGCCACTTTAGAAATGAATGATGAAGTTCAGCAGGATATTCTTTCAAGTTTTGAGAAGATCTCTTGTACAGTTTTGAATCAAGAAGATGAATTACTTGAAGCTGATTGAGTTACTTCAGAAATGGCAACCAATCTTCGTCAACAAATGGAATCACAGCAATTTTCTATGGATTCAATTCAAAAGCTTATCAATCGTCAAACAATCCTTGAGAAAATGCAAACTACTTATGAAGAGCATAGATTGGCGACTATCAGATACTTTGATGTAATTTTGAAGACAGTTGCAGTGGCCAAGAACACGTTGGGTCCAGATCCGAATGAGTTGCAAACCATCATCAGCAAATTCTTATCCTTCAAAGATAGGAATGAAACAGATTAAAATTTTAGATTGTTTTATGTAATTTTACTTTCGACAAAATACATGTAAAAACAAATTTTGCAATTGCAAGTGTTCTTTCCTTGCAGTTTTCGAAAATGTAATTACATGTAAAATCTTACAAGACAAATCACAATTTGGATTGTAATTTTGAATAAGTCAATCGCAATTAGTTATCGGTTGAGAGATTTTCTCAAGTTTGTTGAGATCCTCCCACCTTTTTCTCCAGACCTTCCTCCTATAAATACTTGAGGGGTCTATTGTAATCTTTTATCTTTTTAGCAAGCAAGAAAACTCTACAGAATTTTGTACTCATAAAGTCTTTGAGCTTTATAGTGGAATATTGTGAATTTTCAAGTAATATCAAGAAGCTAGAATTTCAGACTTTGAGCTGAATTCTCATTTTGCATCCTTCATGTTCTTATGTCATCTTGGAGCATTATTTTGTGACTACTTGAAAATTGTGGATTGTTACTGAAGAGAGATTCGATTTAAATATCTGCAGACTTTGTGCTGTAAATGTGAAGATTGAATTCATAGTTAGCATTAGAAATTGAGAATAATTGCAAGTCTTTGTGCTAGTATTAACTCTCATCTAGAATAGTTAATAGATACTTCATAGTTACAAATTTTACGCTGTTTTATGTTGTATATTTCCATAAAGTAATCGTTTTGAAAAAGGTTGATAGGATTTCATTCTTCAAGACTTTGTGCTTATTGAATTGTTTTCCTGTCCCGGAGGAAATAACGGAAGTCTTTGCGCTTTCAGGAAACTTTATCTCCTCTTTTTTTATTCCATTGCATAGTTACCGTACTAAAGTTTTATCAACATATACTGTTTCTTTTCTTTGAAGAGAAGAGAATATAATCTTTCCTGAAATAAGAGGAACGATTGCTGTCCTATCCATTTAGTTTTATTTAGTTAAAGGGGGATCCTTCCCTTAATTAGGAGAGTTCAAACTCACGTGCTGTGGTTGAAATCACAATTTTGTACACTTTCACAGGTATACAAAATTTCCAACCAACAAGACTGTCTTTTGTGTATGATAGTTGATTGGTAGTAATAAATGATTATGCAAATGTTTGAAGTTCTAAACTTGTATGATCTCCGTATATGGAGAATACGTAGAATATGTAATAAATTCTAGGAACGAAATGATGTTTAAAATAAAGTGTAATCCTAGCTTGTGTTATTAGGTTAACATTAGGAAGCTCTCTCCTAGGATAAAGAATTCCGGAAACAGGAGATAGGATAGCAAACACTTGCTTAAAAACTCATTTCTAGTAAACTGTTTGAGGTAGGTAGTCTGGGGTAAACTGAACCCACTGAAGGACACGACCTACGCGTAGAGTAAGGTAGCCCGAAGGCAAATCGGCCCTGAGTAGTGTAGTGATAGATGACTTATCAGTCGTTTACTGAATCAAACACTATGGCCATAGTAATGTAATGTACCTACATCCTCTTTGTTTAGGAAGATGATTACATTGTCAGTTCACAGTGATCCAAAACACATATACTAGGTTGGGATTGTAAGGCACAAGAATCTAGTAATGTAGGACACGACACTATGCTCAGTTGGTTAACGGAATCGGTCACTCAACCAATCTCTTCGACGAAGGGAGGGCCATTCATTGAAAAATGAATGTGCGGAGGACCGCATTATTAGTCCGTGGTTGGCGGAAAAGCACCCGAGTGATATTTCTCCTCCATAACCTGACAACCGAAGAACCAAGATTTGCAAGGGAAGAACCTGGACCATCTTACTTCTATTTGTGCAAAAGCTTTTAAAGCTGTGTATGTATTCTTATACTCTTATACTCTGTTATTCAATGAAAAGTGAAAGTTATTTAATTTGGAAAAGTTTGAAATCATATTTATATGTTGTACTTTATTTCGAAAAGAAAACAAAAATTTTGTTATGTTGTTGTTTACTCGTTTACTTTGGTTAAAAGTTGTAAAAGATAGAAAAAAATTTTAACGTAGATGTCGGGTCGTTACAAAAGTCTTGTACATCATTCAACAAAAGTATCCAAACATAAACTTAAATCCAAATAAGGAATACAACACAAAGTTTACATAAATTACTTGAAGTCCTTCAAATATCATCCACTAATCATCACCAAATAAGATCAACTCATAATATATTGAATCCAACACAAAGTCTGGCTTGCAATTGTCTTCTTTATTGATCAATTTTCATTCACAAAGCATGAACACAAAGTTTCAAAATTTTAATTCAAAAAGGGCAGCACTTCGTTGCAAAATACTAAAGGTGAGCTTTACAATAGTAATCCCTCATATATATAAAGGAGAGGGATGAGCAAAATTAGGAAATCAGCTGAGAAAAGTTAGGAAAGTTAGGTGAGTGAATTTAGGAAAATCTCACCTAACTTTGACTAAAGTCAAAATGTAATTTGTCTTCAAGAAATTACATCTCAGATTTTCGGTGTAATACATTTTGAGAAAAGACATTTAAGATGTCAGAAACTATTTAAAAGATGCATAAAGGAAAGCATCAGAAATTTTAACACTGGAGATCAAGAATCTTCATGGTTCATTGCTTGGGCGTGGAAGTCTTCATACTTCTTCTTGGTCTCTTGCATAAACTTCTCATTCGGACCAATGGTGTGAATCCTTGTGATCGATCTCATGGCGGATGAGTGAACCTTTTTGCACCTATCAAGATGCATCTTAAGGTTATCAAGAGTAAGCCTTGTATCACAAATGACATCCAGAGAGGCTTCTGAAAAGTTTGCACTGTCTACTAGCTTCATGATGGCTTCTTTGAAGATTTGGGAAAGTTTTGTGGCCGACAGGAAGATACAATTCTCTTCAAGGAGCTGCCCTGGTAACTTGATTCCTCTTTCAAGAATAGTACGATGCCCTTCGACAACTTCCTGTACTTGGTGGAGATCTTTTGTAAGAGATTCAATTATTTGAATACGATGCTTCAATGATTCTCTTACCTCTACGTATTTCTCCTTGTCGGGAATCACCCTAGATTCCACCAATTTACTGAGCTTTTCTTGTTTCATCTGTGACCACAATGACAGGTATTTTCCATTTCTCTGCACTCTTGGGAAAGTACATTCTTCTCCTTATCAAGCTCTGTTTTGAGCTTGGCTATCAGAGTAGCTTTTTCATCCGCAACAACTATAATTTGAGAACCGTGTTCTACAATCTTTTTGATGAAATCGTATAACACTTTGCATTTGGAGGAAAACTTCTCAGCCTTCTTGATAGCTAGGTCCTCAGCGCTTACCATTGCTAACGGTTGTGCATTACTTGAAGATCCTGCAAGTCTCCTTACAACAGTGGCATAATGCTCTACCCTCTATTTGTACATGTTTCGAGCTTGCTCCATTTTGTCTAGTCTTCTAGCTAGTATATCCAAAGTCACCTGCGCATCTGCTTTTGCACTTTCGTTTGTGACCTTGCCAAGCTAGACCCTTGTCTCTGTGTAATCCTCCATATTGACATCTCCTTCCTGCTGAGGTGGTATGCCAATTTTTGCATATTTATGACCAGTCTTGTCAACATTCAGCCGTGAATACACTTTTTCCTTTTTCTTCTCCTTAGCTTTTGGAGGAACTATCTCTTCAAGATCAAGCTCTTCTGGAGAAATCATTTGCTTTTTTCGCTTTGATACTTGAGATATCAACCAGGGGGGAAGAGAGGAGGTACGAGCTTCTAGGTTAACCGTCAACTCTCTTGTCACCGTCACTTTTGAAGTAACGACTGGTATCGTGACAATGGGCGTAGTGTCTGTCATAATTGCTCCTGTAGTTTGTACATTGACCTGATCATGCATGGATTCATTCATGAATCGATTAAAATCAATCTCTGAAGTGATATCATATGATGACGATGATAGACTAGGAATGGATGATGGAGGACTCAACAAAATGTCAACTGTGTGTATACTTGTCACTGAAGGGGTATCAGGTACGGTTGATGCTGTAGGGGTAGGTGAAATGTCTACTGTGGGTATTGCAGATGTAGGGATAGGTGATGTAGGAACAGGTGGTGGAGGAGTGTTTGGATTTGGAGGTGTACGAGGAACATTTGAAGTTACAGGCGATGATGTCATGGGAAGTTCTTCAACTACATTCTCAAAAGGAGACATAGTTCTTTCTTCATCATGCCTAAGTTCCTATTGATCATCCTCTTGCTCTTCTAACTCTGGTTCACTTTCTTGATCACCTTCAAACTCTTGTTCACCTTCGGAATCTACTTCCTCATCAGAGTCTACTTCTGCTGAATCTTCTTCTTCTGTGGATTGATCACTTGAATTTTCTTCTTCATCAGAATCTATCTCTTCAGAAACAACCCCCTTTCCTTTGGAGCAAGATGGTTCAAATTCCATAGTTTCTCCTTCTGGGACAGCTTGTGTGTCCTTGTTGACAGTGAACTTGATCCTGGGGCCTCTTCGCGAAGAAGTGGGAATGGTCGCAGGCTTATCTTTCATGCAGAGTTCTTGCTATCGGCTGGCTTCTGCTGGGGATTCTTCTCCTTCAAAATTTGTTTTGAAAGTTTTCATCTCAAAGTCGTGCTTGTGTAACCACTCTGAAGTGTTAGCCAATATTGGTGCCAATCTCTCCCTGATGGAAACACTTTCCTTTCTGGACCATTGAATTGTAGGCAAGGGCCTTTTGGAAATTTCTTGTTCATCATAAGCAGCGTTCATGATGTCACCAGGATCTGTGAAATCCTCTGGTAAGTCAGCAACACAAAGATCTCTAATCTGTTGTATGGTTAGCCTGCAAAAATCCATCTTATGAATGACCTCTTCATCTTTGCAATCGACCCAGATGTCCTCAAAGCGGTACCTGTGCCAATGACCCTTTTTCAACTTCTTTTTCACATTTTGGTAGTCAAAATCAAATCTGTATCTATAGGTCCTGATTGTCATGACCTGCATTTATGCATAGATCGATTTGGCTTTTTGTACACTTCTCATGGTATACCTACCGATTGTCAATGGGAACTTGAATCCCGGCTTGTGAATCTTCATCTGTTCTTTGTGAACTGAAATTAGCTGTCTGCACAACTCCATGAGAATCCACTTGTCCAAGGGATATCTGGGCAATATGTAAGGGCACCCAGTGTAACACCCTACTCTTAGGTAAGTAAAAGTTGGGAATTGTAGGAATATGTATCTGACTTTACTTACCACTTTGTAGGCCTCATCAAATACTCTCTTCTTCTCGAGAGTCAGATCAAAGCTGAAAAGCAGAGGCGCGAAGAAAGCATCAGTAACCCTCCTGAAATGGTGAAGGCTTTCCTTCAGATCCAGTTGATAGAAAAATTTGTACACAAGTACAGTGTGCCGACTCCCTTTTGTGGATAGACCTGGAAATTGCCTCATCACGACTACAACAAACACTAGGTAAGAAGTCATGTAGAACTTCAAGGTGGTTGGCACATTGATCAGTTGTTCATGTATTTCATAACTAATCTGTTTGCCCCAATCAATATGAACCTTTTGTCTCCTTATGATCCTGATGTATTCATACATCCAATCATGAAAATAGGATGATTCAAGAAATCCCTTCACTCTGCTCAAAAGTGTGATCATGTCCTTGACATCTTCCTCGAAGTCACTTCGCGGAAGTCCCTTTGGCCATCTTGAAATAGTGTGCCTAGGTTCTTTCAACCATTGACTATTTATTAGGTATTTAGCCTTGCTAGGATCTAAGTCATAGACGTCCTGTGCTTGTTGTATTGAGATATCAGTGTACTCCATCTATGGGACTCTGAAAACAATATCAAAGAAGTTAGGGTCAAGTCTCAATGCCCAAAAGAATCAATCACACTTCTGCTTTCCCTGATGTAATGGGATGCAACCTGGAGGACAAATTTTGTATTATGTGCAGAAGTAGGGAACGTGGACACCAAATGTAAATTACTGTGCACAATGGCTCTCAAAGAATCTTCAAGAGGTTTCTTCTCAGTTCTTTCCACGAAATCAACGAGGTCTTGATGACCGACCTCGGTCTCTTTTATCTCATCCACCTTTGAAATCATTACTGTCGGTGGATAAACACCTTGGTACTTGTATTTCATTTTGTTTTTAGTTTTTGAAGACAATGGAGGTCTCTTGACTGTCATCTGAGAGCAATTGGATCAACCAAATACAACTTCGAGGATCCTTTGACGAGATCTGAAAAGGAACTACAAGATGTGGAATCAACAAACGTTAGTCGAAAAGTAGCATTGGGATGCGTGAAGCGAGCAACAATGTTGAGCAAGCGTGAAATGAGCGATGAAGCACAAAAAATGATGCAAGAGCGAAGAAACGGGGTCTGGAACGAAAATAGAGCAAGTTTGAAGAGTTTAAGGCAAAAACTACCAAAAGTGCAGGGTCGCTAAAAAATCAATGCTCCTGCACTTAGAGAAGTGTTCTCAGGTGTAAGGGCGCTAAAAATCAGCGCCCGTGCACGTAGCATGTAAAAAATGTGAAAAGTGTCACAACACTGAAAAATAACGCCCTAACACTTTTTCATGTTTGGGAAAAAGAATGAATTGTAAGAGCGGGCTATTTTAATGCCATTGCACTTGGAAGAAAATGAGCTCCATGTAGGAGCGGTGATTTTCACCGCTCCTCCACCTGGAGTATGGTGAAAAATGTTTTAAGTTTAAGAGCTTCAGTGTAGTAGTGCAAAAAATCGACGCTTCAACACTAATGAGGGTAGAACTTGGTGTCGCGGCGGTGAAAAACCCCGCTTTGTCATTTGAAACAAATGAAAGACAGATTGCAATGTTGGTGATCTTCACCGCTTTGTAATCGACAACAATACAATCACAAATGATGACATTTCATTTTGCACTCATGTCAAATTTCACTGCTCGAGCAAGGAAAGAGGAGAGACACTAGTAAATATGAAGACAAAAAGAGAAACATGGATGGCAAATAAAAATGAAGAATTCCTATGGAAAACAAAAACAAAAACTGAGCAGCGAGCAGGATATGTTACCAGCAAGGTCCAAGGTATTTAGGACAATTTGGAAGGCTTGGGATGTGATGAAGAAACATCTAGTCAATCACCACTTCACCAAGGGTGATTATGGGGTTATTCAGGGTCACAGGTCTTTATGGTGGAATTTAAGGCATAATGGGAAACCCTTGGTTCTTCTCCACGAGTGTTCTACAAAGGGATGGGCCCAAAAAGGTATCAAATCCTTTAATGATATTTTGAAAGATGGAAAATTGATAAGTTGGAATGAGCTGAATACTAAATTCAATATACCTCCTAATTGGAGAACCTATACTATCCTTAGGGAGGCCTGGAACTGGTTGAGGTTCCCTGTGATTTCCAAGATGGATGATAATCAATTCAAGGAATTCCAATGGAAAAATGCTACTAACATAAGCAAGGCTAAAGTTAGAGAAATGTATACCATGCTAACGGATCACTTGGATCTGACAGATCTGGAACTTACAGTGGAATAGGGACCAATGGCAGAATTTTTTTATCTCTAACTGGTCAAAGCAACTTGAAGCTAAAATAGCTTGCTTCAGATAGCTTCTTATTACTCAGAAGCTCTCATTCAAAAGTAAAAAAGATGACATTGACATGTGCAACATTTGTAAAGTACCTGAGACAATTAATCACCATTTTTTTTACTATGCCTTTGCAAAAGAAATTTGGAGAATTTTCTGTGATAAACAAGATATTTGGGGGAATGATGGACATCCTCTCCCTATGAAAATTCTGTTTAATCATAACATAAAGATGGGGAAAGTTGCTGCTTTATTCTGGCTTTGTCTTTCTTCTAGTATTTTGTGGTTCATCTGGAAGGCAAGAAATGAAGATTGTTTTCAAGGAAAGAGGTTGATTACTAAGTCTTGTTGATGTGTGTTTTGTGACCTACACCAAACAGCAGAATAAAGTGTCCAACGGCTACTATATTCTCTCTTGATCAAAGTATTCAGCATGCTAAGATTGCGAGAGAGTTCTGTTGATGTGTTTTTCGTGACCACACCAACGTAGAATAAAGTTGCCAACGGCTTCCCTATTCTCTCTTGATCAAAGTATTCCGCACGCTAAGATTGCAAGAAAGTTCATGCGTTCAACTCCAAGGTTCTTTCAGTGCGAATAGGCTCAGTTTGGCTCGATGTGATTTGCTGGTATTTCAAGGGGACTTACGGAATTGTTCGGCAGGAGAAAGGAATTCAAATGCTCGAAAGATTTGTCTATGAAGCGCGGGTTTCCTATCCTAACCAGAAAGTACTGAATTGAAATGGGTTGCAGGGTTTAGAGATTCTAAATCTATTCTAGGGCGTGGGATATAGAGCTTGAGTTCAGCAAACTTCTAACCAGACTTCGCTTTGCCTCACCTCAGACAGCTTCCACGGAGTCGGTGCAATCTTCAGGGGAGATGACTAAAGATGTTCAAATCACCATTTGACATGAAGATACCATCACAACGACGCATACCACCATTCAAACTGTGATTGAAGTTAGGCCCAAACGTTTCCAGTTGACCACACAAGGCGCATTCACCATCAGCAAATACACTAGTGGTATGGATAGACGAAGTTGCTTAGATCAAACACCACATTCCACAATTACTATCTTCTGCTTGCATGAAATGAAACTTATTCTACTTTAAGTCACTACTTGAATCAGAAGGACGAAGAAACCTTGCTAGCTACTCACAACAAAGATGAAATTCACCATCAATGAAAAACTCTTTTATTGAGAGAGTGTTCACAACAATTTCTTACAAAGTTTTCAGAGGGAAAACTTTCCCTCTTCTTCAAACTACACTATCAATCTATACTAAGTTACTCTAAGCTATCACCTAGTTGTCCCTCTACTCCGAATTCTACTCTAATTCTACTGTCTAAATCTACCTCTATGTCTAATTTCTAATGAATTACAAATGAGGGGGACTCCCCCTTTATATAGCTAGCCAAGTCCCAAAAGACAGCTAGGGTTACAATTGACTGGATGGCCCAGATTGTGCCACCTCAGCCCTAAACAAGATTTGCCCTAAAAACCGCCACCAAGAGGAGTGGGGTAATAAATGAGCCATAATGTCCATTATCCTTCTAGAAGATTCCATTTGTAGACGCGTTCACATTGTCCTTGATCTCCTTTCTTGACATTGCTCTTTGACTTCTTCCACTTGAGGGTCTTCATCTTCGTCATTTAAGTTATACTAAGTCTCAACACTTAGCCATTTTCTTGCAACTTTCTCCCTTCGAGATTGAAACTCGTAACTTTATCTTCCTCCGAAGGTTGTAATATCATCGTGCTTCACCACTTCAAGTGATTGTGCTCTGGCCTCGACATTCCTCCTGCAAAACAAGCGAGGAGAAAAGCATTAGAACACTTCATAATGTAAACTTAACTTACTTACCCGATTTTCACGTTCTAACTTCCAAGTGTTCATCGCCTCCACTAGCCAACTTCTGCCTTCTTCATGATCCTTCATGCCTTAGCCAAAGTTTCAACCCATCTTCCTCAAGGGCGTATCATCTACTTCAACTGCATCTTCAAGAAATTCATTTCACCTGCTGGAGCTCTGACAACCTTGATTTTATTCATCTCTGGCTCAAGAAAACTATCTTCACGAAGAATTTGAGCAAATTCACCTAGGCAGTTCCTTTCAAATTCATCGTATGGAGAATTTCACCTTGAAAACACATTTTCTTCATTTTTGCCTTAGAAAATTTTAAATTTTCCCTTAGGAAAATTTCACAATTTGAGCACTGATTAAATTCTTCACTGAGAAAGTGTTGGCGAAGTGCAGGAGACTTGGAAATCCATCTCTAATCACAAATGTTCAATACCCAGAAGAAAATTTTCTCCCAAACGCTTCGAATTCATGGGTACCTAACGAACGGGTTCATTTAATCTTCTTGAATTTTGAACCTTAGAAAATTATTTTCCTGTGAAATTTGAATCCTTTTTTCACATCTGTGAAGATTTCTTGTTGCTCTGACTTGAAAATATTTTTTATATCCATCCTGCAATGCCAGCATCTTCATCTTCGACAAATTTTACTCATCACAAGAAATTCTTGTCACCTCAGAGTCTAGGCGCATTTTCTAGAGGAAGAAAATATTTTGTGCCTTAGAAAATTTTTAAATCATCTTGAAAAACTTTTTTTTTTGAAAATTTCGCCCTGGAAGATTTTATACTCAACTCAACCAACTTGCCTGTGAGAAAATTTTATCAACTCACTCAGAAGATTTTCCTGAAGGCACATGTCATGGAGGATATTTAATCCCGACGCTTGGCACATCCTTGATGTTATTCACCACCTTGTATTTTATTTCACACCAGAAAGATATTTTTGTTTTAAAACTCCAACGCCTAGGCATGTATTATTCAACACCTTGCAACATTCTCCACTTAAACATTAGGCGCACTTCATGTAACATGGAAAACGTTCTCAACACCTTAGCAACACTTCAATGCCTTAGCCATTTTAACACCACCACCTTAGGCGCAAGTGACACATGAAGGAGAAAACCACGCCTAGCACTTTCATTTCACACCTTGGGCGCATATTCAATACTTTGAGGAGGATATTTATTCCTACGCCACTCATATTTTTATCATTGCCACCAATACTTAACCACTTTTCAACTCAAATCCACTCTTTACTTGGCGCATTCAAAGGTTGGAGAGGAAAGTCAACACTAAGACATTTCCATCTTGCACAACGCCCAACAATCTCCACTTGTCTTCATCCCTATTTGGGCGCATTTTACCCCTTGAAGAGGATGGGCGCATTTCAGCATGGGTGAAGGATGACTTTTGAACTTCCTTATTTTTGTCTTGACATGCCTTGATTTGGGCGCATTTTTCCCATGTAGGAGGATGAACTTTACTTAGAAATTTTCCTTGACTTTCTCATGAGGTGGGCGCATTTGGCACATAGAGGAGGATAAAAACTTTTGACTACTTTGACTATTTGCTGCATGGGCGCATTTAGCATAGGGAGGTGGATGAAACATTTCACACTTAGAATTTTTTTTATTTCCTTGCTATCAACCTCCCTTGGGCGCATTTTACTATGCTAACAGGATAAACTTTGTTGACTTTTGTTTGACCACTTGTGCTTTGGGCGCATTTTGCCCTTAATGAAGGATAAACTTCATGCTTAAAATTTTTTGTGCTTGGCATATGCTTGAAGGCGCATTTGGGCCAGGCAGAGGGATGAAAAGTGTTGACCCTCTTTAATTTTACTGCCAGATGGGCGCATTTTGCCATGTCTACTGGACGAACTTGACTCTTAGAAATTTTCCATGCCTCCTCATCAACTGGGTGCATTTCACCATGGCAGCAAGATGGAGTTCCAGACTTAGAATTTTTTTTCGTTTTTCGCTAGTATTTCATGCCCTGCTATTTATAGTAAGTCCTTTGAATTTGCATCTCTGAAGCTCAGAACGACTTGAAATTTTGCACACTGCATCCTCATAACTTTGTTGCCCTGTCAACACTGCCATTTTTAATCACCCTGCTATTTTTAGCCCAATTTTGGTGGTGATTTACTATAAATAGTAACTGCATGTTTCTGATAGTTCCATTGCTCCGATCGACTTGAAATTTGAATGAGGCGCTCCTCACCACGTGACCTGACTGCTGACACTAACGCATGCACTCGATTTACTATTTTTAGCCAGTTTCCAAATTGACTTACTATAAATAGTAAGTGCTCCGTTTGACTTGAAATTTCACCAGCAGATAGCCTGAAGAATGCTAATCGCGGTGGTTTACACCGGTTTTCGAAAATTCTGACCTTTTATGCCTCTTTTTGGGTCTCGAAGCTAGAAACCTTAATTCGCTCTGCATGCATATCAAATAAACTCTGTTTCTCTTCGTTTCTGTGGCACTGCGATCAGCTCGTGATTCTAAACTGCTGGGAAGCGGCTGCCGGGACACACCTGCTAAAAATAGCAAGTTCCTTACTGAGTGAGTATCTTTGTTTGCATGTCACACCATCGCAAAGCTCTCGAAAAACCCATCAGTAATCATCCGACATGCAAAAGAAACCCTAACATGCAAACCCTAAAAATAGCCCCGGAAGACTGAATTCTTAAAGTTGTCGTCTCGTTTTGCATGTTATATCATCGCGAAGGTCTCAAAAAACCCAGAAGGAATATGCTAACATGCAAAGAAAAACTCTGCATCTGAGCCCTGAAATTTGTCCCGGAAGCTGGACTGCTAAAAATAGTAAGTTGTCTGTTTTCGCTCAAATTTTGCGCACGAGTAGCCTAAGGTGCTCTGAATGCCATGTGACAGTCGGAATTTCGAAAATGCTGACAGATTGCCCTGAAGTGCACACTTACTAAAAATAGTAAGTTGTCAGAATCTGATAAAATTTCAGTGGAAGCCTGCTGGAAGCACACTGACATCAATGTTAGTGTCAAATCTCAATTTACTCACTTTACTCGACCTCGGACTGACCAGGAAAGATGAAACCCTAATTTCTAGACTTGGCCAAAATTTTCGCATTTAAGCTCAATGATGGATACATCCCGAAAAGATAGACAATAGAAAAGAGAGACAACAACAAAACAAACGAAAAGCAAAGCCAAAATTAGGGGGTCCCCATTTGCAATGGGGCAATGTGTGAAAAACGTCACAACAAGTTCATGCTTTCAACTCCAAGGTTCCTTCGATGCAATGGATAGCCTCAGTTGGTTCGTTGTGATTTTGCTAGTATCACGAGGGGAATTACACAATTGTTCACAAGTACTTGGCAGCAGACAACAAACTAAAGAGAAAGGGGACTTGCGTTGCGGATGATTTGGCAATGAGGTACGAGTTTCCTAATATTAATAAAAAATGTGCGGAATTTAAATGAGTGCAGGGTTTAGAAGGTCTAAGTTCTATCCTAAAGCGAGACGTGGAATTAACTTCAGCAAGCTTCAACCAGACTTTGCTTCGCCTTGCGTTGGACAACCTCTACAAAGTCAGTGCAATCTTCAAGGGGATAGCAAGGAATGTTCAAATCACAATTCAACATAAGGACACCATCACGACGACACATGCCAAGACGTGAATCATAACCGAAGTTAAGCTTAAAAAGTATTCCAGTCAACCACACAAGGAAAATTTACCATCAGCAAGCTCACTAGTGGTATGGATTAGATGAAGTTGTTTGAATCAAACACCACAATCCACAACTAACTACTTGCATGAAATGAAATTTACTCTACTTAAGTTTCACTTGAATAAGGACGAAGAAATATTGCTAACTACTCATAACAAAAGACGAAATCATCGTCAAAGAAAACTCTTTTTATTATGATAGTTTTCGCAACAACTTCTTACAAAGTTCTCAAGGAAAAACTTTCCTTCTTCAAACTATGCTAAGCTAAGTTGTCTCTCTATGCTCTATCTCTATCTCTCTATTCTCTAGTCTCTAATGAATTACAAATGAGGGGGAGTGCCCCTTATATAGCTGGCCCATCTCAACAGACGGTCCAGATTGAATTACAATGGACGGCTCAAATTGAGCCACCTAATCCCTAGACCAGATCCTGCCCTAAAAACCACTAGAAGGTGGAGTGGTGCAATTAATGAGCACAAAATGATAGATTCCTCCATTGACCACTATAGGAAATTAATGCCCACTACCTGTTGATGTGTTTTTCGTGACCGCATCAACGCAGAATAAAGTTGCCAACGGCTTCCCTATTCTCTCTTGATCAAAGTATTCCGCACGCTAAGATTGCAAGAAAGTTCGTGCGTTCAACTCCAACGTTCTTTCAGTGCGAATAGGCTCAGTTTGGCTCGATGTGATTTGCTGGTATTTCAAGGGGACTTACGGAATTGTTCAGTAGCGGAGAAAGGAATTCAAATGCTCGAAAGATTTATATATGAAGTGCGGGTTTCCTATTCTAACTAGAAAGTACTGAATTGAAATGGGGTAGGGTTGAGAAGATTCTAATCTATTCTAAGGCATGGGATATGGACTCAACTTCAGCAAACTTCTAACCGGACTTCGCTTTGCCTCGCATCGGACAGCTTCCACGAAGTCGGTGCAATCTTCAAGGGAGATGACTAAAGATGTTCAAACCACCACTTGACATGAAGATACCATCACAACGACGCATACCATCATTCAAACTGTGATTGAAGTTAAGTACATGATATTCCAGTTGACCACACAAGGCGCATTCACCATCAGCGAATACACTAGTGGTATGGATAGACGAAGTTGCTTAGATCAACACTACATTCCACAGCTAACATCTACTTGCATGGAATGAAAATTATACTACTTTAAGTCACTACTTGAATCAGAAGGACGAAGAAACCTTGCTAGCTACTCACAACAAAGACGAAATTCACCATCAATGAAAAACTCTTTTATTGAGAGAGTGTTCACAACAATTTCTTACAAAGTTTTCAAGGGAAAACTTTCCCTTTTCTTCAAACTACACTATCAATCTATACTAAGCTACTTCTAAGCTATCACCTAAGTTGTCTCTCTACTCCGACTTCTACTCTAATTCTACTGTCTAATTTCTAATGAATTACAAATGAGGGGGACTCCCTCTTTATATAGCTAGCCAAGTCCCAAAAGACGGCTAGGGTTACAATCAATAGAGTGGCTAGAATCGTGCCACCTCAGCCCTAACCCTAAAACCGCCAGAATTGGGAGTGGTACATTAAATGAATCAAAGATTCCCACTCACTCCCAAAAATAGCAAAGGCAATAAATGCCCACAATTAGTCTTCTAGAAGATTCCGCTTGTAGACGCGTTCGCACTGTCCTTGATCTTCTTTCTTGACATCGCTCTTCAACTTCTTTGTCACTTGAGCTAACACTTAGCCAATTTCTTGCAACTTTCTCCCTTGGAGATTGAAACTCATCTTCATCGTGCTTCCACTTCAAGTCATCGTGCTCTGGCTTCAACATTTCTCCTGCAAAACAAGCAAGGAGAAGAGAATTAAAACATTTCATAATATAAATTCGACTTTCTTACCTAATTTTCACGCTTCGATTTCCAAGCGTTCATCGCCTTCATTAGCCAACTTCTGCCTTCTTCATGATTCTTCATGCCTTAGCCGAATTTTCAACCCATCCTCTTCAAGGGCGTATCATCTTTGAGAAATTCATTTCACTAACTGGATCTTTGATACTCAATTTCGTCCATCTTTGGCTCTGGAAGATTAGTCCCACGAAGAATTTAATCAAGTTCACCTAGGCACTTCCTCTCAAATTCATCATCTGGAGAATTTCACCTTGAAAACACATTTTCTTCATTTTTGCCTTAGAAAATTTTCAAATTTCCCTTAGGAAATTCATCAACCTGGTGCCCATCAAAAATCTCCATCCTGAAAGCCTTGACAAGCTGTGGAAGACCTCAAAATCTATTCCTCATCGATAATCATCAATACCCAGAAGAAAATTTCTTTCAGAATGCGTCGAATCCATGGGTACCCAACGAACGGGTTTATTTAATTTTCTTGAATTTTGAACCTTAGAAAATATTCTTTCATCAAATTTATTCTCGTTCTTCAATCCCCTCTGAGAATTTTGCTCTGACTTGGAAAATTTTTATCAATCTTGTGGAGCTGGCATTTACTGACTTCACCTCTAGCAACTCTGCTCATGCTTCAGGAAAATTCCACCACTTCAGAGCTCTAGGCGTATTTTCTAGAGGAAGAAAATATTTGTGCCTTAGAAAAATATTAAATCACTTTGAAAATTTTGCCTTAGAGAATTTTATATCCAACTCGATCAACTTTGCCTGTGAAAATATCAACTTCACTCAGAAAATTTTCATGAAGGCGCCTAGCATACTTTATCTTCCACTTACCACCTTGGATTATTCTTTAACTCCTACCACCTTGGGCGCATATAGCATTTGAAGAGGAATATTGCCACGCCTAGGGAAATATTTTCAACACTCTTTAGCACTCACCACCCTTGGCGCATTTAACACTTGAAGAGGGACATCTAACCACGCCTAACATTCATCCTTCCTTTACCACGCCTTGAAGTATTCACTTTCTTTTCACCTTATTTACCACCTTGTCTTCACCTTTTACACCTTCAACTTGGCGCATTCTGCATATAAGAAGGATGACTATCCAACTTCCATTTTTTGTCTCTACTTGACTTCCTTTGGGCGCATTTAGGCATGTATGAGGGATAAAAATGTTGACTTGTTGACTTGTTTTCATCTTGGGCGCATTTTAGCCTTGATGGAGGATAAACTTTTCAAATGCCTTCATGTGACTTTTCAGCTTCTCCATTTTTGTCTCCATATGGCCCCATTTGGGCGCATTTTACTAGGTGTGAAGGATGAGAATCTTTGACCCTTTTGACTTTGCATGGGCGCATTTGTGTGAGAGAGAAGAATTTTGAATTCCCAACGCCTTGGCATGTGACTCTTCACCTTCTTCATTTTTGTCTTCATATGGCCTCAAATGGGCGCATTTTGGGGTGAGAGGAGGACGAGTTCTTGCCTTAGAAAATTTTTTCAAAATCAATCCTTAAGGTGGGTGCATTTTGCATGATGAGAAGGATGACTTTTCAGCTTCCTAGATTTTGTCTTCACATGCCTCTATTTGGGCGCATTTTGCACCTCATGCAGGATGAAAACATTTGACTTGTTTGACCCTTTCTCTCCTTGGGCGCATTTTGCCAGTGGAGGAGGATATTTCTAACTTAGAAATTTTTTCATGCTTCAAGGCCAAGATGGGCGCATTTTACCCCTGGAGGTGGATGAAACTTGTTGACTTCCTTTGACCTCTTCCTTTTTGGGCGCATTCTGCATAGGCTGCAGGACGAGTTTATAACTTAGAGAATTTTTTAGCAACTTGTCTTCAGGGTGGGCGCATTTAGCCTATGCCTTCAGGATGAAAAGAGTTGACTTTGCTTTGACTTTCTTCTCCTTTGGGCACATTTTGCCCCTGATGAAGGATGAACTCATACTTAGAAATTTTCGTGCTTGGCATATGTTTGAAGGCGCATTTGGGCTAGGCAGAGGGATGAAAAGGCGTTGACTTTCTTTGACTTTCTCTCCTTGGGCGCATTTTGGCCATGTCTATTGGATGAAGTTCCAGACTTAGACTTTTTTCTTTTTTTTTTCATTTTTGCTAGCTTACATGCCCTGCTATTTATAGTAAGTCCTCTCAATTTTGCACCTCTGAAGCTCGGAACAACTTGAAATTTTGCACACTGCATCCTCATAGCCTTGTTGTCCTGTCGACACTGCCACTTTTAATCACCCTACTATTTTTAGCCTATTTTTGAAGGTGGTTTACTATAAATAGTAACCTCGTGTTTCTGATAGCTCCACCGCTCAGATTAACTTGAAATTTTAATGAGGCGCTCCTCACCACGTGACCTTACTGTCGACACTGACGCATGCAGCTGATTTACTATTTTTAGCATGTTTCCAATCTAACTTACTATAAATAGTAAGTGCTCCGTTTGACTTGAAATTTCACCAGCAGATAGCCTGAAGGATGCTGATCGCGGTGGTTTACACCGGTTTTCGAAAATTCTGACCTTTTATGCCTCTTTTTGGGTCCCGAAGTTGGAAACCCTAATTTGCTCTGCATGCATATCAAGCAAACTCTGTTCCTCTTCGTTTCTGTGGCACTGCGATCAGCTCGTGATTCTGAACTGCTGGGAAGCGGCTGCCGGGACACACCTGCTAAAAATAGCAAGTTCCTTACTGAGTGAGTATCTCCATTTGCATGTCATACCACTGCGAAGCTCTCGAAAAACCCATCAGGAATCATCCGACATGCAAAAGAAACCCCGACATGCAAACCCTAAAAATAGCCTCGGAAGACTAAATTCTGAAAGTTGTCGTCTCGTTTTGCATGTTATATCATCGCGAAGGTCTTGAAAAACCCAGAAGGAATATGCCAACATGCAAAGAAAAACTCTACATCTGAATCCTGAAATTCGTGCCGGAAGCCGGACTGCTAAAAATAGTAAGTTGTCTGTTTTAGCTCAAATTTAACCTGTGAGTAGCTTGATATGCTCTAAATGCTGTGTGACTGTTGGAATTTTAAAAAATGCTGACGAATTGCCCTGAATTTCACACTTACTAAAAATAGTAAGTACCTTAGAATTTGATGAAAATTAGCTGAAAGCCTGCTGGAAGCACACTGACAACAATGTTAGGCTCAATTTTCAAGTTATTCACCTCGTTCAAACTCGAGCTGACCAAAAGACTCAAAACCCTAATTTCAGACTTTGCCAAATTTCACTCGTTTAAGTTCAAAGACGGGAACGTTCCCAAAAAGCAGACAGCAGAAAAGAGAGACAACAACAAAATGACCAAAAAGCAAAGCCAAAATTAGGGGGTCCCCATTTGCAATGGGGCGATGTGTGAAAAAACGTCACAACACTACCCTTCTAGAAGATTCTTGTCCAAGATCATGTTCTCATTGTTCTTCTCTCTGATTGCGAAAGCAACAAACCGGGCCAGCACTGCATCAACTTCCTGCTCTGAAATGGCTAGAGTGAGATTAAGCTAAAACTTGAGGATGGCAATTGTTTGATCCTGCCTGATACAAGACTTTCTCCATGTCTCGATAGATTCTTGAGTGCTCTGAACAATGGTGGAGAAAGTGGAAAAATTTTCAAAATCCACTTGAGCAAACGTCCTTGCTTTGGAGAAGAATGGGTGCAGTCTACCCTTCAAGCCATCCACCGCCACCTCTTTAGGGGCTAGCTGTCTTGTGAACAATGCCTCCAGCGTGTTGAAGATGCCTTCTCGAATGTTCCCCATGGCCCTCCTAACTTTGGCTGATTTTGCTCGTGCCATTTCAAAGAAACCTCGGCTGGTGAATGCTACAGAATACCAACTTGAATTACCCCTCCCTCAATCAAAGTCTGCACTGGCATATGCATCAGAGCAACTAGGCGTGGAATAGTTTTGTCCTGAAAAATGTAAGTATCACTCCATGCCTGTTCAATGTTTTCCATACGAGTGAGGATGCTGGAGGCATGCTGGAAAGAGGAGACAAGATCCTCAATGAATCTCTCAGCCTCAACACGAACACCGCCAACCCACTTATCTGCTTCTTGAATTGCTTTCTTCATTTCTTCGAGCCCGCTAACTGACTCTCGTGGAAGCTCGGTTGGAAGTTCTACTGCTGGATTTCCCTAAGCACATGGACGTGCTAGATGTTGTACATAGCCAATTAACGCCTTATGCTCCTTCTTCAGCTTCTTATATTTTTCTCCTTTTCGAAGCAGTCTATCCTTCAATGCTTGGAAGGAGCTTTCAGCTTCCTCAATCACCTGTGCTCCTGTAGGATGTCCTAGTTCAACTGTAGCGATCGTGTAATTCTCGAGCATTGCTTCATCTCGATCACATTCTTCCCTTGGAACTGCAACATGAAGAGTGCGTGAATCGGACTCGTCTGTTTCAATCCTGGAGTATTTTTTGGTTCTTTTCTTCTTCAGTGACCCACTTATTCTATTAAGGAGTTCCTCCATCTCTATTGTTGGGTCAATGTCATCCTCTTGATCTCTTCGTATCGCATTCGTGAGCCAATTTGGAACAGCCCGTTGAGTGTTGCAGACAACAAGTGGTTGCTTCTCCGTTGCTTCTACTTCATAAACTTCTTCTCTAATAACAACATTTTGTTGGGGCTCTTCCATCTCCATGTGTTGTATGTCTTCCTCCAGCTGTAATACATCCTCCTCCAAACCTTTGGCTTCAGGCTCCGTAGAATTCTCATCTTCAAAGGCTGCCTCGATCACATGCTCCAATTGAGTGTTAGTTTTTGTTTCTTCTTCCTCATTCTCCAGCTGGCCCTCACTCTTGGGAGCATTAGCACTCTGACTATCCGGACCCCCAGGCAATGGCTGAGTGACCTCCTCCATTTCTTGCCTCTGACTCGCAAATAATGAAACTTCTCGAATGCTTGAAGAGTGAGTCAGCAGTTGTGTAGGTGATGCTTCTGTTCTCTGAGGCTCCGGCTGAACTGGGGTCTTCTTCCGTGGCTCTGTAGTTTGCATGGCCTGTTTTCTCTTCCTTGATGTAGGTGGCCTCTTATCTCCCATGAGGTTGTATGTGAGAGGGATTGATTTTCTCTTGAGCATGTGAACATGTCTTTCAACACAGCTTCTTGTGAATGTTAAGACTGGTATAGACAATGTGTCCAAGTCCGTGATCTCTGGCTCCGACCAATCAGGTGGTGGGACCGGCGTGTCCTTTACTGACTCATAATCCAAGTGAATAATGCTGGCATCCTCATCCACTTGATCCGGAACTTGAATAACTTCACATTCTCTAATCAATTTCAAGGGTAGCCTAGAGAACATCTTTCTTCTGATTTCAGCTTCATCTTCTGCATTTGCCCAAAAATCTTCAACATGAGCCTTGTGTCGATATTCTTCACCTTGTACTACTTCGATCTTTCTATGAGGATCAAAGTCTTGTCTACTGCTATGGAGAGTGAGGTGAAATAATTGTAGTTCATCCTCTACCTCTTTAGCTACTTGGAAAGATGGACACTCTTCAATTGAATTCCCCATAACAATAGGGAAGTTCAGCCCTCCCTTCTTTTTCTTTATGATTTTGTCGTAGGCAATGAGTTGCCTAGACACTTCCAGCATCACCATTCTATCTGTGGGTTACCTTGGCAATCTACAAGCATAAGAAGTAAACCCCTGCAGCCTGATATAAGTGAACTTCGGGAATTGGATAAACCAATACCCGTACTCAATCAACTTTTGGGCGTCCTTGGATATCCTTTGTTGTGTTCTCCATTGAAGAGTCCTTGTGATGTGCATAGTAAAAGCGTCGTTCACTCTCTTGAAGCTGGAGGTATTTGTCAAATGCAGCTGCTTGCAAGCTTCATGGATTTTAAATTGATCAGGACCGCTTCTGATTGGCTCTTGGTATGTCAATCCTTTGTATTTTGTCATCCGAACCAGCATATAGATGATATATGAAGTCATATAAAATGTCCTTGTTCTCCTCAAATTTCTGAACTGCTCATCTATATTGTCACTGATCATTCCTGCCCAGTCGACGTACTCCTTTCCCTCCAACACTACGCTGATATAGAAGAACATCCAAGGCTCAAATGCATATACTTGTGGGCTGCCATTCACCCGGCTGAGCATCATGATTAAATCACAGTACTCTTGCTTCAGCTCCTCTGAGATAATTTGCTTAGGCAACTTGGTGCTGGGAGGTTTTGGCTTCCTCATCCATGATGTATTAATCCTCTTTGCACACCTTTCAAAAGACGAGGCGTACATTTTGTCAACTCTTTCCTTTGTCTTATACAACATCTTCTCAAAGACTGGAATCCCAAACGCCTCTCCAATAGCATCGGGCGTGAAGTTGGCAAACAACTAGCCATCCGAGGAGAATTGTTTTGTGGTCAGGCTTATAATAATTCTCACACTCCACAATCAGCTCAAGACATCAGACTGCTGGTGGGAAACTAGCAGCTGCATAGAGTCCGCTCTTCACGATATTGTGCAATGTCACTGACGGATGATGGCCACCCTACCCGTATATTCTCCTCTTGAGTGCTTCGAGGTTGAATGAACCAAGGTTGGTGTCAGTCAACCCTGCCAACTTCGAGACAAACTTTGACTCGGGAAGAAAAGATTTCTTCAGCTGCTTAATGATCGCCTGCCTGGAGGCATTTTCCTTGTTCACATCTGCATTTCCAGCTCTACCAGCAACTTTGCTTGTTCCAGCAGTGTCTCCCCTTCGCACTTCAGCCATCTGCAAAAATAAAATACGAATATTACAATTCAGATTTAAAAAATAAAATCACCACGAGATGGCTGGAAATATGGAGTTAGCTTTGAAAATGAAAGCTCTTCAACACTAAATTACCAACTCCAAACCTAAAGAATTCTGACTTCGAAATTCAAACTTCAAGCTCCGACTACTTCCAACAGTATTACTTTCAACACTTAGAAAAACCTTCACTCAACTCACTCACTTCAGAATTTCTCCAACACTCACTTCAGCTTCAGCACTTCTCACATTCAACTTTGCAAATGGTGAATAAGAATGAACAACGTCGAAGTTTAAATAACTGTGAGAAGGTGCCCAACTTAGCAACTGCAATAAATTTTCTTCTCCACTACTTAGCAATTTTCCAATTCGAGAGAGATGACTGGTGAGTTGTCACAAACATACCCGGTCATCATAGAGTCATCATAGGAATTTGCTATTGCTAGAGATTCCTTCCTCTTTGAAAAATGCGAAATGTCCCAGTTGACTACATGTAACATTTAGTTGAATCAAAAACTCCTAGGAAAATTATTAAAATTGTCTCCAACACTTAAAATATCTCCATTCTTGACAAGGGCGAACTTCAGTGCTTTGAACTCAATTTTAAACGCCTTAGGAAAAAAAATTATTTTATTTGAGAAATTTTATTCATTTCGCCTTCCAACGCCTTAGAAAATAAATTGTATCTCCTCTAGAAAATTTCATCAATTGCAATCTCTAGCATTTAAAATCACAAGGCAAGATTATTTTCCCCTTCAAAACATTTTCCCCTTAGAAAAATATTTTTCAAAACTTGATTAATTCATGTGTCTTCACAAAAGGGGGACATCTAATTTTTTTTTAAACCTTGGAAAAATTATTTTTTTATTAATGTTCACCTTTACTTCACCAGCCTTGGCGCATTTGCTAAGTCAAATTTTCATGTCCAATGCCTATAAAAATTCCATTCATCTGCTCATTAACCTAGGCGCATTCAACATTGCATACTCCCATTTTCCATGCCTTAGGCGTTTTCTCCAACTTCCACCACTTGGGCGCATTTCACTAGGGGAACTTTTAATTTCAACACTTAGACAAATTTCATTCACCCTTCTTCAAGCTGGGTGCACCTGGCACTATGTGCTTTCAATTTCGATGCCTTCGATAAATTTTCAATCACTTGCTCAAGCTTGGGCGCATTTAGATAGGTGGGCTTTCATTTTCAATACTTAAACAAATTTCACCAACTCCAGGTTGCCAAGGCGCATTTCATCCCTTCTACATCCATTTTGCTTGCCTTAGAAAAATTTTCACTTGATTCTCCTTGGATGGCGCATTTACCTAGGTGTACTTCTATTTCTTATACCTTAGGCGTTTCCAACTTCAACTCTTGACTTAGGCTCATATGGGGGTTCCTACTTTCACTTTTGAGGAGTTAGTCAAATTTTCAACTCATCCACATAGAGGTTAGGCGCATTTGACTAGAGGAGCTTCTAGTCTTTAACACTTAGACTCTTTTCCCTCTCTTCCTTGAAGCTGGGGCATTTAGAGACCCCTACTTCCACCTTCAATGCCTTAGACAAATTTCTCCATGACTCATTAGGCTTGGGCACATATGGAGGGTCATACTTCCATTTTAGACACTTAGAAAATTTTCAAAGTATATCTTCAAGTTTGGGCGCATTCTAGGTGATGTACTTCCAATTTTGATGACTTAGAAATTTTTCTATCAACCTCCAGTTGCTAGGGCGCATATGAGATGGGCTACTTCCATTTTTAATGCCTTAGCCAAATTTCCTTCAACTTTTCAAGTTGGGTGCATATGCTAGGCTAAGCTTCAAGTTTCGTTGCCTTAGAAAATTTCCAACACTCCTTGCCATGTTAGGCGCACATGAGGGGTCAAGCTTCCATTTTCAAGTACTTAGTTGAATTTTCACCATATATCTTTAAGGTTAGGCTCATTTCACCCATGGAGCTTCTAATTTCCCAGACTTAAACAAATTTCAAGCTCCTCCAGGTTGCTAGGGCGGATTTGAGGAGGGCTACTTTCAATTTCATGAGACCTAGAGGATTTTCAAGCTTTTTGCCTAATTTAGGGCGGATTGTTCATGATGTCTTCAGTTTGCCCTGACTTTCTAGTTTTAGAAAGTTTTGCACTCTTCGCATTTTGAGTTGATTTCGAGCTCCGGAAGGCTTGATTTTCATTTTGCCTTGATCCTCATGATATGACTGAGCTGTTAGCGCTTGATGCTTGCATGTACTTGCTATTTTTAGTAACTTGCTAAAAATAGTAAATGAGCTCAAATTTTGTGAGTAGATTTCCTGAAAGGTGTTGGTCATGACTGAATGCTGCTTCTGTGTGACTCTCGTGTTTCGCCCTACTTTTTAGGAAACCCTAATTCCTCTGCATGGACCTGCTAAAAATAGTAAGTGCTTGATTTTCAAACTTTTGTAACTTTGTTTGATCTGAAATTCGCTCCATGGGGTCCTCATGGGTTAACTGACCTGTTCGCTGGTGTCTCGCGCTGACCTACTATTTATAGCCTACTTCAGAAGTGACTTACTATAAATAGTAAGTGCTCAGATTGCCTTCAAATTTTACCAGCTGATTGCTTGAAGGATGCTGATCATGGTGGGATAAGTCAGTTTGCAGACTTCTCGAGATTTACCCCCTCTTTTTAGGCACGGAAGTAGGAAACCCTAATCTGACTTGCATGTGTCCCAAATGGCCTTCATTTGACCCCGTTTCTGTTGCATGTCATTGTGTTCGTGATTCTGAAGTGTTGGGTAACCGTTGGAGTGATCCTGCTAAAAATAGTAAACATCTGAAAAAGTGACCAACCGCTTTCTAGGTGACTCTGCATGTCACATAGCCTGAGAGATCTCAAAAAACCCAGAAAAATGGTCAACATGCGAGCACTGGCTAAAAATAGAAAGTCCCTAAAAAGTGATCAACTCTGCTTGCATGTGACATCGTTGCGAAGCTCTTGAAAAACCCATAAAGAATATCCAGACATGTGTTGAAAACTTCAACATGCAAACCCTAAACATAGCCTCCGAAGCTTGAATTGCTAAAAGTCAATATCTCAGTTTGCATTATATACTGTCACAAAGGTTTTGAAAAACCCAGAAATATTCTCCAAACATGCATTGACAAACCACACATGCAAACCCCAAAAATGGCTCCTGAAGCCCAGATTGATAAAAATAGCAAGTTGTCCGTTTCAGCTCAAATTTTGCAAGCAAGGAATTCTAAGGGTTCTAAGTGCAGTGCAATAGTCAGTATCTGAAAAACCCCAGAAAATAGGCCCCAAATTGGCACTTACTAAAAATAGTAAGTTGTCAGAATTCAGTGAAAACTCAATGGGAACTTGCTGGAAGCCTTCTGATACTGATGCTAAGCCCAAATTTCAATTAGCTAACTCAATTTGACCCCAAAGTAGCTTGAAGGTGAAAACCCTAAATCGTCAAGACTCTTTCCAAACTTAACCAAAATTTAAACCTAGGTCAAAAGATGGGTACATCATCAAAAAAGGAAAGACAGACTAGAGAGAGATAGACACAAAACCAAAGCCAAAAGACGAGAACGAAGCAAAAAATTAGGGGGTCCCCATTTTGAATGGGGTGATGTGTGAAAAGGTCACAACAAGTCTTTTAGAAGACTCACTTTCTACACCATTGCTATGTAGGTTTATATCACTGTAGCCCTTTCAAAAGACAAGTTTTAGAGCTATTTGGAGAACAAACAAGTTACTATTGACATTATGGAGGCCAGGTATGGGCATTTATGGTCGGAGGGTCATCTAGGGGTTGATGTTTCCATGAGAGCTCTTCAGGCTTTTCGGCAAGATCTTGCAAATGAGCAGAATAAAAAGAATGCTAAGATGGGACATATAGGACAGTTGACTAATGAGGAACTGGTTGCTGCTGAGGCTCTGGTAGCTTTGAGTGATGGTCAAGAGGCAACCTAAAATACTTTATGGACAGTCTTTATGATTATATCCTTTTTGTGTAGTTTTGATGCTTATAACTCTATACAGTGCTATATTTTGTTAATAGTTTTTGTATATATTTGTAGATGATGTAACTAATACAGGTTGATACAGGATGGTGAATAGACTCTATGATGTTCCTCTCCGGCGGACTCTTTATGATAAATGTAATTGGGTAGTTTGGGGGGTTGTGGATCATACTTGGGATTTTTGCTATTTTTGGATCTCTGTTTTGTAATGAGGGGGCTATTTTAGCTGATGAAGCTGTGAACTCTATGATACTTTGACTTGTATTCTCTGTTTCTTTTATACATAATATAAAAAAAACAAAAACAAAAACTAAACCAAAACACAAAGGAACAAGGCGCGACATCAAGAATGCGATGAAAAAGAATAAAGAAAGATTCATCATAGTGTGGTGTTGAGTAACTCGAAAATGAAGAAACAATTCGAAATCTAAGTCTTAGAAAAAATTTGTTACAATATGGAAATAGAAAACCTTTAGAAATCTCAAAAACAAACGAAAGGAAGAAAAACACCATGAAGGGAAAACAACATACCTTGATAAAACACGAAACCCTAGGTCGATTCAATGAGAGATCTCAAAGAAAAAGCGAGTTTGCAGAAGATAGATTGGTCGCCCAACATGTTGAGAGTGAATGAATGAAGATAAGAATGAAGTGGAGTTACCTCAAATCACTTTTGAGTGATTTACAAATGAAATAAATGAACAATAGTCGATCATTTAATTAAGGCGAGTTTAAAGGCACAAAACTGGGAAAAGTGCACTTGAGTTAAAAATCACCGCCCCAGTCTCAAAATGGCTAAGTATGGGTTCATAGTGTAAGGGCGCTGAAAATCGGCGCCCTTGCACTTTTTGACTTCTCACTTAAGTGCATAGGCGCTAAAAATCCCCGCCCTTGCACTTTTTAACTCTTAGAAAATTTTTGCAATAAGTTAGAGCATTGTTTTTTGGAGCAACTACACTTTTCACTATTTCACTAAGTATCAACAGTGAGAGGTCGCAAAAACACTCATTTCGAAGAAAATTTTTGCAATAAGTTAGAGCATTGTTTTTTGGAGCAACTACACTTTTCACTATTTCACTAAGTATCAATAGTGAGAGGTCGCGAAAACACTCATTTCGAAGGTCTTTACGAGACGAACGTAGAGGGATGCTCAAATGAACTGTTTGAGGCTTTGGAATGCACTTCGAGGTGGATTGAAAATTGCCTCGTTTTGCGTGCTTGAACTTCACGAACCTAGGAAACAGACAAGTTTCATAGGGGGGTTATCTGTGGAACGAGCGCTGCTTGATTCCGTGATAACATTCTTCAAGGCTGCAAAAATCATATTACAATCCGACTTTTCCTTGTCTCTAGATTCCAACGAATAAAATAGACAACACCTTTTTAATGATCCAAGCTGCTCCCGACTACTCGAAAAAGCGATTCTTCCTTTGTCTTTTAGCTTTTTGTCTTATCCGATACAATCTCCTAATTTTTTTAATATGTTCGATATATGAATATGCCATGACTTTGTTTGCTTTCCCAATAATCAGTCAATCGATAATTTTGTCTTTCTCTGAATATTTCCAATATTCATGATTTGTCTTGACCCTCAATCTCGGATTTGTCTTAGCTCTCCCTGTCGCCTTCTATTTGTCTTTAGCTACTTTTAGAAGATTGCAATATAAGTGAATGCTTGTGATTTACTTATCAAAATTGAACTCAAGAGGCTGCAATTATTTTTCCACAATGCAAGTATTCCTTTTCAAAAATCGAATACCTCCAATACCAAAATATTATTAAAATGTCTGCAAATAATCTCCAATTGATTCCACCAAAATTTGGCCAAGGGCCATTAAATTTTGCAAATGAAGCATAGGTAGGAAATCTGAACTAATTCCCTCTTAATAAAAGATTGCAACAATACAACAGCTATTGCAATTCTACAATCTTTCCAACAAGATACAATAATAGACCAATTATTGTAACAAAATCAGAATGCAATAATACCTCAGCTATTGCACAAATAAATCCCTGCAATAATACAACAGCTATTGCAAAGAATCTGAAAAAACCCTTGTACAACTGTCAATGAAGCACAATGTAGAAACCCTGGGTGGATCTCTCAACAACTCCAGCTAGGGTTGATCTTTCACAACCGAACCCAGTACTCTAGAGTCTTCAAACGCTCGAGCAAGCAAAGCATTCATGCTTTCTTTTACCAAACTGGTAATTAGGAGTGAAATCCAAATCAAGCATGCCCAAATGCCAAGCCAAGAGCTCTTTATAAAGATTTCCCGATGACTTTCCAAGAAGCTTCTAGAAATAATATTATTTTATTACTTTAAGTGACTTTATAATATATCATTTTATTTAGTCACTTTATTAAATTAATTAAATATAAAGTCATCCTTTTGATATTAATTTATTGGAATAACTTTATAAATAATTAATTTAATACTTCCAATTCGGGGACATGACATGTTCGAAGGGATTTTGCTTAGAATGTGCAAGGTCTCTTCTTAGGGAACATTGTGCTTAATGTCTCCAAGAGAGGACAAGTCAAAGAAATGTCATGCTCTCAGAGGAAATCAAGCCCAATGACACCACCAAGAAACGAACGCATCATAGGAAGAAAGAAAATCGCACAATGAAACATGAGTGTCGATTTATGCCCCCACTTTAAAGCTGTTGCTAACACCATTGCTGTGAGCAATTGTTTTAAAGTAGAAGAAGACATGAGAGCTTACTCAGAAAGCCCTATGCCAAGTCATATGTTTCTAATAAGCTACATCATGATGTACAGTGCCTTGCCAAATCTGACCTAGAAACTCGAATTTTCTGCCTTAGGTATTTTGACAAACACTTTGCTTGCACCCTCAGAACTTGCTGGTAATTGTTTTCAGTTTGTTTTGTTTTTTCTTTGATAGATGCCAATGATGTTAAGATGCTTGAAAATGAATGTAAGATGTCTAACAAAGTAACCAAGATGAAGTGCAAGCCTTTTTGTATTTTTTCAAATGCATATATGTGACTGAAAATGATAACTACAGATACTTGGCATTTAGTCAAATACTTAGCATGCAAACTATATATGTTGATATTGTTGTGACGTTTTTCACACATCGCCCCATTGCAAATGGGGACCCCCTAATTTTGGCTTTGCTTTTCGTTCGTTTTGTCGTTGTCTCTCTTTTCTACTGTCTGTCTTTCCGAGATTGTGCCCGCCATTGAGTTTAAACTTGAAATTTTGGCTAAGTCTGAAAATTAGGGTTTTGAGCTTTTCAGCCAATTTGAAGTCAAACGGGGTGAATAAATTGAGATTTGAGATTAACATTGATGATCACCACACTTCTGACAGGTTTCTACTCAAATTTCATCAGATTCTGAGTACTTACTATTTTTAGTAAGTGTGCAATTATAGGCAATCCTTCAGCATATCTGAGATTCTGACAGTCACACTGCGCCCAGAGCACATCAGGCTATTCACAAGTTAAATTTGAACTGAAACGGACAACTTGCTATTTTTAGCAGTTCTGCCTTCGGGGCCAATTTTTAGGGCTTAGATGCAGAGTTTTTCTGATGCATGTCCGGAGATTCCTTCTGGGTTTTTCGAGACCTTCGCGGTGGTATAACATGCAAAGTATGATGATGACTTTTAGCACTCAACCTTCGGAGGCCGATATTAGGGTTTGCATGCAGAACTTTTCAGCGCATGTCGGCATTTTCTTTCTGGGTTTTCCAAGAACTTCGCAACGATGTAACATGCAAATGGAGCCGACCACTTTTCAGAAACTTACTATTTTTAGCCAGTGCTTGCATGTTGGAGATTTTTCTGGGTTTTTCTGGGTTTTCAAGATTTTTCGGGCAGTATGACATGCAAGATCATCCGGAGCCGGTCGGTCACTTTTCCGTCCGCTTTCTATTTTTAGCAGGTACCACTAAGGCAGCAGCTCGGCACTTCAGAAATGCAAGCTGATCATCATGCAACTGAAACGAGGTCAAACGGAGCTCATCGAGCAACATGCATAAAATTAGGGTTTCGAGCTTCAGCGCTAAAAATAAGGAATCAGAGGTCAAAATGTTCAAAACTGAAGTGTCCACTACGATCAGCATCTTTCAGGAAGTCTGCTGGCAAAATTTGAAGGCAATTGGAGAACTTGCTATTTTTAGTAAGGTGCTCCAGACGGGCTATAAATAGAAAGTTGATCTCAGGCGCCGGCACAGAAAGCCAAGTTCACCAACAAGGAACGCACGGTCCAAATTTCAACTCAAACGGAGCTAGGGAAGTCTCAGAAACAGGCACTTACTATAAATAGTAAGTCACTTCAGAAGCAGCCATAAATGGCAGCTCGACACCAGATCTCAGCAGGTACAAGTCAAACATGTGATAAAGGATCCGTGGCGCGAATTTTAAGGCTAACAGAGTTACAGAGAATGAAGAATCAAGCATTTGCTATTTCTAGCAGGCCGAGATAGAGAAATTAGGGTTTCTTAAAATCAAGGGCAGAACAGGACAATCAGGCAAAAATAGCATCCAACCACGATCACCACATTTCAGGCATTCAGTATGTTAAATTTGAAGACATTCTAAGCAATTGCTATTTTTAGCAGGTTGCTAAAAATAGCAGAGGCATATAGGTACCGGGCACCAGCAGCTCAATCACATCCCAAGGTTCAGAACAAAGCAATATCCGGCTTTCTGGAGTCAAAGGTCAATCCAAAGCACAAAATTTGAAGAATTTTCTAAAAATAGCAAATTAGGGTTGGCATGATCAAGTTGCCCTAAATCAGGAAAGGAGCATAAAATTCACTGAAATTGATGAATTTTCAAATCCAGCTAGTGATAAACGCCTTTAAAAGCCGAAGGCTGGTTGAAAATCTTCTAAGTGCCACAAATTGGAAGCTCACAGGCTAATATACGCCTTAGTCTGGAGGAGGGCGTATGGAAAAATATTCTAAGTACAAAAAATTTGATGTAGAGGGTCTTATTTGCGCCCTCTAGCTTAGAACCTTGAAATTTGCCTGAGTTCTTGAAACTGGAAGGCCCATGGCTGAAATGCGCCCTTGAAGGATTGAAGTGACTTGAAACGTCTAAGGCAGATAAAACTGAAAGTTGGAGCTATCAAATGCGCCTTTGACTAGAGGAGGTTGAAAAATATTTTAAATTTGAAGAGGACTCCTCTATATGCGCCCACCTTTCAAAAGGGTCAACAAGTCAACAATGGCGTGGCTTTATCCTTCACACATGTTAATATGCGCCTAAAGTAAAGTGTTGAGAGTGTGAAATAAAATATTCCCTAGGCGTGGTTATTATCCTTCCTCAATGTGCTAAATGCGCCAAGGAAAGGTGAAATTGATAAAGTATGCTAGGCGTTGGTATTGTCCTCCATGAAGTGCGCCTAATATTTAAGATGGAAAATATTGCAAAGTGATGGTAATTTGAATGGGAAATATGATAGGCGTTGAAGTAATGGAATATCTCCCATGATGTGCTATATGCGCTAATTTCCAAGGTAAATGCCCTCTTGAAGTAAGAAGTGCGCCCAAGTGGAGATGAGTATGTTGGGCATTGAGAGAGGGAAAATATTTTCTTCATAGAGGCGCCCTCGTGGAGATTTTCTAAGTGAAGTTGATAATTTTCTCACAGGCAAAAATGCGCAAGATTGAATTTTTTTTTTTTTTAAGGAGAAAATTTTCTAAGGGAAAATTTTTCAAAATGCTAAGTGATTCAAAAAATTTCTAAGGCACAAAATGTTCTCCCTTAGGGAAAACGCCTAAGTCTGGTGAAGTAATGAATTTTCCTGAAGCGTGAACGGAATTGCCAGAGGTGAAGTCAGAGAATGCCAGTCGCACAGGTTGAAAAATATTTTCAAGTCAGAGCAACAAGAAATCTTCACAGATGCGAAGAACAGATTTAAGTTTCACAGGGAAATAATTTTCTAAGGTTCAAAATTCAAGAAAATCAAATGAACCCGTTCGTTGGGTACCCATGGGTTCGGCACATTCTGAAGAAAATTTTCTTCTGGGTATTGATGATTGTCGATGGGGAGTTGATTTTAAAGTCTTCCATGCTTCGCTTCGGCCTTCAGGGTGAAGATTTTGGATGAGCACCGGATTGATGAATTTTCCTAAGGGAAATTTGAATTTTTTTCTAAGGCAGGGAATAAATGATGTTGTTGAGGATAAAATATGCCTTGGCGGACGAATTTGAAGGTGATCGCCTAGATGATTTTTGATCAAATTCCTGATGAGGGGATTTTCCTCGAGCCTGAGTTGGATGAAATATCGGAATGAAGTGTGCCAGGCAAAATGCAAGACAGGTTGAAATTTGGCTAAGGCATGAAGAACTTGAACACAAAGTTGGCGATGAACGCTTGAAAGTTGGAGCGTGAAGATCAGGTAAATAAGGTGAATTTATATTATGAGGTGTTCTAATACTCTTCTCCTTGCTTGTTTTGCAGGAGGAATGTCGAGGCCAGAGCACGATGTCTGGAAGTGGTGAAGCACGATGATATCACAACCTTCGGAGGAAGATAAAGTTACGAGTTTCAATCTCGAAGGAAGAAAAAGTTGCAAGAAATTGGCTAAGTGTTAGCTCAAGTGACAAAGAAGTTAAAGAACAAAAGTCGAGAAGAAGATCAAGAACAGTGTGAACGCGTCTACAAACGGAATCTTCTAGAAGGATAATGGTGGACATTATGGCGCATTTATTACCCCACTCTCCTTTGTGGCGGTTTTAGGGCAAATCTTGTTTAGGGCTGAGGTGGCACGATTCTGGCCACTCTATTGATTGTAACCCTAGCCATCTTTTGGGACTTGGCTAGCTATATAAAGGGGGAGTCCCCCTCATTTGTACCTTCAGTAGACATTCATTAGAGTAGACAGTAGGATTAGAGTAGAAGTCGGAGTAGAGAGACAACTAGGTGATAGCTTAGAGTAACTTAGAAGTAGATTGATAGTGTAGTTGGAGGAGAAGGAAAGTTTTCCTTTGAAAAATTTTGTAAGAAATTGTCATGTAAAACTTTCATAATAAAAGATCTTTCATTGATGGTGAAATTCATCTTTGTTGTGGATAGCTAGCGAGGTTTCTTCATCCCTTCTACTTCAAGTAGCATAGAATAGTATAATTTTCATTTCATGCAAGTAGACGTTAACTGTGGAATGTGGTGTTTGATCTAAGCAACTTCGTCTATCCATACCACTAGTGTGTTTGCTGATGGTGAATGCGCCTTGTGTGGTCAACTGGAATATCATGTACTTAACTTCAATCACAGTTTGAATAATGGTATGCGTCGTTGTGATGGTATCTTTATGTCAAATGGTGATTTGAACACCTTTAGTCATCTCCCTTGAAGATTGCACCGACTCCGTGGAAGCTGTCCGATGCGAGGCAAAGCGAAGTCCGGTTAGAAGTTTGCTGAAGTTGAGCTCTATATCCAACGCCTTAGAATAGATTTAGACTCTCTGAACCCCACCCTATTTCAATTCAGTACTTTCCAGTTAGAATAGGTAACCCGAACTTCATAGACAAATCTTCTGAGCATTTTAATTCCTTTCTCCGCTGCCGAACAATTCCGTAAGTCCCCTTGAAATACCAGCAAAATCACATCAAGCCAAACTGAGCCTATTCGCATTAAAGGAACCTTGGAGTTGAACACACGAACTTTCTGGCAATCTTAGCGTGCGGAATACTTTGATCAAGAGAGAATAGGGAAGCCGTTGGCGACTTTATTCTGCGTTGGTGCGGTCACGAAAAACACATCAACAGATATGAAAGTAAACTACTAGACAATTTTTCAAACAAATTGCAGCCAACCTCCAATATGTCTATTTGATAAAATGAATGAGATTCAATGAAATACATAGGATGTCAGCTCCTTATATCGACCTTCTAACAATGACTGAGATATTACAATGCAATGCTTCTGCTCTAGGACAGCGACTGTACTCATGCAAGGACTAAAGTATGATTGTGTAAATGCCAATGATTACAATAATAACTTGCTGTACTGAGACAACAATTTTAGACTCTTACAAAGGTGCAAAATATACACAAAGAGAACCTAATATTGAATGGTAGCAACCCGGAAATGTTCGATTCTTCTCATGAGCTGCTTCTACCTCTTCCCAAAGGCAGTGCCCTACTTTTTTGATGCCCACGAACCTTTCAATAGCTATTTTGAATTTTTATTGCTCCTCTAACACAAAATTGCACCTAGAAAATGTGCGCCCCAGCCACAAGCAAAATCTGATTTTCATTTTCTCAACAAACTGAAATTCGTCCTCCACAAATCGTCCCAAGCATATGCCAAAATCGTCCTTCCAAAGGACTGCAGAAACTCTCATCAAAAACTTGTATAATCACCTCAAATCAATTCCACCAAATTTGGCCCTTGGCCACAAAATTTGTACAAGTGGAAAGACTGAAATATCTTCCCCAACTCCCAGCTAGGATTGGTGTCTCACAATCGAAACCGGCACCTTAAAGCATTCAAACCCTCAGGAAAACTATCAAGCATTCAAACTCTCCAATGATTAGAAAATGTATTCAACTCAAGATGTCCCATTTAGTCTCCAACAAGCTCCTTATAAAGAATTCTCATCAAGTCTCCAAGAAGCTTCTAGAATAAAATATTATTTTATTCTTAAGTGACTTTATGATTTATTATTTTTTTAGTCACTTTATTAAATTAATTAAATATAAAGTCATCTTATGATATTATATTTTTGAGATAACTTTACAAATAATTAATTTAATATTTTATTTTAATTTAATTAAAATAATCAATTAGTCATCCTTATGAAATAACAATATTTGGACAACTTAATTAATTAAATTATTCTGCCTCCAAATCGGGGACATGACAGTCCTCCCTTCCCAAAGATTGCTTGCCCTCAAGAAATCCATAACTGCCAAACCATCCAACTGCCACAACACCTGAAGCCATCTAAAGGAAAACCAACTGCACATATTCTCCAACCACCCGGATCCCAAATGATCCTGAGAAGAACTCCAACCAACACCCTTTGAATAAAGCTGAAGCCTCTGACACTGTCCAAACCCGTCAATCTATGAAGCCAACAATCCATCAAGAGAACTTCTAGATCCCAAACCTATATATCTACCTCACCATGCCAACTCCAAGTACTGCAATGATAAGCTTCATGCATCCAAATCCTCCAAAAACAATCTCCACCTAGAGCACATGAATAAACTAGAAGTCCGTCCATCTCATCACCAATGAACTTCCCTTGTGCCACTCTGATACCCCCTAGATTCCAAGTCTTGAACTCCTGCTACTGGAAACTCTCAACTGGAGAACTCAAAGTGTGAGACCTATCAAACTTGGACTCATCATATGAAATCTGAAACATATCACACCAGAGTGAATCCGAACATCCCTTATTGAACCCATCTCTTTGTCTCATCAATGACGTGGTCAAATCCTGTACATGTGGGCTGAAAGTGAACTGATCAGCACACCTCATAATGCAACCAAATAGAATTCTCCTACCTGCGCCAATGGAATACCTGAGTAGTCATGTGTGTTCCTCTCCATACTGCCAACATCAAAAGATGACTCATCACTCAATATAGAAAAAGCAATATCATCAACGTAACCATCATGAATGCCATCCACTCCTAACATGTCTGTGTCATCCTCGTACTAATCCACTGCTTCCCTCAAAGTATCACCTAACAGAACTCCGACCAACAAAATAGGACCGCCACTAACCTATCATCATTATCTTGTTTCTTCTTGTTTGGAACCAAGTCCTTCACTTGATAATTCTTATCAACCACATCATCACCATCATTGGAACAATGTGCCTTTTCAAATTCATCCTCTTTTTAGATACAGAGACTCCTAATGTTATCTATCATTTTTAGCCTTGCTATGTTGATGAGATTGGCCTTTTCTTTGACTTCTTGAAGGTGTTGTCTTGCATTGGTAGCCACTAATTTAGCCTCTTTGGCTTTTTGTGTCCATCTTTCATTCATCTTGTCGGACCTCTTTACCTCTTCTCTGCCAAAATATGCAAGATCAGTCCTCTTATGCATGATATTTTCATATTTATCAATTGGTGTAGGGCTGCCACCAATGAATGATATCATAACATTGATTTTCTCATGATTACAAGCTCCTATCTCATGAGAATGATGGGACATAATGCTACTGTCCTCAAACAAATCAGTAATGACATCATGCCATTGTATAGTATCTTCCTCATGTGTAGTCAAAACACCAGTGGCTGATCCACTAAGTAAATGATTAACTTTCCCGTCCACCTTGATGTCTTCATGTAGCTGCTCTAATGTAACTAGTTTGTCTTCAACCATCACGTGCTCTTCTTCAATCTTGAAGTCATCATGAAGTGTCATGTGCTTAACATCTTTCTCTATGCAAATATGATTTTTGCTCTCCTTAGGATCACTAACTGTGGAAAATTCATCATAGAGGCTTCTATATATTTCTCTTGTAGATACCTCATGTTTCTCCTTTTTTTGTTTTGTGAGGTATACCATGACTCCATCAACTGCATTGCTCTTTGTTGTTGTGAGAGTATAATTTTCTGCAATTCTTTCAAGGTGTCCTCCATCCGTGGCTGCTTGCATGTCTTTGGACTCCTTGCTTGCGATAATATTTTGGATCCTCCATATACTCAATGAATGGAAGGTTATTTCTAATCCATTGTGGAAGTGCACGGTATTCTTGGAAAGCAATCTCTATTTCTTCTTTGGAAACCATGATTGACTAGCTGGCTGCCCACAATTAAAATTCAAACTTTGAATGACCCAATTAGGCTGGCAGAATCTTGGCTTTGATACCATTGTACAGTGCCTTGCCAAATCTGACCCAAAAACTCAGATTTTCTGCCTTAGGTATTTTGACAAACACTTTGCTTGCAACCTCGGAACTTGCTGGTAATTGTTTTCAGTTTGTTTCGTTTTGTCTTTGATAGATGCCAATACATATGCTAAACAAAACCATGACAAATTTCAATTTTTGAAACATAATATACTGATTTCAATTTAGTTTTCAATATCAAAAGGATCAAACTTGAATGTCATTATAGATAATCATTGTTTAACATTTAAATAGTATATATATGTATATTTGAATATTTTATTATATTTTTTTTACGGACATACCCAATTCCATACCCAACCCCCCCAAAAAATTTCCATACCCATGTACCCATACCCATGCCCGTACCCGATTCGGCAACCTAGGTTAATTATGTGGATTGATTAGTTAATAATGGGGGTATAAATCATGATAGTTATTAAATCATTTGTGGATAATAGACTTATTTGGATTTATTTTAACATTTGAATATTTGTGGAGAATTAATTATTTAAATTAATTAAATAATAAAGATTACTTAATCAATTTGATTTTGATAAAGCAAATTAATTAAGGTAAGATGAATTATTTTAATAAGTGGAAGAGTTATGTTGTTAGGTGTCAAGATGGGGACAGTGTTATGAAGATGGGCATATATGAAATTTCAACGTCTACACTCAAAACTAGTCAAAATATATATCTTCAAAGATGAAAAATTGAGAATTTAAGTAGATCTCTTTTTCAATGCCAAGGGTTGCTCATGCAATCAACAAATTTTTCACTGTTCTTCTCTTGTTTGATCAATGGTTGCTCATACAATGAACAACTTTCTTCTGAAAAGGGAACACCTTAAGCTAGGCAAGCAATGGACCAAAACTGGGAATAATGATAGAAAAAAATTCATCCTATGTATAGAGAATTGTAAAGTTAAATAAAAGAATTAGCAATAAAATAATTTAATGAGTTACACAAGAAATGTTCCTATCCTTAGTTTTTTTATAGCTAGGATCTTTTATGATTAGACTTTCAAGTATACCTGAAAAATTAAATCCATCCAGGAGAAACCATTTGGATTACTCTTCTTTAAGAGAGTCTGAACTGGGTCAAGTCTCTCAACTAATATGTCACAAGCATGTCGAACTGCTTCACAGCTTTCCTCAGATGTGGTGCTTCCAGCTGTAATTCCTCCATGTGCTAAGCTGATACTGTCTGACTGAAACAGTCTAACTTTTGCCATAATATCTCCACTTAAACCTGGCCATAGCTGACCAAGAGCATATGCTGTCATCTGCTTTACCTTAGTCCAAAGTCCCTGACCTAACTCAACTCCTCCCACCTCTACAGCAATAGAACCATCTTCAAATATGCTTACTCTTGCTGGTCTAGAAGAAAGAATTACTGGATAAAAGCACGGTACCAAGGATAAGCCTCTTTTAAACCATCGGTTAGTAGCATTAAACTCTCTAATATTCTCCAGTCTCTCATAAAAAGATGCCGATTGCTTTAGTTTCTCCCATATTGAAGGCAATGTATAACTAATAGGACTCTCCACACAAGGTCCATAGAAGAGCTTGGCACTTTCAAGTGTGTGAATGTTCTTCTCTCTTACAACAATTGAATCCAAACCTAGAATTGAGGCAACATGCTCAATAATGGTTTCAGCAATGAAAGATCCCTGTGTTTCTCCAGGGGCCCTCATTGCTGTCTTGCTTGGTAGATTTGTTTTACATACTTTATAGTCAACTGAAAAAGCTCCCCAGTTGTATTTCTTCATTGTTTTAATTATGGTATGGGGAAGCAAAGGGCTAAAATCAACTGTAAATCCTGCATCAATGAATAATTCCACATGCAAAGCTGTAATTTTTCCATCATTTTTGAACCCAACTGTATAGTTTGCCTTGATAGGATGCCGTCCACCACTCATGATCATGTCTGTTTTACGATCAAGGTATATTCGGACAGGACGCTTCAATTTGTATGCAGCCAATGCACATGTAACTGCAACCTGAAAATGTTGAAGGAGAAATTGAATTCAATACAATATATACTTGAAAGGAAAATATGGTGCAATCTGTGTGGAAGTATAGTATAAGTTCATTCAAGATAAACATATAAAGTAAATTATGTTATCTCTCCAAATAGAATATTCTGATAAAATTTGTGGGACTGCAAAATTGTGAAATCAAACTAGATGACTAAAAGGTGAAAAAATGACTGGTTAACATAAAACTATTCATACATTTTCAATTCAATGGGCATTACTTCTTTCCTGCAAGAAACAGCTGTGGTGAAACTGTTGATAACATTCATGTTTGGCAATCAACTTGTCAGAATAACTGTAAGCACATTCAAAAAGATGTCTTCTTCCTATACACCTTCAAGAACCCTTGTAATTATTTTACTTTCATCATATCAGACTGCTTTGACAAATCCTTTATGCAGCAATAAATCCTTCTTGAACCACCTTACTATTTATAGGCAACACTCTCCACTTCTACAAGATTTTCTCAATTGCTTCTAACTTGTTCAATTTAAGTTCCTAATCATATCTTTATCAAAGTGAACTCTATCACAGAGTATTATTCTGGTTTGAATATCTTGTCTAATCATTAGCCACACAGATATTGGAATGTGTTCCTTCACTTAAATATTGTCTATAAATTTTGAAGATTGAAGATGCCCTTTATTGCCTTAGATTCTAAGTGATCCAAAAGGATCTGATATTGAAAATTCTTCATCAATTTGAGGTTTTCCAGAAACAATCAGCAATACAAAACACCTGTTTTTATCAGCAGAACGAAAAGGCCAGTTCGCACAGGGGGAAGGGGATTTGAAACCATCAGTTTTCTGATAGGGGCAGTTTCACAACAGCTGAGGCAGTTACAAAACTATCTTCTTGAAGGAACAGTTTCATGAATACTACGATGCTGGGATCTTCAAGCGCACAAGGACATCACAACATCTATATAAAAGCATGAAGAGGATGGGCTGCATCATTGGAAGCTTGCATGAGTATTGTAGTGATTCAATTGAGGAGAACTCAGCTTTTGGGACATTGGAGACTTAGTAGTGAGCAACTGGAGCAACTATAAACTTGTATCTACTCTCTATACTTGTTTCTTGATTAATAATATTTGGTAGAAATACAATTGCCTCTACTAGCCGTTTTTCCCCATGGGGTTTTCTAAGATAAATTTTTTAGTGTCGTGTTGATTCCTTCTCCATTTCTGCATTTAATTATCTGTAATGACCCTTGCTCCGGATCAATAGATTTTCGATTTATTTCTTATTGGATTGACAAAGGTTATCATCCAATATTATTAAGGTAAGCTAATTTGGTTTCCAAATTATAAATGGAATAGAATGAACTATTGATATAACACTTTATTATCAATTGTATCACTGCACTTTTGAAAATAAAGTATTTCTGATATAAATTCTGAAATAAGCAGTCTGATCCAATTATTAGTCTGATAATGGAAATTGAACAAGAAAATATACTTGCTGTTTCTGATTTATCAATTTAAAATCATGCGTCAGTTGTAATGTCCCCTTCTCAGCAGTGATCGTTTCTGTTGACCGTTGGCCTATTCTGGAGACCCGTAGGCTGTGCGGATGGTGAAATTAGGGTTTCCTAGTTTTGAGGAGGTTGTTGCTTGGAGTTTGGGTTTTTGACTGCGGATTCTTTCTGGGTTTTCAGAGAGCTTCGCAGTGGTGTGTTCAGTTTGGCATTCCGGGCAACTTCGCGAATTTACTATTTTTAGTAAATTCTATTTTTGGCAGTGGACAGTTTGAGTTCAGTTCAGTTGGTCTTCTTCTGCAGTTGTTTCAGCTGGCACTTCAGTTCGTGGCCTTGGGCGCATTTTTTGTGGAGAGATAAGTATTTTTATTATAATATTATTATTTTAATATTATACCCCCCTTGCTTAGCAATACAACTTTAAGTTGTTTTTAAAAAGGGGACTTTTGAGGGTCAAGGCGTCATAAGGAGATAAATTATATTTTAATGTCAAATTTTGAGATTATTAAGTGGGACGCCCTTTTGTGAGATGAAGTTTATTTTAAAAGTGAAATATTTTATGGAGGAAAAAGGACGCCATCTTTGGTGGGAAAAGAGGAATTTGAAAATTAGGGTTTTGGGGCGCCCTCTGGAAGTTTCTAGATGTTTCTCTCACTTCTATTTAAGCAGGCCTCAGCTCTTCATTTGGTATCTTCTGTCTACTACACCGTTATGCTGCTGGATTGATTTCAGGCACTCGCTTCGAGGAAAGCACACCTCCTAGCATTGGCTCATCTTCTTGCTTGAAAGACAGCAACTAGTTGAGAGGTTAGCTGGTTATTGGTAGTTTTGCATTGTAGTTGAGTACTTTTGCATTTAGTGATGATGTTCCAACATTTTGTCATGTTTTAGCGTAGCTGATGTTGCATTGCTGTAGGCATGTTTTGCTCATAATTCAAAAATACAAAAAGATTTCATTGTGGGTATTGCATATTTCATTTAGTCTTGCTTGGGCGCCAACTATTGCAAAGTTTTGTGATTTTTAATTAAGTGCTGGATTTTTAAGAAGAAATCGCCCTCCTCTAGGGGCCGTACCACTGTACTTGCATTGGGAATTGAGCAGAAAATTAATATCAATATTTTGGGGGCTGTTTGTGTCTTGAGATTGGGCGCCTATATCTTGGGAATCATTTGTAACCATTTCTATGCAATTTGAATGAGTGATGTGAGTTGGGTGAGCATTCTATGATATTACTGTATTGCTGTTAACAGTTTTCAGTCTTGCACAGTCATAACAGCGAACTTGGGATTAATCATTGGAGTTGTTTGGAGGGAAAGTCATTGAGAAAACTTAAAGTTATTATTCTACTTTGCTGTAATGTTGAAGACTCTCTTATATGGTGCTTAACGGATGAACTTTCTGATGTTGTAAGCTGTACAGTAGTACTGTCAGCATCTTTTATCTTTCTTGCACTTTTCTCATGTTTGTACTGCCCACTGAATAAGTGGAAGAGGCTGGCTTGCCGCCTTTTACTTTCTTGCATTGTAATTTCCTAAAGTCTCTGCCATATGGTCGCCTCGTATCCATCACGGATTGAGTAGCACATGCTTGGTGTTGAGCTATTTTCAGTATTGCATTAGATAGGGATCCTCTGACCGAATGCTCGTCGTTCACCGGCGCATCTCGTGGTTAGAGTTCTTATTCAGCAATTTCCTTTGAGATCCTCTGACCAATGCTCACACCTTGCCCACCTCGGGATCCTGGTGTACATTCTGGTTAGAGTTACTTTCTGCATCGTTTTGGTTTATGCTAACCTTAACGGGTGCGTGTTGCATTGTAATTGCTATTAAAAAATCAAAAAAAAATTGGTCCGGTTCATTACAGTGGTATCAGAGCCATGATTCTGCCAACCTGTGCCCAACAGTGATTCAGTGGTCAGATGAGTGACAGTGATTGCAGATACTTCACCAGAGGTCAGGCCAGAAGACAACAGATACAGCTTCCGCCAGTGCCAGAAGCAGATACTTTGTCAGAAGCTTTGAGAGAAACAGGGTTAGCTGTGGATACGGGTAAAACAGTTGAGAACATGTCAGACAATCTTAGGACAGCCATGGAAGAGAAGGATGCAAGGATGGAAAAGAAGTTTGATGGGATGATTGAGATGATGTCTCGATTACTTGCTAAAATGGATCAGCAAGCTTCTCAGAACCATACTCCGAATCAAAACCATGCTACTGGAGAAAGCAGTGGTGTCAATGGACACAATGGGAATAATGGAAACAATGGGAGCAATGGGAACAATGGGAACAATGGTAATGGAGGCAGCAGAACTATTGGACAGCATGATACTATCTCTAGCGGATCAGCCTCTAGACCGCTTTTCCCTACATTCACTCCAAGGGACGAACATCAAGTTGAAGCTACCGTTCCTTTGGTAGACGATGCTAGGCAAGCCTACATGGAGTACTCCACCCTTCCACCTGATCTTAGGGACCAATGGTCCTTTGATCAATTCTTGAATCAGAGAAACAGAAGACACGGAGGAAGAGTTGATAACCGAGCTTATATGGCTCCTAGAACAGATTTTCATCAAGCCTTAGGGAAGGTAACATTGGCTCACTTCGATGGAAGTGATAAGTGTTCAGCAAGATCGTGGGTTCAGAAGTTAGACAACTACCTATCACTTCGTCCCATGCCAGAAGAAGATGCCATCAAATTTGCAACACTTCATTTGGAGGGAGCTGCCCATGAGTGGTGGTACCATGGTTTGGTCACTCTTGGCCATAACCTTATTCGAACCTATGGAGAATTCACCAACAAGCTGATTGAAAGGTTCGACACTAAGGATCCTGAAGTAAGATTTCGCGAGCTTGCACAACTCAAACAGCATGGCTCCTTGGATTCTTACATTGCTGATTTCCAGAGACTTTCTGTGATGGTGCCCAACATCACCGAAAGAAGATTGGTTGTGTTGTTTTCTGAAGGTTTGGTTGAACCCTTGAAAGGATGGGTTAAAGCTTTCGATCCACCAAGTCTTGATGAGGCAATCAAGAAGGCTCGTAGTATGGAGTTATCAGCCCCTAGGCCTAAATTTCCGCCTAAGCCTTTTGGCCATAAGAGGGATAAGGATAAAAGACATTCTTCTAATCAGCACAAGAAGTTCCCACCTAAATTGACTGAAGAGCAACGTGAACAGCTCAGAAAGGAGGGCAAGTGTTACACATGTTTAGAGCCTTGGACTAAAGGCCATAGATGTCCTGGAAGAGGGCGTTATAATCAAATGGGAACCTATTCTGATTATGAATCAGCATCTGATATGTCTGATCAGCAGTCTTATTTCGGGGACAGCGAGGATGAAAGAGCCATAGAAGAGTCCGATCATGAGCAAGGAGTTGGGGGCCCTATTGCCCAACTCTCTAGTTTCCAAAAGAACGAATCTTTCAAGGTTCGTGGTGGAGTTGGAGGCCATCGTATTGTTGCATTAATTGATACTGGTGCAACGCATAACTTCATTGATGAAGGTGTGGTTGCAAAGAGAGGTCTCAAAACTGAAGAATTTGAAGGCTTCAAAGTCATGGTGGCTGATGGGTTTCACATTTCATGCACACGAAGAGTTCCTAACATGTCCTTGCAGTTGGGAAACTATGAAGTCAAAGATGACTTCTATGTGGTTACTATTGGTGACACAGATGCAGTCTTGGGCATACAATGGTTACGCTCACTTGGTGAAATCTCTCTCAACCTACAAACCATGGAGCTCAAGTTCCAATCTGATGGTAAGAGAGTTGTTTTGAGAGGAATGTCTAATGGTGGTCCTCGTATAGTTTCTTTCAAAAGGATGGAAAGGCTGATTAGACATGACCAAGTGGAGTGGGCTGCGGAATGCATGGTTCTTCCTGCCAGTCCAGTTGAGACCAAGAGGGAATATCCTCCTGATATTCAATCCATACTCACCAAAAGGAGTAAGGTGTTTGCTGATCTACCACCTGGGCCACCACCAGAAAGAGGTGCTGAGCATGTTATTGAACTTAAGGAAGGGGCCAAACCAGTCATTACAACACCGTATAGATATCCTAAGAAGCAGAAGGACGAAATTGAGAAGAACATAAGAGAACTCCTGGAGATGGGCTTCATTCGCCCTAGCAAGAGTCCCTTTGCTTCAGCTGTGGTTCTTGTGAAGAAGAAAGATGGCACCATCCGCATGTGTGTAGATTATCGTGCCTTGAATCAAAGCACAATAAAAAATCGGTATCCTATTCCTCGGATCGATGAGCTCATTGATGAGCTACATGGTGCTAAATTCTTCTCCAAAATTGATTTGAGATCGGGTTACTATCAAATCCGGATGAGGGGCTCAGATGTTGAGAAGACGGCATTCAGATGCCACTATGGTCATTTTGAGTTCCTAGTCATGCCCTTTGGCTTGACTAATGCTCCAGCCACTTCCAGTCTTGCATGAACAGAGTTTTCCAGAAGCAGTTGAGGAAATTTGTGTTAATTTTCTTTGATGATATTCTCATCTTCAGCAAGACGTGGGAAGAACACCTCAAGCACTTGGAGGAAGTGCTTAGCATTCTTGAATCAGAGAGTTTGTTTGCAAAGGAGTCCAAATGTGAATTTGGGATGAAGGAGCTGCTCTACCTTGGCCATATCATCAGCGCTGAAGGGGTGAAGGTTGATCCAGAAAAGATCAAGGCTATAGTAGATTGGCCACCTCCAGAAAATCTGACTCATTTGAAGGGATTTTTGGGTCTTTGTGGCTTCTATAGAAGGTTCGTAAAGGGGTATTCTCAAAGTGCTGCTCCTCTTACTGACCTCACTAAAAAGGGGGCTTTCATGTGGTCAGAAAAAGCTCAAAGTGTGTTTGATAAGTTCAAGAAAATCATGAGTTCTTGTCCTGTATTGGCCATACCAGATTTCTCCAAACCCTTCGAGTTACAGTGTGATGCATCAGGGGAAGGTATTGGGGCTGTTTTGATGCAAGAGAAGCATCCAATTGTATTTGAAAGCAGAAAATTAAGAGGGGTTGAAAGAACCTACTCTATCTATGACAAGGAAATGCTTGCAATCATGCATGCATTAGCCAAGTTCAGACAGTATCTGGTGGGGAGTAAATTCGTGGTCAAGACTGATCACAACAGTCTCAAGCACTTTATGCATCAGAAGGACTTGAATGAGAGACAGCAGAAGTGGGTGAGTAAGCTACAAGCTTACGATTTTGACATTGAGTATGTCAAAGGGAAGAATAACGTTGTGGCTGATGCTTTGTCTAGAAGGCCTCACTTGAGCTCATTGTGTGAGCTTAATGCTGATTGGAAGGAGTTGTTGCTTGCTGATTATGCCAAAAATCAGTTTGCAACCAGCGTTATTGAAGGTACTTTTCATGATGAAAGGTACAAGGTAGTTGATGGGTTGATCCACTACAAGGGAAGAATCTTCTTGGTGGCTGATTCTAAACTTAAGAAGAAGATTTTGGTGACTTTCCATGACAGTCCACTTGCTGGTCATCAAGGGTACTTCAAGACATACAAGCAGATTCGAGAGAGATTCTCTTGGAAGGGGTTGAAAGATGATGTTCAGCGTCACATCAAGGAGTGTAGTACTTGTCAAATGAATAAAAATGAGCACTCTCTTCCAGCTGGTCTACTGCAGCCACTTCCCATTCCAAATCAAAAATGGGAGAGTATCTCTATGGATTTCATCACCGGGTTGCCTAGGGCTCAAGGCAAAGACTGTATTTATGTTGTAGTGGACAGATTGACCAAATTCTCTCATTTCTTTGCCATCACAAGCACATTTACAGCAGCTCAAGTTGCAGATTTGTTCTTCCATGAAGTGTTTAGACTGCATGGGTTGCCTAAAAATATTGTGAGTGATAGGGACAGCAAGTTCCTAAGCACCTTTTGGCAGGAAATTTTTAGGATGAGTGGTACCGTGCTTACTCCAAGCACTAGCTATCACCCACAAACGGATGGTCAAACGGAGATTGTGAACAAATGGTTGGAGGGCTATCTCAGAAATTATGTCTCAGAACAGCAAAGAGCATGGGTAAAATGGCTCCACTTGGGAGAATATTGCTACAATTCATCTTTCCACATGTCAATAAAGATGTCTCCATTCATGGCCCTCTATGGTTACGAGGCTCCAAGCTTTGCTGATTTGGTGTTTGGCGATAGCAAAGCTCCTCAAGCCAAGGATTGGTTGCAGCAGAGCCAAGATGTTTTGAAATCCTTGAAGGACAACCTTCAAATGGCACAAAATCAGCAAAAGATGTACGCTGATCAGCAGCGTGTTGAGCGCTCATTTGAGGTTGGTGACATGGTATATCTTCGGCTTCAGCCCTACAGACAGTCCACACTTAAGAAGAGTGGAGCTGAGAAGCTGAAACCACGCTTCTATGGACCATTCAAAGTTGTTAGGAAGGTTGGAGCGGTGGCCTATGAGTTGGAACTACCTTTGAGTAGTAAGGTCCACAATGTCTTCCATGTGTCTCGCCTCAAAAAGGCACTTGGACACAACGTTGTGGCTTCATCACAGTTACCTCCTTTGGATGAAGAAGGGCAGTTGACTTTGGTTCCAGAACAGATTATTGATTTCAGAGAGCGTTCCTTGAGGAGGAGAACAATCAAAGAGTATTTGGTAAAGTGGAAGAATTTACCATTGGAGGATGCTACTTGGGAGGATGAGGAGATTCTACAGCATCCAGACTTGCGATTGCTTGAGGGCAAGCAATCTTGGGGAGGGCGGACTGTAATGTCCCCTTCTCAGCAGTGATCGTTTCTGTTGACCGTTGGCCTATTCCGGAGACCCGTAGGCTGTGCGGATGGTGAAATTAGGGTTTCCTAGTTTTGAGGAGGTTGTTGCTTGGAGTTTGGGTTTTTGACTGCGGATTCTTTCTGGGTTTTCAGAGAGCTTCGCAGTGGTGTGTTCAGTTTGGCATTCCGGGCAACTTCGCGAATTTACTATTTTTAGTAAATTCTATTTTTGGCAGTGGACAGTTTGAGTTCAGTTCAGTTGGTCTTCTTCTGCAGTTGTTTCAGCTGGCACTTCAGTTCGTGGCCTTGGGCGCATTTTTTGTGGAGAGATAAGTATTTTTATTATAATATTATTATTTTAATATTATACCCCCCTTGCTTAGCAATACAACTTTAAGTTGTTTTTAAAAAGGGGACTTTTGAGGGTCAAGGCGTCATAAGGAGATAAATTATATTTTAATGTCAAATTTTGAGATTATTAAGTGGGACGCCCTTTTGTGAGATGAAGTTTATTTTAAAAGTGAAATATTTTATGGAGGAAAAAGGACGCCATCTTTGGTGGGAAAAGAGGAATTTGAAAATTAGGGTTTTGGGGCGCCCTCTGGAAGTTTCTAGATGTTTCTCTCACTTCTATTTAAGCAGGCCTCAGCTCTTCATTTGGTATCTTCTGTCTACTACACCGTTATGCTGCTGGATTGATTTCAGGCACTCGCTTCGAGGAAAGCACACCTCCTAGCATTGGCTCATCTTCTTGCTTGAAAGACAGCAACTAGTTGAGAGGTTAGCTGGTTATTGGTAGTTTTGCATTGTAGTTGAGTACTTTTGCATTTAGTGATGATGTTCCAACATTTTGTCATGTTTTAGCGTAGCTGATGTTGCATTGCTGTAGGCATGTTTTGCTCATAATTCAAAAATACAAAAAGATTTCATTGTGGGTATTGCATATTTCATTTAGTCTTGCTTGGGCGCCAACTATTGCAAAGTCTTGTGATTTTTAATTAAGTGCTGGATTTTTAAGAAGAAATCGCCCTCCTCTAGGGGCCGTACCACTGTACTTGCATTGGGAATTGAGCAGAAAATTAATATCAATATTTTGGGGGCTGTTTGTGTCTTGAGATTGGGCGCCTATATCTTGGGAATCATTTGTAACCATTTCTATGCAATTTGAATGAGTGATGTGAGTTGGGTGAGCATTCTATGATATTACTGTATTGCTGTTAACAGTTTTCAGTCTTGCACAGTCATAACAGCGAACTTGGGATTAATCATTGGAGTTGTTTGGAGGGAAAGTCATTGAGAAAACTTAAAGTTATTATTCTACTTTGCTGTAATGTTGAAGACTCTCTTATATGGTGCTTAACGGATGAACTTTCTGATGTTGTAAGCTGTACAGTAGTACTGTCAGCATCTTTTATCTTTCTTGCACTTTTCTCATGTTTGTACTGCCCACTGAATAAGTGGAAGAGGCTGGCTTGCCGCCTTTTACTTTCTTGCATTGTAATTTCCTAAAGTCTCCGCCATATGGTCACCTCGTATCCATCACGGATTGAGTAGCACATGCTTGGTGTTGAGCTATTTTCAGTATTGCATTAGATAGGGATCCTCTGACCGAATGCTCGTCGTTCACCGGCGCATCTCGTGGTTAGAGTTCTTATTCAGCAATTTCCTTTGAGATCCTCTGACCAATGCTCACACCTTGCCCACCTCGGGATCCTGGTGTACATTCTGGTTAGAGTTACTTTCCGCATCGTTTTGGTTTATGCTAACCTTAACGGGTGCGTGTTGCATTGTAATTGCTATTAAAAAATCAAAAAAAAATTGGTCCGGTTCATTACATCAGTATATACAAGAGAATTATGTTATTAATTCGATTGTTGTTCCTGACTTTGTCTCTATATCCATGCAATTTCATACTTGGCATTGTATCTGACTATTGCTGATTATACATGCATCCATTAGCCTTGTAAAGGTGGGCTATACACCATCCTTACTAGTCTGACTTTAGGCTCATATGAGCACCTCCAGATCTGAGTTTTAGAATATAAAGTTACAATCTTCTATATTGTCCCTCTCCCCAAATCTTATTATTCTTTTATATCTTTATGCCTCTACATGAAGGGAGGCATCCTTTTGAAAGAAGACAACCTTTTGAAAGGATATGTCATTTGCTAAGAAACCATTCTTTTAAGCATACCTCAATTGCTACCTTTAACTTATTCCAAACCTTTTAACTATTGTTGCTTTACACACATAATTACTGCCTTATCATCACTAAATCCCAATTATTATATGAATTCTGAACTTCTCTTATAACCTGTAATGTCCCCATTTTCATGAGCATCACTATTAAGAGGATTTAGCCTATTCCTGACCCTCGTAGGCTAAGGAGCGTGGTTAGGGGGTCTTCTTTAGGTGGTTACCCAGTCAGTTTTTGGCTTCTACTCATTGATTTTGGAGTTAATCAGAGGTTTCTTATGATTTGTTGGATGTTGGATAACATACTATTTAATAACACACTGTTTGATAACATACTGTTGGATAACATCTGTTTGATAACACACTGTTTGATACATTTTGTTGGCTAACATATTGTGTTATCATATTGCACTTGATGAGTTATATATATAATGAGTTATATTTCATATTATAATAAAGTGCAATTATAATATAATATTATAATGTTATTTGGAGACTACTAGAAGAGGCCGACCTCTTGAGGTGAAAATGTATAAATAGACAAGGAAGGCTTGCTTCTCAACATGAAGAGTTTGATAATTGATTTGACAGCTCCATTGTGGAGCCTAGGGTTTCTGCAGTTTGGTTTACATTGTCTTTGGGAACGAAAACTCCCATTGATAGCATAACTAAGGTGGTGAAATATTCTCCAAAGGGTTGCAAGTTTGGAGAGGGCAAATCAGCCTTTTCATTGGAGCTAAATTTTGTGGCCTTTGGCCAAATTTGGGAATAGAGAATTCTTATTAGCTTACTGAAGCATTTGGAAAGTATTTGCAGATTGAAGATATAATCAAATTGCTTGAGGACGGCTTATTGAAGGATTCGATTTAATCAGCTACTGGCCATTAAATCTGTGTGATTTTCTCCAAGCTGGGCGCACTAGGAGGAGGGACGATTTTGGGGAGAAAGAGCATATAAAAATCTGAAAATATTCAGGAGTGTTCTTTGAACATCTGGAAGACATATTCCGCCAATTTGGAGGTCCAGGCAGTCATCTTTGTGAGGAATCGAATTGAGGAATAATTCTGATGCAAATTTCAGTCATGCTGTTACAGTACTGAGGACCCACGATTTGCTCTTGGATGGCAAATACTCCATTGATTTGGCTTAGAATTTGATTTGCCCCATTGCTAGTGTCTTGGTGATGGTGTTTGGAGCTTAATTAGATAGTTGAAGGCTGCTTATAATTTATTGCAAGAGGATTCAGATCATAACAGGGGCGACTTAGTTTGAGGAAGGTTTTCTAGTTGAAAAGGCAACATTTCATCATATACTCCCTTAGCATAAATTCTCCAGGTTCTTTTTTATGTCTTGCATCATTTGAGCTGGTTTTTGCATTATAGGATTGTTTCCACATGTTGGCTGTAGCAGCATCTTATATCAGATTGTATTGCATTGAATCATTATAATGCCAAGAGTCTTGGCTCATATCCATATCAACATTGTAATTGAGTTGCATATCAATGAGGAGTAATAAGTTGGAGCAATAAATGGAATGTACTAATCATTTTGATAGCATTATGGCATGCATGACAACTGTTTGTGAAAATGACAGTTGGCTGTAGGTGCATATTTGCAAGTAGAAATTATATATATGCAATTGAAAAGACAAAGGAAAGTTGCATTTGCATTTAGATTAATGTTTAGACATTGTAGTATGCATTTACAAGCATTTAGAGTACTTTGATATCACTTTTCAAGCAACATTATCAGACTAAAACCACAGACCAGCAAGCATTGAGTTTACATCAGAAGTGTTTGACAATATTCCTTGAGGAAAAATTCACATCAGATTGTCAAGGGATATTACAGCGGTATCAGAGCGGTTTCCTGCCAACCTGTTGGTGTGAAATCAGCTATGCACAAGTCAGTACTTGTTTCTTGATTAATAATATTTGGTAGAAATACAATTGCCTCTACTAGCTGTTTTTCCCTATGGGGTTTTCTAAGATAAATTTTTGAGTGTTGTAATGACCCTTGCTCCGGATCAAGAGATTTTCGATTTATTTCTTATTGGATTGACAAAGGTTGTCATCCAATATTATTAAGGTAAGCTAATTTGGTTTCCAAATTATAAATGGAATAGAATGAACTATTGATATAACACTTTATTATCAATTGTATCACTGCACTTTTGAAAATAAAGTATTTATGATATAAATTCTGAAATAAGAAGTCTGATCCAATTATTAGTCTGATAATGGAAATTGAACAAGAAAATATACTTCTTGTTTCTGATTTATCAATTTAAAATCATGCATCAGTATATAAAAGGGAATTATGTTATTAATTCGATCATTGTTCCTGCCTTCGTCTCTATATCCATGCAATTTCATACTCGGCGTTGCATCTGACTATTGCTGATTATACATGCATCCATTAGCCTTGTAAAGGTGGGCTATACACCATCCTTACTAGTCTGGCTTTAGGCTCTTATGAGCACCTCCAGATCTGAGTTTTAGAATATAAAGTTACAATCTTCTATATTGTCCCTCTCCCCAAATCTTATTATTCTTTTATATCTTTATGCCTCTACATGAAGGGAGGCATCCTTTTGAAAGGATGTCATTTGCTAAGAAACCATTCTTTTAAGCATACCTCAATCGCTACCTTTAACTTATTCCAAACCTCTTAACTGTTGTTGCTTTACACACATAATTACTGCCTTATCATCACTAAATCCCGATTATTATATGAATTCCGAACTTCTCTTATAACCCGCAATTGACAATATAGGAGGCGGCTATATAAGCATCGACCACCAATACAACACATATAAATATGAAATGTCGGCCTTTGTCCTGAATGTTCCGGCGTACAATATAATGGCACCCGATAATAGTCTAAGCTAGTGGTGGCTTAGAAAGAATGAGATTTCATTAGAAGGAAACCACGACTATCTTATGCAATATCTAACTCAGATAATAGAGTCCTGCAATCTATCTTCCAATCAATACAATATGTGGAGTGGGCAATTGACCACATGAATACGTCTGAACACAAATGATGCAATCACAATATTTCCTTGATTATATAGCTTTCAATCTAATGCAGAATACAGGTGGCTGTCTTAACAAATACTGTGAATGAGACAAAACCTTTTGCATCATCCAAGGCCACAAAATACTGGGATGAGACAGATCGATATAAGTCATACTCAATAATTTATTATATGCCATGATATGTTTCTATTTTCCAATATAAGGTGGCGGAGAAATATTAAGTAAGCCAGTAGATTAAATATTGTGCACCACAATCTCAGATGCCCATCATATTATCGCCCAAGCAGGTGACAGCAAGAGTCTGATATCAATATGTAGATATAATCGATCAGCGAAAAGGAGTAATTGAATGTAGGGTTATTATAGTCTCCCCTTCCTGGAAACTGCTTTCCCACAAGCAATTTTAGACCTTCATGTCAATACGAGGATCCCAAACGCACTTGTAGAATGTCCCAACACATATCCATTGCTTCATGTCGATGCCATTGAACTCGTAAAATTTATCAGACTCTATCACACCATGAAGCAATTCCATGTCATTCAATATAACCATCATAGAAATTCTTGGATCCCAAGGTTGATAGCACCATCCAATCAAAACATAATCTTGTTGATCACTAGTAAAGATGATCTCCGGAAAACTACCAAGGCGAAGAATAATCCAATGGTGTACAAACTCCTTAGAGGAATGTCCTTTTATAAGAGTAAATGTACTATATTCATCATAGACCATCTTATTTTCAACAACTATTGAATCCCAAATGATTCCAGGATTCCAAGTCAGCCTTAGAAGTGAACCATCATGGTGGCGCTGTGCTAATTTGATTTTAACCATCTGCTTCTCATACTCAAACTGCCTCTATCTCTTTCGGAATCCTAACTTCAAACTGAATAGATAATCATTGTTGGTCTCATTCTTGATTAATGGCAAAAGAACTTTGTTTAACCATAGAATCACAATATTGACACATTCCCTCAAGGTGTCAAGGGAAAAATTGCCAGTACTCCAACTTATTGCAATTATGAATGCTCTAAAATGTTGGTAAAAAACATGGTTCACTGTGGGGGAGGTGGAGGTCTGAATTGATCTTGGAGAGTTTCTCATTATCAGCTGCCTCCACTCTATCAATGGTTTAAAATCCACTTGATCACAAAATATTGGTATTAGTGTAGAGAAACCAAGGTAGTGGTAATCTATAGGTGACCGCATAGAAGGCATGTGTATAGATGTCGTCAGAGAATCACCCTTTCTTTCTTTCAACCCTAAACGTTCGATATTTGATCTTCAATCTAAAGAGTGAATCCAACTCATTGACTTGTCATGAATTGCAATCTCTTGCAATTTGATTGAAGAGAGGTTGGTGATAGCATTACTTGGGTTTGTCTTGCTTCTCCAAGCTTATTTCCATACTTCACTGATAGGAGATGCGCTAGGGTCCCAAGTTCTACAATTGTCTTCAATCTCATCACAACAGTCATGAAGAACTTCTTTATTCAACTCAAAGAGCAGATTGTCATAAGTCTCATTCGCTTCAACTTCAAAAAAGGGATTATTTACAATCTTAAAGTTATCCTTAGTTCCTAACTTAGATCCATATATTTCTAAACTTGAGTCATAGGTCAGATCTATGTTGTCCAATTCCTTAATCTTCTTCCTTTGTCTCCTTGCTCCTTGAAGTGTTTAGTTACTTCATTTTGATTTTCTGCATCTCATAATGCTTGTTGATCATATATCAATTTAGATTCTCTTTGCTTGTATATTTCTAAGGCCTCATGATATTTAGCTAGTAATCTCTTCACACTCTCTTCCTTTGATGTATGAACCTCCAAATTCTTCGATGTTAGGTGTTGAGAATTTTGACTAGGTGGATGGGTGTGTGGAAATCTTGATGCAATATCTGAGTTACAATACTTGTTCTGAAAATTCATCTCGTGTCCACGCATTTGCTTATTTTTCTATAAGTTCTCTCTTTCTTGAGAAGCTACCATCTTGGCATGCTTATCTTTCTCATTCCACCATTCACATAATCGTAGAGTCCTCTCCACATCTTCAACAATGTCCATTAGTTCCCCTAGTTTTTTGTTTTCCATTACTTCATAAAATATTTTCCTCATCTACTTGTCTCTTTCCTCCTCTTAAGTTTGTGCTTCTTTTGACTATTTTCTTTCCATTCTCTCTTCTATGACCCGTAACTGTCTTTTTCTAACTTTCAATGCTGAAATTCTTTCTTTATGTTAGCGTTACAATTCGCACCTCTGGAGTGCGTTTTGGCAATGGACAGCTATGCACAGTATCAACTACTTTTTAAATTAGGAGGGGAAGCTCCCTCTTTTGCTGATATGCGTAAAAAAGTAAAGTATTATAACTTCCTATCTTTTTGACTCAGCTGGTAGAGGCACAAGGTTATAAAACCAAGAACATTGAAGCTAAGGTTTTCTTTGGTTTCCGCAGATCTTAACTACAACTACGCTAACGCTTAAACTGTCTTATTTCCTCAAGAAAATCAGAGCATGAGGACTTAGGAGCAAGTGGGAATGATTGATGATAAACTTAATAATAGGATTCCCAAGGAGGTGGGACACCTATCCGAGGTGTAGGCTGAAATGAAGTCTATTGGAAACAACATCAAACAGCAAGCTAGTTCTCAAGATTCCTGTTGTGACCTTTTCACACATCGCCCCATTCAAAATGGGGACCCATAAATTTTTGCTCCATTTTGGTCTTTTGGCTTTGGTTTCTCTCTCGTTCCGCTTCTGTTTTGCTATCTGCTTTCCGGGGACGCTCCTGTCTGCAAGCTTGAACGCAAAGATTCGACCAAGTCTAAAGTTAGGGTTTCGCATCTTTAGGTCACTTTGAAGTCAAATTGAGTAGGTCGGTCAACTTTCGAGCCTAACAGTGCTATCACGATGCTTTTAGCAAGTAACCCCTAAATTTTCACTAAGTTCTACCATCTTTCTATTTTTAGTAAGTGTCAGTCTAGGGTTGATTTTCTTGAGATTCTCACATTTTGGCAACTTCATTGCATTTTCGACACTTCAAGTTCACTTTTGGAAAAATTTGAGCAAAAACGGACGACTTGCTACTTTTAGCAATCCAGCTTCCGAAGCAAATTCCAGGGTTTATATGTTACATTTTCTGATGCATGTTCAGAGATTCTTTCTGGGTTTTTCGAGACCTTCGCAGTGATATGACATGCGAAGCAAGGTGGCAACTTTCAGCATTCAACCTTCGGAGGCCGATATTAGGGTTTGCATGTAGACTTTTTCAGCGCATGTCAGCATATTCGTTCTGGGTTTTCAAAGAGCTTCGCAATGGTGTAACATGCAAGCGAAACCGATCACTTTTCAGAAACTTACTATTTTTAGCCAGTGCTTGCATGTTGGAGATTTTTCTGGTTTTTTCTGGGTTTTTAAAGATTTTTCAAGCAGTGTGACATGCGAAATCATCCAGTAGCTGGTCGGCCACTTTCTATTTTTAGCAGGTACCACTTAGGCAGCTGCTCAGCACTTCAGAATTGCGAACTGATCATCATACACAACTGAAACGAGGTCAAACGGAGCTCATCTAAGCAACATACATAAAATTAGGGTTTCGAGCTTCAGGGCTAAAAATGAGGAATCAGACAGCAAGGTGCTCAAAACTGAAGTATCCATCATGGTCAGTATCCTTCGGATAGTCTGCTGGCAAAATTTGAAGGCAATCGGAGAACTTTCTTTTTTTTAGTAAGGTGTTTCAGACGAAGGCTATAAATAGAAAGTTGATCTCAGGCGCCAACGCAAACGGGCAAGTTCACCAACGAGGATCACACTGTCCAAATTTCAACTCAAACGGAGATAGGGAAGTCTCAGAAACGAGCACTTACTATAAATAGTAAGTCACTTTAGAAGCGGCTATAAATAGCAGGTTGGTATCAAATCTCAGCAGGTACGAGTCAAACAGGTGATGAGGGATCTTTGGCGGGAATTTCAAGACAAACAGAGTCACAGAAGATGAGAAATCAAGCATTTGCTATGTTTAGTAGGCCAAGACAGAGAAATTAGGGTTTCCTAAAATCAAGGGCAGAACAGGGTAGTCAAGCAAAAACAGCATCCAGTTATGATCGCCAAGCTTCAGGCATTCAACACATGAAATTTGGAAACTTCCTGAGAAATTTCTATTTTTAGCAGGTTGCTAAAAATAGCAGGTACAAATAGGCATCGGGCATCAACAGCACAATTCAGTTGAGATTCGGAACAGGACAAAAATCAAGCTTTCCAAGGTCAAAATTCAGTTGACGGCATGAAATTCAGAGAACTTTCTAAAAAAAGAAACTCAGGGCGAATTAGGGTTGACAGAGTAAAGTCAATTTAAATCTGGCAGAAGGCATAAAATTCACTAAAACGGATAAAATTTGGAATCCAGCATTGAAGTCCACCTTGAGAAGCTGAAGAGAGGCAGGAAATTGACTAAGTGTCAAAAATGGAAGTAGCATGGGTCAAGGGCGCCCTTGGGCTTGAAATTTCACTAGGCGTTGGAATTGGAAGTTACACATGTAAAATGCGCCTCACTTTGAAGAGGGATAATAAAAGCTTCTAAGGCATTAAAATTGGATGCTCAACATGCCATATGCGCCTTCAAGAGGAGAATGGACGATGAAAAAATTCACTAAGTGACAAACTTGAAGCATGCACCCTCAAATGCGCCCTTGGTGTTGGATAGAAAAGTTGCTAAGTGTTAAATTGAAAGCTCCATGTGTAGAATGCGCCATCAATTGAAAGTGGACCCATCCAAATGCGCCCTTGAGAGAAAACATGTTAGAAGTTTTTCTAAGTCCCGAAATTAAAGTACCACACATCATATGCGCCCAAGATGTAAACTGGAGGTTGCTTATATGAAATGCGCCTAGACTTGGAGGAGGCTCAGGAGTTTCACTAAGTATTCGAAATTGAAAGTTTAACCTATGTTTTGCGCCTTAGGCTGAGGGTATATCATATGCGCCCAGGGTGAAACTAAAAACTCAAGTTATGATTTGCGCCCATGGCAAGATTGAAGGTACAAGAATCCAAATGCGCCCCACTTTGCAAAGAGTCTCTAAATTTTTCGAAGGCAAGAAACTGGACGTCCATGGGTCAAAATGCGCTCCTCTTCAAAATGGAAGTTGCTAGTGTCATATGCGCCCTTGATGAAATTAAAAGCTCTATAGCTAGAATGCGCCCCCAATTGAAAGTTGCACAGATGAGGTGCGCCCAAGGTGATCAAACTAAAAGTAAGACCCATCATTTGCGCCTTAAGAGTTTGAAAATTCGCCTGTGTTAAGGATGAAAGTCCCACCTCCCATATGCGCCCATGATAAAACTGAGGGCTCTATGGGTTATTTGTGCCTTAAGAAGGAGAATTCTATAAAGCATTTGAAATTTGAAACTCAACACAGGCGCCTGTGATGAGATGGAAGGCCATGGGTCCAAATGCGCCCAATATGGTTAGAATTTGAAATTTTTCTAAGTGGCAAAACTCAAAGCACCAAAGGTGATTTGTGCCTATGATAAATTGGAAGGAGATAGTGATTATTCTGAGGCAAATGAGTTAAAAGCTTCATACATTAAATGCGCCTATGATAAATTGGAAGCTTGACCTGTGATATGCGCCTGAAGAGGAGAGTTCATTAAAACATTGAGTGCTTGAAATGAAAGCTACCCACCCCAGATGCTCCCAACTTTGGAGAAGTCTTTGAAACTCTAAAATTCTTCTAATGAAATTGTTGAGGCTTGAATTTCTCGAAGTTTGTGAAGTTGCTGAGTGTTGAATTTCTTGAAGTTGCTGAGTTGCGAGGTTGCTACGATTCGAAATAAAGTTTGAAGTGTTAAACTTTTTTTTTCTCCAAGCTGCTGAGGTAAGTATTCGAAGTTGCTGAGACTTAGTATTTTGCTGAAAGTTGAAATGTTTTCGAAGTTGAAAGTTGCAAAAGCTGAAATCATTTAATTATGCTGAAGGTCGAAATTGTTTGAATTTGAAATTACTTGAGCTTTAAATTTTCTGAAGTTGTTGAATGTTAGAATCAAATTGAACTTAAAATTGTTGAAGCCTTCGAAGTTGCTGATGTATAACTTTCGAAGTGCTGATTTGAGATTGCTAAAACTTTTCGAAGTTGCTGATTTATAATTCTCGAAAAGTTGATTGGAAATTATTGAAACTTGTTGATTTGAACCTGCTCATTTGAAACTCTCGAACCTATTCGAAGTTGCTGATTTATAACTGTCGAAGAGCTGATTTGAAACTTGGTGATTTATAACTTGCAAGCTTGCTGATTTTAGATCTTCGAAGTTGCTGATGTATAACTTCCAAAGTTGTTGGTTTAAACATTGCTGAAACTTAGCACATTTTCCGAAGATGAGATTGTTGGAGTTAATTTTTCTTTTGGCTGCAAGCCGTTGAAATTCGAAGTTTAATTATACCAAGGTTTGAAGTCGAAGTTTGATGCTGAAGATATTAACTTGCATTTATTCTTGCAGCCAACTTCACTCGCCGGCCGTCTCTCGTGATTTTTATTTCAAAAAAGTTGGAGGTGTAATGTTCGCTTTTTGTTTTGCAGATGGGTGATGTTGCAGGAACTAGCAAAGCTGGAGCTAAGGCTGGGAACAATGAAGCTGGAAAAGAAAACGCCTCCAGGCAGGCGATTATCAAGGGTCTGAAGAAGTCCTTCATTCCTGAGTCGAAGATCGTGTCGAAGTTTGGCAACTTGATGGACACCAACCTTGGGCCTTTCAATCTCGAGGCTTTCATGCGCAGAATGTACAGGCAAGGTGGCAATCTTCCTACAGAGGCATCGCACAATATTGTCAAGAGCGGATTGTACGCAGCAGCAGGGTTCCAACCGGCAGTTCGTTGTCCTGAGTTAATCTTAGAGTGCGCCAACTTTTACAACTCGGATGATCGGACTATCAGTTCTCCGGATGGCATGATACTGGCCAACTTTGCACCTGATGCGATTGGCGAGGCGTTTGGGATACTTGCTACTGACAATACGTTGTATAAATCCAAGGCAAAGGCTGACAAGATGTACGCCACGTCCTTCGAAAAATGCATGAAGAGGATAAACACTACTTGGATGCGAAAGCCAAAGCCTCCTGCTGCAAGGTTGCCAAAGCAGATAATTTCAGAAGAGCTGAAGCAGGAGTATTGCGATATCATTATGCTGCTCAGCAGAGTTAACGGCAGTCCACAATCATTTGTGTTCGAGCCATGGATGTTCTTCTACATCAGCGTGGTGCTCGAAGGGAAGGAGCAAGTAAACTGGGCGCAGATGATTAGTGATAATATTGATGAACAGTTCCGGAATCTGAAAAGAACGAGAACATTTTACATGAGCTCGTATGTTGTTTACATGCTTGCTCGAATGACAAAGTATAGAGGGTTGGCGTATCAAGAACCAATCGGCTGTGGGTACAATCAGTTCAAGATTCATGAGTCCTGCAGGCAGCTGCATCTCACTCACACAGGTGACTTCAAGAGAGTTAATGATGCTTTTACTATGTATATCACAAGAACCTTTCAGCAGAGGTTACAACAGAGGATATTCGAGGAGGCTCAGATGCTGATAGAGGAGTATGGGTTTTGGTTCGTCCAATTCCCGAAGTTTACCTATTCGAGACTGCCAAGGTACGATTCATATGTCTATAAATTACCAAGGTACCCCACCAACAGGATGATACTACTCGAGTTGTCTAGGCAATTGGTGGCCTACGACAAAATCATAAGGTGAAAGAAGAAGGGAGGCTTGCATTTTCCCATTGTGTTGGGAAACTCACTTGAGGAATGCCCCATGTTGCAGGCAGCCAAGGAGGCTGAAGATGAATTAAAATTTTATAAGTTGACTCTTCATACCAGCCGACAAGATTTTGATCCTAAGGGAAAGATTGGAACGGTGCAAGGAGTGGAGTACAGGCACAAGGCTCACTTGGAAGATTTTTGGGCAAATGTTGGAAGTGAGGCCGAGATTAGGAAAAGAACGTTTTCAAGGTTGCCACTCAAGATGATTAGAGAATGTGAAGTGATCCAAGTGCCAGATCAAGTTGAGGAAGATACCAGGATAATCCACCCAGATTATGAAGCAGTAAAGAACACTCTGATTCCACCAGTAGATTGGTCCGAGCCGGAGATCACTGATTTGGACACCTTGTCAATTCCCGTCTTGACTTTCACAAAGGCTTGGATGGAAGAGCATGTTCACAGATTAAGGAGGTCCGTTGCCTTCACATACAACCTCATGGGAGATAAAAGGCCACCAGTGTTGGCAAAGAGAAAGAAACAAATTGCCCAGCCTCTGGAGCCACAACCACCACAAGAAAAGCCACAACCGCGGCAAGAAGAACCTGTTCAGCCAGAGTGAAATATTCCGAGCCAATTTTTTTCAATTTTTACCAAATACACCACAATGCAGATAACACCCGTTAGGGTTAGATAATTCAAACCAGCAGATTACAATTAACTCGTTGCCAAGAATGCGCACTCAATCTCAACAAGAGAGAGGTTGTCATATGGCAAGAGGATCGTCAATGCCTTAAACAAAATGCAACTAAAGGTAACTCTAACCAAGAATGTGTCCGCGAAGGACGAACATATGGTCAGAGGATCTTCTACGCTGCAAGTACTGAAAGCAACTCGACACCAAGTATGTGCTACCCAATCCAGTATGGAATTGAGGTGACCATTTGGCGGAGATAAAAGGAATTACAATGCAATTAAAGGAAATAAGCAGGAATGCTGAAGTACTCGACGTCAAAAATGTGCTTTCCAACCCGAGACGGAATGGGAGCTACCATATGACGGAGATATACAGAAATACAATTGCATCAACTAAATGTAAAGTAAGACTGAAAGAAATGCTGACAGTACTACTGTTCAGCTTACAATGAATATGTAAATGCCTGCAAGATCAAGTATTAGAACTCTTCAAATAGCTGCAACAACATGGAATCTTTTACAAAGCCTTTAATGATTTCTTAACTCCGATCCAAGGAAGAAAATGCAGATTTCTTAAATCTGGTTATGACAGACCTGCACTTTAAATAAATAACCAGCAACACAGATCCCGAGCAATATGCTCATAACTCTCTCATTTCTCACCCAAATGATCTCAAATCTGATGCAATAGACCCTCAAAATGATGGCGCCTAACTTAGTAATAAGAAATGGCATCTAAAAATGGTTATTAATTACTGATACGACTCCCAAGGAACTCCAGAAAGTACGGCCTTCAAGAAATGACGGATTTGCATTATAAAATCATAAGCTTCGTATTAAAATCTGCAAATATTCATGAAGGGGCGCCCTTACCAATGAGATGCAATGACACAATACCCAGAATGAGATTATTTTTGTTTTCTGATTTACGAATAAAAACACGGATCTGCTGTAGCTAAAATGCAATTCTAGAAATTAAATAATATGCAAAAATCTGATTTAGACAGCCACAAGCTGATTACAATGCACACAACTCAAAGCAAACTCACAAACTAGACTAAATCACCACTAGTTGCTGTATTGCAAGCAAGAAGCAATGCCCGAGCTAGGAGGCCTTCATTCCTCGAAGCAGTTCCAGAGCCAAACCGGCAGCATAACGATACTGTAGACCAAAGCTCATTCCTCGAAGCAGTTCCAGAGCCAAACCGGCAGCATAACGATAGGAGGCCTTCATTCCTCGAAGCAGTTCCAGAGCTCATGGGTTAAGAGAACATCTAAAAGCCCTAGAACACTTTTGTCAGGAAGTTGGGATGCAAGTGAACACATCCAAGACCAAAATCATGATTTATTCATTGAATAGAAAAATTAAACAGCATACCTTTCTTTTTGAAGGCAACCCACTTGATATAGTGAAAGAATACAAATATCTTGGGATTGACTTCCATTATAAGCTCAGTTGGGAAACCTGTAGAACGAAAAGGATACAGGGAGGTTGGAAAGCCTATTATTTGCTCCAAAATAGGTGTAGAAAAGCTGAACTTTGGGATTGGAAAACCAAGAAAACCCTTTTTGGTTTACTTGTCACGCCGGTTGTGCTTTATGGGTGCGAAGTGTGGGGAAGCAACACATCAAAGTGCAGTTGGAGACAGATAGAAAGAATCCAGAAACACCTAATAACAAATAATCTCAAAGTTAAAGCTACTGTTCCTTATGAAATCCTGCTAGCTGAGGCGGGAGCTTTTCCTTTGGAAGCTTCAGCGATAACCCGGTTGTTAAGTTATCTAAAAAAGGTTGAAAACATGGATAACCACCGGTGGCCCAAAACGGTTATGGAGGAGATTCTAGTCCGAAGAAAGAAAACATGGATGAAACAGAACATCAAGTGGCTGAACAAGTGGAACATCAAATTACATGAGTGTCCTGACACCAACAGTGAAATAAAAATCTATGTGAAGGAAAAATTCAGGACTGCCATGTGGTCAAATCAGATCGGACGAAAAAAAGCATATTACATCAAAGAGTTTAACCCAGCTAAGGAACATGGTGAAAAACCATATTTAGGTGCAACTATTAAAGGGAAAGCGAGGCTATTAATTGCTCAATTGAGAACGGGGTCCCACCATCTTAGATGTGAGACTGGTAGGTGGAAGACTCCTAAGGAAACTTGGGAAGAAAGAACGTGCTTGTTTTGTAATAAGGGAGTGGTGGAAACGGAGTGGCACTTCGTCATGGAATGCACAGCGTACGAAAATATCCGTAATCAGTACTCAAGTATTTCAGATGTGGGCAATATGCAGCAGTTATTTGAGGAGGATAAGATAAATCAGATGGCTAGCCTCCTAGTCAAAATTAATAGCAGGAGATCTGATCTGGAGAAGAGTCTGGAGACAAACTAAGTTGTTGAGTGTCTCGGTCCCATAGGCTGTTTAGTCTCGTGGACGTCATTAAAATCTTTCATTCAAAGATAATGAATTGAGGATCAAAGTCTTCCTTTTATAATTTTCGGTTGACTCTTCTCGAAACCCTAACCTTCTCTTAAGAGTCAAACCCTAATCCTTCAACCAATGGTGTCCTTTCCTTCAAGCTGCAATTTTTGACTTTTAAATATTAAATTATTCCTTCATTGAAGTTGGCGTCCACTTTTGCTTGGGGAATAAATCTTTTAATAAGAAATATAATCAATCCCTTTAATGAGGCGCCCACCCATAAAGAACCTCTTTTAAAAACAACTTAAAGTCAAGTTGCTAGGCCAAGGGTCAATGTTAAAATATAACATTAAACATAACTTCTTTAAAATAATTCAACTTATCACCTCAAACTGCATCTTGAGGCCAGAATCTGAATACGCCAATTGAATCAGCTGAAGAGGAAAGTCAACTGCCTGAGACCAACCTGTTTATTGCCCGAAATAGAATTTACTAAAAATAGTAAATTCCTGAAGATGCTCAGAATGCCCAGAAGAACATACCATTGCGAAGCTCTCTGAAAACCCAGAAAGAATCCGCCATTGAAACAGCCAACTCTGAGCAAGAACTTCCTTAAAAATAGGAAACCCTAATTTTACCTTCCGACTAGCCTACGGGTCTCCAGAATAGGCCAACGATCACTGAAAAGATCAGGCTTGAGTTGGGGACATTACACAGAGCCTCAGGGATCGGAAGACACGTCATCGACTCAGTTGGTGTCCCATTCCTCTAGTGTGCGTGAAGTTTCATTATTTGCTGATCAGAGGGATCGAGGGAATGAAGAGCCAGAGGTTGGAGAAGTTAACCAACCAATGCCAAGGGAGTTGGATACCCAAAGTGTCAATGATCCTAAAGGTGCTAGTAAACCAGATGAAGGGGAAGAAACGGATATGGACACCCACTTTGACTATTCCTTCGGAGATGAGGACGTTGGAGCTCACGAGGAAAGTGATCAAAATGTTGAAATAATTGAGCCTCAACAGAATACTACTCGAGAGGAAGTTCGGGAAGTGGAGGCAACTGAGGAGCAGCCCCTTATCATTTATGACATTCAACGCAATTGGCTTTCACAGGCGATCAGGAGGGACCAGGATGATGATGCAGACCTGGCAGTTGAAATGGAAGAGCTTCTAAACAGGACTAGCAAATCGCCCAAAAGGAAAAGAGCAAGGAAGTACACAAGGATGGAAACTAATGAGGCAGGTTCACGCAGCCTTCACATTGTTGTTCCAAGAGAAGATTATAGTTTAAGTGATGCCATGCCAGAAAATTACACAATCACCACAGTTGAATTGGGACGTCCTTCCAGAGTGCAAGTGGTGGAAGAGGCTGAAAGTTCATTCCAGGCATTGACGGACAAGCTGGTGAAGAAGGAAGGAAAGTACAAAAGATTGAAGAAGGAACACAAGGCGCTGGTCCAATATGTGCAACATCTAGCACATCCAGTCGTTCAAGAGAATCCAATGGTAGAGCTTCCGTCTGAATTGCCACGAGAGCTAATCAGTGGGCTTGAGGAGATAAAGAGAGCAGTGCGGGAAGGAGACAAATGGATAAGCGGTGTCCGTACTGAGGCAGAAAAATTCATGACCGATCTTGTCTCAGCATTTCAGAGTGCCTCTGGTATCCTTTCACACCTTAGTGATGTCGAGCAAGCTTGGGGAGACACCCATATTTTTCAAGACAAAACTATCCCTCGCCTGGCTGTTTTGATGCGTGTGCCCACGCAGACTTTGGTGAATGAGGGAGTTATCCAGGCAGGCGATAGGTATGATTTTTGTGGGTGGCATTCAGCGGCATTCACAAGGAAGAGTTTCTTCGACACGGCGGCTATGGAGTCCACCAGGATTAAGAAGGCAATGAGGAATATCCACGAGGGTATCCTCAACACGTTAGAGGCAGTGTTCGCCAAAAGGATGACTGCTGAGGAGGTTGAATTTGAAGGGTTAAAAGCAGGATTACAGCCTTTCTTTTCTGAGATGAAGAGGTTCTCTCAGCTAGACTTTGAGAACATGACGACCTTTTCGGCGATTATTCAGAATACCCAAGATGCTATTGAAGCTTGGGGAAAGTCTTGTGAAAAGCATGAACAGATGGTAGCCATCCTGGAGTATCAGCTAAATCTTACTCCATCAATTTTTGAGGAGGTGGATGAGGTGCTGGCACGGTTCGTAGCGTATGCGGTCAGAGAGAAGAACAAAGGAATCCGAGTCATGGACGAGAATCTTCTACAAGGGTAGTGGGCATTAATTGCTCATGTTGGTCAAAGGAGGAATCTGCTATTTTTGGGAGCATTTATGACGCCACTCCTCCACCTTCTGGCGGTTTTTAGGGCAAACTCGTCTAGGGCTGAGGTGGCTCGATCTGAGCCCTCCATTGTAATTCAATCTGGACCGTCCATTGGGACTGGCCAGCTATATAAGGGGGAGTCCCCCTCATTTGTAATCTAATAGTCAGAATCAGAGAGTAGTCGGCAACTAGTGAAGTAGAATAGAGAGTAGATACTTTTGAGTTAGAGTAGTTTTCATTGCATTGTTGAAGAAGAAGGGGAATTCTCCCTTTGAGAATTTTGTAAGAGATTGTCACAAAGGCTATTCATAATAAAGCATTTCATTGATGGTGAATTCAAACTTTGTTTTGAGTAGTTCGTGAGGTTTCTTCTTCCTTTGACTTCAACTAGGACTTAATTTCATGTTGATAGTTAAATATGGATGCTTATGTTTGATGTAAGTGAGCTTCTTTTATCCATACCACTAATGATCTTACTGATGGTAAGCTTGTCTTGCGTGGTCAACTGGAATACTTTATACTTAACTTCGATCAAGGTTCATGTGTAGTTATGCATCGTTGTGATGGTAGTTGCATTATTGAATCATGATTTGAACATCTTTCTTACCCTTTGAAGATTGCACTTACTTTGTTGAAGTTGTCCAACAGGAGGCTAGACAATGTTTGTCGAAGTTCATTGAAGTTAAGCATAACACCCATTTGCATTTAGATTAGAATTTGAATTTTGAAATCTCTGCAGCCATTCAAATTCCGTATACCTTTTGGGTTAGTTTTAGGAAACTTGCACTCTAAAGCCAAATTATTCGCACAAAATCCCTTTCAAAAGCATATATTGGTTGTTACTACACGTATTCTGAACAATTGCGTAAGTCCCCTCGTAAGAACACAGCAAATACACATCAACCGAACTGGGTCTATTCGCATTAAAGGAACCTTGGAGTTGAAAGCGTGATCTCACTCGCAATCTTAGCACGCAGAATGCTTTGTTCAAGAGAGAATAGGGTGTCCATTTGGAAACTTTGTTCTGCTGATTGGTGCGGTCATAAAAATCACATCAACAATTCCCAAGGAGGTGGAACACCTGTCCAAGGTGTAGGCTGAAAGTAGGTTGCTGAAAACAAACATTAAACGACAATCTTTATTTCTAAATTCCCAAGGAGGTGGAACGCCTATCCGAGGTGTAGATGTGAAAGAAAGACTATCAATAACAAGATCAAACGATAACCTCTATTTCTAAATTCCCAAGGAGGTGGAACACCTATCCGAGGTGTAGATATGAAAGAAAGACTATTAATAACAACATCGAACGATAATCTGTAATTCTAAATTCCCAAGGAAGTGGAACACCTATCCGAGGTGTAGATATGAAAGAAAGATTATTTAAAACAAATAAATCTGGGATAGCAAATTGCATGAAGGACCTAACACAATGAAAAATCAAACCAGCTTTATATTAAACAAAGTGAACCAATACAAAATAGCAATATTGCACGGCAAGGTGGCATAGCAATTTGTTATCACAGCAAAAAGTTGAAATAAAATGAGCAAGGATGCTCTTATTTATAGAGTCTCGAAGGAGTAGGGAACCCTAAAATCTCCTTGAGTTTACAATTAGTCTTGCAAGCATGCAAGAGTTATTCTTAAACCTAAATGTATGCAACTAAACAGTTAACTGGAAAAACTACCTCAGTTAACTGAACTAAAACTAAACTAAATGGACGTTGCAACATGCAAATCCTTATTGATATGAAAGTCAACTGATAACTAACATTAGTTAACTAAATCCTAACTGAAAGCTCCACATAGTTGACTCCAAAATAGTCGTGCACAAAGGTGGGACAACGAGTTAACTTGGAAAGAGGCATCAAGTTAACTACTATGTCAAATGTCTATCTTGAAGAGGAGGGATGTCCTATCCACTGGTTGTGATCTTGAGAAATTAACTCCTCCAAGAAGTTGTTAACTATCTCATCATCTAGAGGTCGTCACATGTATCAACTGTCAATTCACTGCTTGTCAGCAACTTGAGCAATCCTGGAAATATTTGCACACTCAAAGTGATGGTTTACTAATTGGTAACTCTAGTGGCTCTATAACTAGAGTGATGGCCTCTATTTCTTCCGCAGCTTGATGCTTTTGACGCTTTTCACGTTTTCTCAATAGAAGAGTGTTGCATGATGAAACCATGAAGTTTGATTGCGAATTCTCTACTTGTGAGAAATGCTCCTGAACTCGTTGCGCACATAGAATTCCAATGGTATTCAACCCTCTAAACTGGCCTTGAAGAGCTATCAGCTATATGAGGTATGAAACCATGTGGACTTTGAGTAACTACGCCTACCAAATTGTCTGAATCAACCCTCCATATGCGCTTGATGCAAATCGGTGTCATCTTTTCTTATGAAATTGTGAATCAAGACCGATATGATCTTGAATTCAGTCTGAGTGAATTGTATTTTGAAAAATTCGCCTATTGACTGTAAACACGAATATGTTCTGACAAATTTTTCCAGTGAGCTAAAAATAGCTTTTGATGAGGCTAAAAATACCTGTTGAGGGGCAATTTTAACGAAAAATTCCAAGATGTGGGTTTTGTAGAGAATGTATTTCTAAGCAAACCCACAACGTCAAAAATTCAAAAAAGTGCTTTTTTGCTTGACATGCGAAGACTTTTTGAAACAGAAGCAATAGAGGCAACAGGGGCAATTTTCCCCAAAAAAATCTAGCATATGGGTTTTGTAGCCGCCAATGTGCAAATTAAACCCAGATTCTTCATTTTTTGAAAAGTTGAGTTTTTCACTTGCATGCAAAAGAAACTTCCAAAAAAAGCATAGTACTTCAAAAAGTGAAGTATCAGGGCAATTTTCTTGAAAAAATCTGGAACATGGGTTTTGTTGCCAATGCTGTATTGAGCAAACCCAGATGACCAGATTCTGAAAAAGATGTCGTTTACTTTGACATGCGAGAGAAAACATAAGACAAGGATAGGAGAATTTGAGAGAAAGAAAATAGAAATTATATTCTGCCTCGCAAAAATGACGCCTATGCCTTGAATCTTGTTTGATGTAGTCCAATATGCATGCGGTCAAAAGATGAAGTCTGAAAAATAATCCCTCTAAGCAATCTGGACCTAGCACTACGAAGAACACTGAAAAATATCACCTGTAGCATCTTCAGATCTTGCTTGCACAAGGAAATGTGTTTTCCTTCAACTGTGATGAAGAAAATAGGCACCCAAGTGCTTTAATGAATAAATTTCATGAATTAAGGTGTCACCTTCAGTTAAATCCTAAATTTAGGATGAAATAACCTCATTGGACCTCAATTCAGTTTAACTGGATGAAGATAAAACCCTAAAATGGGTGCCACCCTACATGCACAAAGAAATTTGCCACATGCAAGAAAAATTAAGTCATTTTGAGGTCGACTTAGAAGTGAAACTGAATTTTTAATATTATTCTAAGTTGAGTTCAAAAAATCCTCCATTATAGAGCGGCCAATGCACTTCAGTCTCAAAAGTCAAAGTTTGACTTTAGGCGCCAACTCTCCAGACTTAAAAACTTTTTCATTTTTAAACCTTTGCAAACGTCACTGAAGCTTATGTTCGATCACTGATTCTAAGTGATTGATGTATCTAGTAGACTAGCTAACAGTTTCGCTGAAGAGAAGGATCAAACTGACAAGGAGCTTCTTGAGGTTGCAAACCCTAATTTTGACTTCTGAGCCTTCAAAATTTTGGGAAACCCTAGCCTTCAAGGGCGCCTTTTCTCATCAGAATTAGTCAAATTTCAAGCATTTTCATCATTTTGAACTTGATTTCCACCTCCCTTCATCCTGCATTTCCCGACACTTGACAAAACTCCCAAGCTGGCTAACAGGTCCACTGCGGAGCTGACTCAATTCTAAACATAATCTTCTGGAGAGCATAATGCCTAATGTAGACAATAAAAAATTTCCTAATTAACCTCATTCCTCTAAGTTCATATTTTTTCTTATCCATATAATTTAATAATTTTAATTATTTAATTATTCTAAACTATTCTCTAAGGTTAATTAATTGTTTAATTGACCACATTTCAAATAATTATCTTTAATTATTTAATCTCCAATATTCTTCATCTAAATTAAATAAATATGTTTATTTATTTAATTAACTAATTTCTAAATTCTTCCAAAATTAAATAAATATTTTTATTTATTTAATTATTCATGTGAATGCAAATAACTAAATTTTTTTTATTTATTAAACTTACATTCTTTTTTCAATCTTTCCATCTTTTTTTGCTTTCATCTTTCTTCCATTTTGGAATCTAAATCTTTCCTAAATCATTAGCTTTCCTTCATTTTGGAAACTTCATCTTCATCCACTAGTGAACTCAATCTTCAAAATAGAAACTTTATGCGCACAATTATCTATTGATCAAATCAATTAATTCATTATTATCTCTTCAATCTTCAAAATGGAAATTTTTATTTTGTAGTTGAGTTGACTCTACTGATTTTTCAGTTATCTCAAGTCTTCATCATCATCCTCATCTCTTATTTGATTTTTCCTTGAAAAGTCTATTAATAAGATCATTTCTTCATCATTTGGGATCTCACATCTTAGGAAAATCAACTCTGTCAAAATTTGTCATCAATCAAATCAATCATCAATCGTATTGTTATACTGCTGAGATTTAGCATCAACATCCAAAGATGAAGCAACATCACATCATTTCTTTTTGAGGTTTGCAGTGGGATCGGTAAATTAGAGATTTAAATTTGATTTCTTTATTTATGTTTTCATGTTTTTTTGAATTTCTTATTTTTCTTATTTCAATGTATACATTTTAGTGAACCCAACGGGAATACTAACCTTTATTGTCTAACCTTGTTGTCTGTGAGTTTCTAGTGTTTTCTGTCTTGGAGGTTACAGGTAATTTATGGGGCTGTAAAAATAAGAATTTTTAAAGGATTTTTGAGGACAAACAAACATTGCCATTGTGTTCAGAAGGGTCGTTCCATAAATTTTCATATATTATACGTCATATTTTGGTGCCGGATAACAGTTTAGGCTTAAAAAACGCATTTTTAAGGCACTTTCTTTGTTAATCCGTATATTTGTACGGATTTTTAATTTTGGACTGTTATTTTATTGCTGCATGTCTTAAATTTCTGTTTTAAATTAATTTTCTTTCATTTTTTGATTAGAAAATTAATTAATAGAGATTTAATTACTTGGTCTAATTGCTTGTTCTTCCTTTTCGCAATTTTTGAAAACAAACATAACTTTCAAATCACTAATTAGACTCTCAAGTTCTTGCAGGTGTTGGACAGCTGGTTATGAGGTGCAGGCTATGAAGTAGATCATTTTTTTCAAATAAGAAATCAGAAATCAAGTTGTGGCAAAACATTTGGAGAAAATTATTGCTGAAGAGTACTAACAGGTGTGTTTTGCATATTTTTAAATAGTTTAGGATTCACATTTCAATTGGTGCATAAAATTAACTCACATTTACATTTGGTGCATCTAAAATGAATCCTACAATCTTCACATTTACATTTGGTGTTCTAAAATGAACCCTACAATCTTCACATTTCAATTTGGTGCATCTAAAATGAATCCTAGAATCTTCACACTTCATTTTGGTGTTTAAAATTGAACCTACAATCTTCATTTTATCTTGGTGCATTAAAATTCAACAACGCAACTTGCACATTTCAATTTGGGCTTAACAATTTACAACTCACATATTTCAATTGGTGCTTTAAAATTGAACCACACATTTCAATCCTTGGTGCAATTAAAAAGAATTGTTTGCTGCGATTGGGAAGTTATTGGTGCGTATACTCTTCTCTCGCACGTTTGTGTGATCTTGAGAATCAAAAACACCAAATTTTCCTTTTTCTTATTAGTGTCTTGCTTGTTTTGTGTATCTTTTCAAACATTTGCTATGAAGGATTAAATGAACAATTCATATTTTGATTTGGTGTAATGTCCCTCGCCAATTTGAATGGAAAATTTCAATTTGTGTTGTTTGACATTTTGTCAAACACTTTGCATGCTGTAATGTTCCTTTCCGGGGGGAGTAGAAATTTCTTGATTGATGGACCGAATTGAGAGATATGGTATTTACTAAACTTTCATAGCAGCAATGACTTATAAATGATTACATTCAAGTGCATGAAAGCATGACATTGATAAGCAAATCCTATGATAATTTGGACATAAATATGACTGTTTGGTTGGCACACCAATGTTCAAAAATTTATATCAGAATGTTGCAAGTTCAGAAAATGTCTCAGAAAGCAAGAATATGAACCTAGCTAGCAATGATTGAACAACAGACCATCTTAAGAATGTTCTAGGTGTCTCAATGCTCATATACAAGACTGTCATGAACTCTCCAAACAATAAATAACTTCAAGACTTATTTCAGACTTTACATTTACCTCTGAGATGATATTACAGACCTCTCTTTCAACATGCACACTCAGTAAATTAACAACAGGCCCTTACAAAAATTTTGAGCATGTATAACAGCTAGAGGTACAAGTCTGAGCACTTAGAAATATAATAACATGAAGTTTTGGACTTAACACAACACTTTCTGAGTTGTTCATGCATTTATACAATCAAATTTCCACTTACAAATGACTCAGAAATGCACATAAATACATGGACTGATAGTCAACAGAGGATTAAGCGATAGAATGATGTCTTTCAGACTTGAAATAGTTTGCCAAGACTAGGAATTGCTGGTCATGACACATTTCACGTCACTATTTTCAATATTGTAGCGTCTCTGTAGCAGCAGGTTAAATTTCAATTCAAACCCTCTCCCTAAATCTGAACAATGATCTCAAATTCATCCTTTAGAAGCCCCCGCAATAAAATGCAATAATAAATCAGCTATTGCATTATTCAGAAACCCTTATTGCAATAATAAATCAGCTACTACATGTTGTGACCTTTTTCACACATCGCCCCATTGCAAATGGGGACCCCCCTAATTTTGGCTTTGCTTTTCGGTCGTTTTGTTGTTGTCTCTCTTTTCTGTTGTCTGCTTTTCGGAGAATGTCTCCACCATTGAGCTTAAACGTGAAATTTGGCCGAGTCTGAAAATTAGGGTTTCCATCTTTCTGTTCAGTCCAAGATCGAAAAGGGTGAATAAATTGCAAATTGAGCTTAACATTGTTGTCAGTATGCTTCCAGCAGGTTTCCACTGAAATTTCGTCAGATTCTGAGTACTTATTATTTTTAGCAAGTGTGAAATTACAGGCAATTTGTCGGCATTTTTGAGATTCCAATAGTCACACAACATTCAGAGCACATCAAGCTATTCGCGTGCAAAATTTGAGCTGAAACGGGCAACTTACTATTTTTAGCAGTTCAGCTTCTGAAGCAAATTTCAGGGCTTAGATGAAGAGTTTTTCTTTGCATGTCTAGATATTCCTTCTGGGTTTTTCGAGACCTTTGCAACAGTATAACATGCAAAACTAGATGACAACTTTCAGAATTCAGTCTTCCGAGGCTATTTTTAGGGTTTGCATGTCAGGGTTTCTTTTGCATGTCAGATGATTCCTGGTAGGTTTTTCGACAGCTTCGCAGTTGTATGACATGCAAATGGAGATAATCACTCAGTAAGGAACTTACTATTTTTAGTAGGTGTGTCCCGGCAGTCACTTCCCAACACTTCGAAATCACGAGCTGATCGCAATGCAACAGAAACGAGGGCAAACAGAGATCATTTGATACATATGCAGAGTGAATTAGGGTTTCCAGCTTCGGGGCCTGAAAAGAAGGGCAAAAAGTCAGAATTTTTGAAAACCGGTGTAAACCACCGCGATCAGCGTCCTTCAGGCTATCTGCTGGTAAAATTTCAAGTCAAACGGAGCACTTACTATTTATAGTAAGTCAATTTGGAAACAAGCTAAAAATAGCAAGTCAGGCGCATGCGTTGATGTCAACAGACAGGTCACGTGGTGAGGAGTGCCTCATTCAAATTTCAAGTTAATCGGAGCAGTGGAGCTATCAGAAGCAAGCAATTACTATTTATAGCAAATCACCTTCAGAAATAGGCTAAAAATAGCAGGCCAACTAAAAATAGCAGTGTCAACAAGACAACAAGGTCGTGAGGATGCAGTGTTTAAAACTGAAAGCACAACATGTAATTTGCGCCTCTAAGCTCACCTGGTCATTTGCGCCCCACTTGAAATTGAAAGCACAGAGGCTTATATGCGCCTAAGAGGTGTTGGATGAGAAAATTCTCTAAGGCATGAAAGTTGGAATGAGGCATAGTAATTTGCGCCCAAGGTACAAATTGAAAGTTCCATGTAGTAAATGCGCCCCCAATTGAAAGTTGCCCAGGTCATTTGCGCCTAGTGAAGAAATTGAGCTTCAAGATTTATCTAAGGCGTGGAAAATGAAACCTTGGCTTATCAAATGCGCCCCTGGAAAGAATGAATTGACTGAGGTGTTAAACTGAAAGTGCCTACTCCAAAATGCGCCCCACTTCAAAATGGAAGTTAGACATGTGATTTGCGCCCTTAAGAAGAAAGACTCCAATTTTTGCCTAAGTGTTAAAACTAAAACCTCCATAGCTTATTTGCACTTGACAATGTGAGGGATGGATGACTCGCAATTTTCTTAAGGCATTAATTGGAAGCTCCATATATGATATGCACCCTTGAAGTTAGAGACTCAAAGTTTGACTAAAGCACAAATTTGATGCTCTATGAGTTATATGCGCCCAGGGTAAAAGAGGTTGAAATTTTTCTAAGTGTTGATAAAATGAAATGCCAGGGGTAGAATTGCACCTAAGACCAAAAGAGAGAATTTGAAGAATGCTAAGTGTTGCAGATCTGAACTTCACCCCTCCAGCTGCGCCTAAAGCAAAAGTGGAGATTAAAAAATTTTCTAAGTGACAAAGTGAAAGCTCCACCCTCCATTTGCGCCTGGACTTAGACTAGAAGTCTGGTAAGTAAAACTAAGGCGTACGAATTTAAAATGGAAGTCCTTGACCTCTCATTTGCACCTGAGAATTGAAGAGGAGGGAGTTATTTGCGTCTTGAACAAAGAGGGAAAGTATTGATTAAATGTTGAAAGTCGAAATTAAAAGAAGAGGGGGTGATTTGCGCCCAAGGTCATGGGAGATAAAAAAAAATTTAAGTCACCAAACTCAAAGCTCCCCTTGTGATTTGCGCCCCACTCTGCCAGAACTTTGAAATTTTCCTAAGGCATGTAGACTGAAAGTTGAGAGGTCTAATTGCGCCCTTGAAAGAAGATGGAGTTACCCCTATCAAATGCGCCTAACAACTTGGGATTAATGAAATATTCTAAGGCGTGTTGAAGAAAGAAACTCAAAGTCTTCTAAGTCACGAATTTGAAGGAGATTCTAAGATTTGCGCCTAAGATCAAGATGATTGAAAAAATCAAAATGTGAAGACACAAGTGTGATATGCGCCTAAAGGGAGAAATTATTTAAAAATAAACTAAAAGGCGTTCAAACTAAAAGCTTAACATATAATATGCGCCTCAAAAGGAAAGAGTAATTTAATATTTGACCAAGGCGTTTAATTTCAAAAATCAAAATGCGGGGATAAAAATCAAGCAAAGGCGTTTGGAAGAAATAAAATTTTCTCTAGGAAACTAATTGCGAAATTTACCTAAGTCGGAGAAATTAAATTAAAATTAAAATTAATTATTTTCCTAAGTATTAAATAAAATTCCCTTTAAATTTAGATGCATGAATTTTTAAAAAACTCGGATGATTTTAATCATGGGGAATTTGTTTTTGGATTAATTATGGGTGGAAAATAAATTTCGCCTAGCCATTTTAAAGTGTTGACATCGAATTTTCACAGATCCTGGTAAAATAAATTAAATGGCATTTGAATTAAATTTTAATAAATTAAATATGCCATGAGATTATTTCAAATCAAAGCAAAATGATTTTTTTTCGAAATCACTGGAGATAACTGCAGTCGGGAGGGAAGTTTTAAATTTAAATCGAGGAAAGAATCTCCCTGAATAGCAAATTGCTATGACGACTGTAAGACGACTGGAATATTCTCTTTCAAATTTAGAAAAGGCGTAAGTCATGATGAAGAGAATTAATGGCATCTGCTAAAATTAGCACCAGCTTTTGGTTATAAAAACTTTGAGGATTTTAATTCTCATCTCAAAAAATTCGAAGCTGAGATTTATGCTGAAGAGTTGAGAGTGATTGTTGAGTTGTGAGTAAATTCGAAGTTGTGGGTTGCTAAGAAGTGTTGAGTTCGATTTTTCCAAAGAGTTTGAATTTCTCAAAGATTTGGAGTTGCTGAAGATAAGTATTTGAAGTTGTTGAGATTTAATATTTTCAAAGTTGCTGAAAATTGAAATGTTTTTCGAAGTTGAAAGTTGAAAGGCTGAAATTGTTTGATTACTTCTCTGAATGTTGGAGGTCGAAATCGCTTGATCTTGAAGATTTAAGTTCTCTAAAGTTGCTAAATGTTTAGAATCAAATCTGATTTGAAATTGTTGAAACCTTCGAAGTTGCTGATTTATAACTTTCGAAGTGCTGATTTGAAATTGTTGAAACCTTGAAACTTGATTATTTATAACTTCCAAACTTGCTGATTTAAAACCTTCGAAGTTGCTGATTTATAACTTTCGAAGTTGTTGATTTAAAATTGTTGAAAGTCACCTAAACTTGAAGCATTTTCCGAAGTTGGGATTGCTGGAGTTAATTTATTCCGAAGAGCTGAAAATTCTTTTAGTTCGGAGTTTTATATTCTCAGAGTTTAAATCTATCGAAGTTTGAAGTCAGAGTTTACTGCTGAAGCTATTAACTTATATTTATTTTCTTTTGCAGCTAACTCCATCCGCCAGCCGTCTCATGTGATTTTTATTTTAAGAGTTTGAAGTGTAATGTTTACTTCTTGTTTTGCAGATGGCCGAAGGACGAAAAGCTGATGTTGCTGGAACAAGCAAAGTTGGAGCTAAGGCAGGAAATAATGAAGCTGTTAAAGAAAACGCCTCCAGGCAGGCGATCATCAAGAGTTTGAAGAAGTCCTTCATTCCGGAGTCTAAGATTGTGTCAAAGTTTGGGAACTTAACAGACACCAACCTCAGATCATTCAACCTCGAGGCCTTCGTGCGAAGGATATATGGGCAAGGTGGCAATCTTCCGACGGAAGCATCGCGCAACATCGTGAAGAGTGGATTGTATGCAGCGGCAGGATTCCAACCAGCAGTTCATTGTCCAGAGCTGATTTTGGAGTGCGCAAACTTCTACAACCCAGACGATTGGACTATTGTTTCTCCGAACGGTATGATATTGGCCAACTTTGCACTTGACGCAATTGGCGAGGCATTTGGGATCCTGGCGTCGCAAGATGTTATATAAATCCAAAGAAAAGGCTGACAAGATGTATGCCACATCTTTCGAGAAGTACATGAAGAGGATCAATACCACTTGGATGCGAAAGCCAAAGCCTCCTGCTGCCAGGCTGCCAAAGCAGATAATCTCAGAGGAGCTGAAACAGGAGTACTGTGATATAAATATGTTGCTCAGCAGGGTTAACGGCAGCCCGCAGTTGTATGTGTTCGAGCCATGGATGTTCTTTTACATTAGTGTGGTGCTTGAAGGGAAGGTGGAAGTGAATTGGGCCCAAATGATCAGCGATAATATCAATGAGCAGTTTCAGAATCTGAGAATGAGAACATTCTACATGAGCTCGTATGTCATCTACATGCTAGCTTGGATGACAAAATACAGAGGGTTGGCATACCAAGAGCCGATTGGCTGTGGTTTTAATCAGTTCAAGATTCATGAATCTTGTAGACAGTTGCATCTCACGCACACGGCTGACTTCAAAAGGGTGAATGATGCTTTCACCATGTATATCATGAGGACCCTTCAGCGAAGATTGCAACAGAGAATATCTGAAGAGGCACAAATGTTGATAGAAGAGTATGGGTTTTGGTTCGTCCAATTCCCAAAGTTTACTTATTTAAGGCTGTCGGGGTATGACTCATACATCTACAGATTACCGAGATACCCCACGAACTGAATGATATTGCTTGAGTTGTCTAGGCAACTGGTGGCCTACGACAAAATCATAAGAAGGAAGAAGAAGGGAGGTTTGCACTTTCCCATTGTTTTGGGAAACTCACTTGAAGAGTGCCCTACATTGCAGGCAGCCAAGGAGGCTGAAGATGAATTGCAGTTCTATAAGTTGACTCTTCATACCAGCCGGCAGGATTTTGATCCTCGGGGAAAGATTGGAACAATGCAAGGTGAAGAGTACAGACACAAAGCTCACTTGGAGGATTTTTGGGCGAATGCCGGAGATGAGGCTGAGATTAGGAAAAGAATGTTTTCGAGGTTGCCTCTCAAACTAATCAGAGAATGTGAAGTGGTCCAAGTGCCGGATCAAGTCGAAGAGGATACTAGGCTAATTCATCCAGATTATGAATCAGTAAAGAACACACCGATTCCACCACTAGATTGGGCTGAGCCAGAGATTACGGATCTAGACACTTTGTCTATTCCCGTTTTGACTTTTACAAAGGCTTAGGTAGAGGAGTGCGTTCACAGATTGAGGAGAAGGTCAGTTGCCCTCACGTACGACCTCATGGGTGATAAAAGGCCACCGGTGTTGGCAAGGAGAAAGAAACAAATTGCCCAGCCTCCGGAGCCACAACCACAACAGGAAGAGCCTATTCAACCGGAACCTCAGGAATCGGAGGACACGTCATCTACTTAGTTGGTGACCCATTCCTCCAGTGTGCGCGAAGTCTCACTGTTTGCAGATCAGAGGGCTCGAAGGAATGAAGAGCCAGAGGTTGGAGAAGTTAACTAGCCAATGTCGAGAGAAATGGATACTCAGAGTGTTAATGATCCTAAAGGTGCCAATCAGCCAGATGAAGGGGAGGAAACGGAAACAGACACCCACTTTGATCATGTTTTCGAAGAAGAGGATGTTATAGAATCAAGGGTTGAAGCTCATGAGGAGAGGAGTCAACGTATGGAGATAGACGAGCCTCAACAAAATACTGCTCGAGAGGAGGTTCGTGAAGTAGAGACAATTAAACAACAACCCCCTATTATTTACGACATTCAGCGCAATTGGCTCTCACATGCAATAAGGAGGGATCAGGATGATGATGCTGACCTGGCAATTGAAATGGAGGAGCTTTTAATCAGGACAAGTAAGTCGCCTAAAAGGAAGAGAGCAAGGAAGTATACAAAGATGGAGACTAATGAGGCCGGTTCACGCAACCTCCATATTGTTGTTCCAAGAGAGGATCATGATTTAAGTGACGCAATGCCAGAAAATTACACCGTCACCACAATTGAATTGGGACGTCCCTCTGGAGTGCAAGTGGTTGAGGAAGCTGAAAGTTCATTCCAAGCGTTGAAGGACAGGCTGGTGAAAAAGGAAGGGAAGTATAAAAGATTGAAGAAGGAGCACAAGGCATTGATCGAATATGTGCGACATCTAGCACATCCAGTTGCTCAGGAGAATCCAGTGGTAGGGCTTCCACCTGAGCTACCATGAGAGCCAATCAGCAGGCTTGAGGAGATGAGGAGAGCTATACGAGAGGGAGACAAGTGGATAAGCGGTGTCCGCACTGAGGTAGAAAAATTCATGGCCGATCTTGTCTCATCGTTTCAGAATGCATCTGGTATCCTTTCACGCTTAGATGGTGTCGAGCAAGCCTGGGGAGACACCCATATCTTTCAGGACGAAACTATTCCTCGCCTTGCTGTTTTGATGCGTATGCCCACGCAAACTTTGGTGAATGAGGGAGTGATCCAGGCAGGCGACAAGTATGATTTTCGTGGGTGGCATTCAGCGGCATTCACTAGAAAGGGCTTCTTTGACACAGCAGCTGTGGAGTCCTCCAAGATCAAGAAAGCGATGAGGAATATTCATGAGGGTATCCTCAACACGTTGGATGCATTGTTCGCCAAGAGGCAGGCTCCTGATGAGGTTGAAATTGACGGACTGAAGGCAAGGTTGCAACCTTTCTTCTCCAAGATGAAGATGTTCTCAACTGGACTTTGAGAACATTTCGACATTTTCAACAATTATTCAGAGTACACAGGATTCTATTGAGGCTTGGGGAAAGTCTTGTGATAAACATGAGCAGATGGTGGCTATCCTGGAATATCAGCTTAATCTTACTCCAGCAATTTCTGAGAAGGAGGTTGATGAGGTGCTGGCCCGATTCGTGGCATACACAGTCAGAGAGAAGAGCAAGGGAATCTGAGTCATGGACGAGAATCTTCTAGAAGGGTAGTGGGCATTAATTGCTCATAGTGGTCAAGGAGGAATCTGCTATTTTTGGGATCATTTATGACACCACTCCACCTTCTGGCGATTTTTAGGGCAAAGTTTGTCTAAGGCTGAGGTGGCTCGATCTAGGCCCTCCATTGTAATTCAATCTGGGTCGTCCGTTGGACTTGGCCAGCTATATAAGGGGGAGTCCCCCTCATTTGTAATCTAGTTAGAATCAGAAGTAGTTAGCAATTAGTGGATATTGGAGCATAATAGAGAGTAGACATTTTGAGTTAGAGTAGTTTTCATTGCATTGTTTGAAGAAGAAGGGGAATACTCCGAATTCTCCCTTTGAGAATTTTTGTAAGAGATTGTCACGAAGGCTAATTATAATAAAGCATTTCATTGATGGTGAATTCAAACTTTGTTGTGAGTAGTTTGTGAGGTTTCTTCTTCCTTTGACTTCAACTAGGACTTAATTTTCATGCTAATAGTTAGATATGGATGCCTATGTTTGATGTAAGTGAGCTTCATCGATCCATACCACTAACAATCTTACTGATGGTAAGCTTGTCTTGCGTGGTCAACTGGAACGCTTTATACTTAACTTCGATCAAGATTCATGTGTAGTTATGCATCGTTGTGATGGTACTTGCATTATTGAATCGTGATTTGAACATCCTTTTTACCCTTTGAAGATTGCACTAACTTTGTCGAAGCTGTCCAACAGGAGGCTAGACAACGTTTGTTTGAAGTTCATTGAAATTAAACATAACATCCCTTGCATTTAGGTTAGAATTTAGAATTTCGAAATCTCTGCAGCCATTCAATTCCGCATACTTTTGGTTAGCTTTAGGAAACTCGTACTTCAAGGCCAAATCATTCGCACAAAAAAAAAAAAATCCCTTTCAAAGCATATACTTGTTGTTTACTGCATGTATCCTAAACAATTGTGTAAGTCCCCTCGTAAGAACACAGCAAAATCACATTGAGCCAACTGGGTCTATTCGCATTAAAGGAACCTTGGAGTTGAAAGCATGATCTTACTCGCAATCTTAGCATGCTGAATACTTTGTTCAAGCGAGGATAAGGTATCCGTTGGGAAACTTTGTTCTGCTGATTGGTGCGGTCATAAAAACCGCGTCAACACATCTCTGTGCAATCTTCTTACTATATTTATCTTTGTGCATCTCCCATATCCTTTCACATTCACCCTTTGAAATAGTAATGCTTTCAGGCCATGGGGGAATGGAAAAAAACTTCTCGATCATATCGAGCTTCAAACTGCAAATCAATCTGCCATCCACTGACTAGATCTCCCTTGTAGCCGGGTTGTAATGCTTGATGCAAGCGATTACGAACTCAAGACTCTGAATTGATATAGGAATAGACGCTGCTGCGAGGAGTCCAGAGTGTCCCAGGTTTTTGATTGAGGTGTTGCCTGCGCTCTCCAAAGCGTGTAAATCAAACACCGACTTGATATGATGCAAGTCTGTCTCAGTCATTTTGATGAAATCATGATAGAGAGCTGATTCAGTCTTGAAAACATTGGGAGTGTACTCTATTTCGGAAAACTTGAAGAACGATTGTAAACTCGCCTAGGTTCAGACAAGTTTTGAGCAACTTCTAGTTTTATAATGCTGATTTTTCTTGCTCAAACGGACAAATTTTTTGAAAATTTTTCTGAGATATGGGTTTTGCTCAGAATTTCGTTGCAAGACACAACCCAGATCGTCCGTTTTTGAAATTTTTGATTTTTTACTGAAAAAACAGCAAACCCTAATTTCTTCAATTTTCTCGAAAAAAGCTAGCACCTGGTTTTTGTTTAGAATATGATTAGAAATGAGCCCAGTTGATTAGATTTGCAAAATACTGATGGCTGATCGAAAAAGCAGCCAACCCTAGGATTTGAAACTTTCTTGAAAAAAAGCTATGATATGGGTTTTCTTCAGAAGACTGATTTGAGATGACCCAGATGATTGAAAACTGAATGCACTGAGGATTTCACTGACATGTAAATAAAAAGTAGCTGCTGCAACTTGAGGAAGTTCTTGAAAATTTCTTCAAAAGAATGAAGTGAAAAGACCCAAATAGCTGAAAATTTGAAAACCTTGGCCTTCTCCTTGAAAAACTTGATCTTTTGGATAAAAAAGCATGAAAAAGCAAGGGTTTAAGTTGTTGGTTTGAAAATTTGATGAATAACCAGCAAACTGAGCTCTTGAATCTTGAAAAATTTCTTCAAACTTGCTGCTCCAACTTTCTCCTTTGAATGCTACCTGCAAAAATAATGAAAATTACATTGAAGAAAGGTGTTAAATAGACTTAGGGTTTTGTTTTAGTTTTGCTTTCTTTTGCTTTCATATTCAGAAACCCTAAAAATCTCCGTTCATTGAACTTGGACGCCCATGCTTCATCTTGTAATTTGAAACTTTGAAAACTTTGCAAATTTTCCAAAGGCATGAGAAGTTGAGCGCCCTTCCTGGCTAGGGGCGCCCACTTCAAGCAGTGTTAGTCAATTTTATGATATTTTCAACTTTCTGCCATTTTGACCCTCTACTTCACCTTCGATTTCCGGCTTGCAGACTAATCTGATGAGTGAGTTGAAGGATTCCTCGCGGAGCCTAACTCGTTCTGAAAAGACTGTTCTGGAGGTGTCTCTGGCTAAAATCTTCATTTTGACCTTCGAATTCATGGAGCCTTTTTCCTCTAAGGGCGCCCATTTTGTCCAGAGTTAGCCATTTTTGATGATCTTCAACTCCTTCATTAACTCCTCTTCTACAGATGATCATGTCGAATCTGATGACTCGGGCGTCGGATTGACTGTTGGTTATGCACGTTGCGAAACTGACACGATATTAGGAGGGGTCTTTTGGGTGCTACTTTGTCTAACAGCTGAGCTTAGACCTTCAAAAGCTTGGGCGCCCCTGGCAAGCTGGGGCGCCCAAACTTACCAGAGTTAGTTTATTTTCCACTTTTCCTATTTGCTTCTGAATTTTAATTCTCAGCTCTTGTCAGACCCTCCGCTTAGCTTCTCGTATCTGGCAACTGCGAGCTCCGATTGTTGCACTGAGTATCTCGTTGGAAAGCTGGATCAACTGTGAAGAGATCATGTTAGAGCCACATCTACAAATTCCTCTATTTTACCCCTTGAAATCTTGGGCGCCTCTTCTCTCCTGGGGCGCCCAAACCTTCCAGATAGCCATTTTTCATTTGACTTTCTTCAGAGTTTGAAACTTTCATTCTGTACATTCCTCTTTGATCTGAAATTGTTGGGGATTGAACAATCGGATGCTTTGACGAAGACAGGCATTGCAAAGCTGGCTGAATACTGAAGAGATCGAGCATACTCTCAAACCCTAACTGCTGAGTTAGGTGCTTCAAAAATTTGTGCGCCTATCTTTACCAGGGGCACCCAAAGTTCCCAGACTTGGTAAATTTTTGATAATTTTCATGTTCTCCATTCTGACTTTGTGTGAATCTTCCCTATTCAACCTCGAATTCTGGATGACCGGATAATTTGATGACTACACTGTTGGATTCGTTGCGAAGCTGGCAGAGAACTGAGCAACTTTGATTGGAAGCGTAAACCCTAATTTCAACTTTTAGTGCCCTAAAAAGATGGGCGCCTATTCTCTTCTGGGGCGCCCAAGTCAACCAATGTTAAAAAAATTTCACATTTTTCACTTTCTTCTCCATTCTCCGTGCTTGCTCACCAACTCGCCTTTTGTTGAATGCCTGAATGTTGAATCTGACACCTAGCAACCGACTAACCTCCATTAATGACCTTGGAGCTCCTGTTATGCTTCTAAAAAAGCAGAATAGACCCATTAGGGCAAAACTGATTATTTTGAGATTCTGACTGCAAAAGCCTGATATGGACATATTTTGAGCCAATCGAAATCAGTTTGGACCCTAACAGACCAACTTTCTATTTTTAGAAAGTTTTGCCAGTATCTGTTTCTAAAGAAACCCATAAAAAGTTACTATTTTTAGAAAATTTCTAAAAATAGCAGTTTTCCTAAAAAGTAGGGATGAAAAAATGAGATCTGGGTTTTGTAGGCTAAGCTGCTTTGAGCAGACCTAGATTGTCAGGTTTTGAAAATTTTGTGTTTTAACCCCTCATGCAAGACATACACACCCAAATTTTGACCTTTTTGATAGATTTAACAAGACTTTTACTCATTTCTTCAAAATGTCTAAGTGTAACAAAAATTTTAATTTTGGGGTACAACACTATCCTATCTCCTCAAGAAAAATCAGAGCAAGGGGAATTAGGAGCAATTGGGAATGATTGACGATAAACTATATCTCAGGATTTCTAAGGAGGCAAGGTGCTCTATCCGAGAAATAGGCTGAAATAAAGGTTATTGGAAACAACATCAAACGGCAAGCTAGATCTCAAAATTCCCAAGGAGGCGAGGTGCTTTGTCCGAGGTGTAGACTGAAATTAAAATTATTAGAAGCAACATTAAACAATAATCCTAATCTCTAAATTCCCTCGGAGGCTCATTTCTCTTTCGAGGTGTAGATTGAAACAAAGATTGTAAAAACAAGTGTTGATAAAACTTGAAACTTTGGATCAAAGGCTCATTGCTCTTTTGATTTATTTCTTCAAACTTGATCAACGATTACACAAATATTCAGGACAGCAAATGGTACGAAATCATACAAGATGCAATCAACCAAACAACTCTTAGACAAAAAGTGAACCAATATTGACTTGCAAGCTTGTTGGTTTAACAACACAACAATTTTGTAGTAATAAAAGTTAAACAATAATGAGCAAGGTTGCTCTTATTTATAGAAGCTCAAAAGAGTAGGGAACCCTAAAATCTCCTTGAATTAACATTTAGTTCTTGCCAACATGCAAGATTTATTCCTATGTCTAAATGCATATAACTTAACAGTTAACTGGAAAAATTACTTCAATTAACTGATTCTTAACTAAACTAAAACTCCATATGTACATAGTTATCTCTAAAATAGACATGCACAATTGGTGGGACAGCGAGTTAACCCGGAAGGAGGCATCAAGTTAACTGTTGTGTCTAATGTCTATCTGGAAAAGGTGGGATGTCTTGACTTAGTAGTTCACTGGCTGTGATTACAAGCAATCAACTCCTCCAAGAAGTTGTTAACTGCCTCATCTTCCAAAGCACTGATACTCCTCTAAAGTACTCGATGTCTTAGCAACATCTCTTCACCGTCTGTGATTTGACTCTGCAATTCTCTTCCACTCTTGGTCGCTTCATCGAATTGTGTTGACATGGCCGCAAGTTGACTCAACTTACAGTCAACTGAAGCACCGCTAAAAATACTATGGATGAGTTTCTGAAATTCCAACTGCACATCGGTGAGCTCAATGTATTCACCATCCTCACGCTGATACTGGCAAGGGACTTGCGGCACGAAACTTCTTACGAACTTGAGTGCATTTGTCACCTTTTCTCCGCTCTCAGTCAATTTTGCAGAAATTGTTCATGTGTTTTTACCTTCGTATTCCCTGACATTTTGTTTCCTTTAGGAGGGTTGCTCCATGTCTTTTGTCTGGGTTTTGATCTTGATGCGGAAGGTAGTGAAGTAGTAACTGGTGGTGGCTCTATGTTTGGAATGACTACCTTCCTCGTCCTCTTACTGTCCAAGTAAAGTATGTTGTTCCTCACAACTCTACTTGTTCTTTCCTTAACAAATGTGCTTTCCTTGGCATACCAATCAACAGCTGGAAGAGATTGTGTGTCAACTTGATCTCTAAAGAATGTATGAAGTGTGACTTCCCCATCATCATCTGATAACCCTTCCACATCCTCTAACATGAAATCAGCAATTTGTGAAATGGTGAACCTGTTATAATTGTGCCTTCACACTTCGAACTCGTCTTCACAGTTGAACCAAAAATCTTCCATAGAAGTTTTGTGTGAAGAACGCCCGCCAAGGCGTGCTGAAAAGTGACCCCAAGGGTCATATGAGCATATTTCAATGAGATACTTAAGATTAAGTCTTGCCATCTCATGGCTCATTGCCTTGGTGTCAATTGTTGATCTGCACCTATAAATCCCCATTTGAAAAGGAAAAGTAGCAATTGTCTTGCTTTTAATGCGCATATAGGAGTGGACTTTGTGCAACTGCCATAGAAATTCCATGAATACCACCTTATCCGATGGATAATAGGGTAACATAGTTGGATGACTAGAATATCCATACACGTGGATGTAGGTAAAAGTAGGGAATTGGATGAACCAATCCACCCAATCCGCCATCGCCAATTTGGCTTCCGCTGAAATACGCACATGTAACTCATGATCAAGATTCCTCACTGTGTGCATTAGGAATTGTTGATGTGTTTTTTGTGACCGCACCAACGCAGAATAAAGTCACCAACGACTACCCTATTCTCTCTTGATCAAAGTATCCAGCACGCTAAGATTGCGAGAGAGTTCGTGCGTTCAACTCCAAGGTTCTTTTAATGCGAATAGGCTCAGTTGGCTCAATGTGATTTGCTGGTATTTTAAGGGGACTTACAGAATTGTTCAACAGCAGAGGAAGAGGTTTTCACAATTCGACAGATTTATCAATGAAGCACGGGTTTCCTATGCTAACTAGAAAGTACTGAATTGAAATGGTGTAGGGTTAAGAAGGCTCTAATTTACTCTAAGGCGTGGGACATGGCGATCAATTCTTACAAGCTTCAACCAGGCTCTGCTTTGCCTCACTTCGGACAGCCTCCACAAAACCGGTGCAATCTTCAGAGGAGTAGCTCAAGGTGTTCAGACCACAACTTAGCATGAAAATACCATCACAACGACGCATATAAACACACAAATCATGATCGAAGTTAAGTACATGATATTCCAGTTGACCACACAAGGTGCATTCACCATCAACGAACACACTAGTGGTATGGATAGACGAAGTTTGCTCAAATTGAAGACCACATTCTACAATTCCTATCTACTTGCATAAAAATGAAATTACGCTACTCTATGCTACTTGAAGTAGAAGGGATGAAGAAACCTCGCTAGCTATCCATAACAAAGACGAATTTCACCATCAATGAAAAGATCTTTTATTATGAAAGTTTTACAAAATCTCTTACAAAAGTTTTCAAAGGAAAACTTTCCTTCTCCTCCAACTACACAAGCAATCTAAACTAAGCTACTTCTAAGTTGTCCCTCTACTTTAGGTCTACTGACTAACTCTAAGCTAATTCTACTAAGATACAAATGAGGGGGGATGCCCCTTTTATAGGTCGCCCAGTCCAATGGACGACTCAGATTACAATTGGCTGGATGGCCCAGATCGTGCCACCTCAGCCCTAATCAAGATTCACCCTAAAAACCACCACAAAGAAGAGTGGGGTAATAAATGAGCATTTAATGGCCACCATCCTTCTAGAAGATCCTAGCCTTGAAACGCGTTCACACTGCTCTTGATCTTCTTCTTGACGTCGTTCTTCAACTTTGCTCAAGCTTCTATTCTTTTCTCCATCTTGAGTTTTGAAAACATTTCTTCTCTGTCACTAAGTCTCAACACTTAGCCATTTTCTTGCAACTTTTCTTCCTTCGTGATTTATCATCTTGGATTATTTGCTTCATCACTTTAAGTCATCATCGTTTGGTCTCGACGTTTCTCCTGCAAAACAGCAAGGAGAAGAGTATTAGAACACTTCATAACATAAATTCACTTTTTACTTACCTGATTTTCACGCTTTGATCTCCGAGGGCTCATCATTTTTAGCCAACTTCGCGTTCAAATTCTTCATGCCTTAGCCAAATTTTCAACCTATCTTGCATTCTGCTCGGCACACTTCACTCTGATATTTCATCCAACTCAGGCTCGAGAAAAATGCTTTCATCAAGAATTCGGTCGAAAATCATCTAGGCGATCATTTTCAAATTCATCTCGGAAGGCCTCAACGAATTGTGGAAAACTTTGAAATCCATTCCTCATCACAAATGTCCAGTACCCTGAAGAAAATTTTCTTCAAAACGTGTCGAATTCATGGGTACACAACGAACGGGTTCATTTAATTTTCTTGAATCTTGCACCTTGGAAAAAATAATTTTTTTAACAAATTTGATTCCGTTCTTCATATCTGTGAAGACTTCTTGTTGCTTTGACTTGGAAAAATTTATCAATCCTGTGCAGCTGGCATCATCTGACTTCATCCACTGACAAATTTATTCATGCCCAGGAAAGTTTTATCATCTCAGAGTCTAGGCGTATTTTCTCAAGGAAGAAAATATTTCGTGCCTTAGAAATTTTTTTTTTTTTTTAAATCACTTAGCACTTAGGAAATTTTTACTCAACTTCGTTCACCTTGCTTGTGAGGAAAATTTTATTTCATCAACTCACTTAGAAAATTATTTCCATTACCTTGGGCGCATTTTATATTCTATGAGGGATGTCTTTCATTTTAAAATTCCAACAGCCAGCATATTATCTCCTCCCTCTTTACCTTAAGCGCACCCCACACCTAGAAGAGAATATTTCACATTTCAACGCCATAGTCATTTTATCTTTTCCATTTCACCCTGTTTACCACTTTTCACTCCACTTTACTTTTTTCATGGCCCATTTGGGCATATGAGGAGAATGGGCGCATTTTGCCATAGGAGGAGGATAAGCATTTCATACTTAGAAAATTTTTGCATGCCACTACCTTGAGCTGGGCGCATTTTGGGGTAGCTACAAGATAAAGCTCATGCCTTAGCCATTTTTCTTGACTTCTTCAATCATGGGCGCATTTCTTGCCTTGAGGAGGATGAAACTTCACTTAGAAACTTTTCCAACACCTTGATCAAGGATGGCGCATCTGGAGGTGGCAGGTGGATTTTCAACACTTAAAATATTTTTCAATCATCTTGAAGGAAAGTTGGGCGCATTTGAGAGTCAAGCCAGACTTATCTTCATGCCTTAGAATTTTCTAACACTTTCATCCTCCTTTTTCAAGTTTGGGCGCATTTACCCAGGCAAGCATCTAGTTTCATTTCCTTAGAAGAATTTTCAAGTCCCACTTAATCTTGGGCGCATATAGAGGTCTCAACTGTCACTTTTCACCATTTTGAAATATCTTTGATCACTCACCTTGATGCTTTGGGCGCATATACTACCCTGGACTTTCATTTTGCTTGCCTTATTCAAATCTCAACCTAGGCGCATTTAGAGGGTTGCACCTTAAATTCCCATGCCTTAGAAAATTTTAAGTTCTCTTCTTTTAAACTCAAGGCGCAAATGATGGGATCTTCTTTCAAATTAAGTTCCACACTTAAATTCTCTTCCAGCTCACCCCTCCAGTTAAAGGTGCATATGAAGGGTAGAGCCTCAAGTTTTGAGGTCTCGGTAGAATCTTTAAGCACTCATTTGTCAAGGGCGCATTTACCACCTTGTGCTTCCATTTTCCATCACTTAGAAATTTTGCTAACCTTTTCTCCAGCCTCTCCACAAGTCAAGGCGCATTCAAGGTCTTCAACTTTTAATTTAGAACACTTAGAAACTTTTACCACCACTCCTCCACCTCAAGGGCGCATTTGGAGTCCTGAGCTTCAAATTTGAAGGACTTGGAAATTTTCAAGACCTCCTCTTCAACCTCAAGGGTGCATTCAGGGTGCCTAGAAAATTTTCATCAACCTTCATCTTTTAAAGGCATTTTTCACTGGCTGGACTTGAAAATTTATCAATTTCAGTGAATTTTATGCTCTTTGTCTGACATGCCCTAATTTGCTATTTTTAGGAAGTTCTTCAAATTTTGCATTTTAAGCTGATTTTTGGCTCCAAAAAGCTAGATTTTTACTTTATCTCGAACCTCGTGATGTGATTAAGCTGTCGACACCTAATGCTTGCATGTACCTGCTATTTTTAGCAACTTACTAAAAATAGCAACTGCTCATTTCTGAGACTTCCCCAACTCCATTTGACTTGAAATTTGGATGGCACGCTCCCCATCGAGTGACTTGGCTGTTTACACTGGCGCCTGCTGTTGACTTTCTATTTTTAGTTAGTTTCTGAAATGACTTACTATAAATAGTAAGTGCTCCGTTTGCCTTCAAATTTTACCAGCGAATAGTTTGAAAGATGTTGATCGTAGTGGTATACACCGGTTTTCGAAAATTTTGACCTTTTACCCCTCTTTTTGGGTCCCGAAGCTGGAAACCCTAATTGGTCTTGCATGCGTATCAAATGACCTCCATTTGTCCTCGTTTCTATTGCATTGCGATCAATTTGTGATTTTGAAGTGTTGGGAGGTGGCTACCAGAGTGCACCTGCTAAAAATAGTAAGTTCCTGAATAAGTGATCATCTGCGTTTGCATGTCACATCATCGCGAAGGTCTCGAAAAACTCACAAAGAATCACCTAACATGCAAAGAAAACCCTGACATGCAAACCCTAAAAATAGCCTCGGAAGGGTGAACTCTGAAAGTCCTTATCTCACTTTGCATGTTATACTGTCGCGAAGGTATCGAAAAACCCAGAAGGAATCTCTAGACATGCATTTGAAAATTCTGCATATAAGCCCCGAAATCTGCTCTAGAAGCTGAACTACCAAAAATAGTAAGTTGTCTGTTTCAACTCAAATTTTGTAGGCGAGCAGCTTGATGCATCCTGGGTGTAGTGTGACTGTTAAAACTTAGAAAATGTTGAAGGAATGTCCGGAATTGCACACTTACTAAAAATAGTAAGTATCCAGAATTTGATGAAATTTCAGTGGAGACCTGTTGGAAGCAGTTGACATCAATGTTAGTCTCAATTTTCAATTTATTCACTTCATTTGACCTCAGATTGACTAGAAGACTCAAAACCCTAATTCTCAGACTTAGCCAAAATTTCAATTCAAGCTCAAAGACGGGCGCATCCCGAAAAGATAGACAGAACAAGAGAGAGACAACAGGAAAACAAACCAAAATCAAGCCAAAAGCCCGAAACGAAGCAAAAATTAGGGGGTCCCCATTTGCAATGGGGCGATGTGTGAAAAAAGGTCACAACAGGAATGATTCATTCACTCGCTTGAAGTGTCATTCTGATTGTGTGAACTCAAGCTGCGAGAAATATTGATGAACCTTCTGTACACCTAGAGTTCCCACAGTATTCAACCCTCTAAACTAGCCTTGGAAGGCTATCAGATACAGGAGGTATGAACACGTGGAATTCGTGAGCAATCAAGAAACTGGTCATCTATTTGTGGAGAACGTCGTTGATCAAAGTAGCCCAGTCATAGTGTTCCTTGCTATTGACAAGTTGAGCCATAATGTAATACATCCATGGTTGAAACCTATTGGCATCTGCTTGACCGCTAACATGGTTGAGTAAGGTGATCATAATCGTCTATTCATCTCTGAACTCTCCATGTCCCACATTCTTTGGCAAGCTGATTCTTTTTTGTTTGAGCCACCTTTCTTCCATTCTTCTCTGACATTCTTCCTTTTCAAAGTTGAACGCTTTTACACACTCCTCCATGGATATGACCAAATTGTTTGTATTTGGAGGAATAGCAAAGCATTTCTCGATGTCTTTTGGCTTGAGACTGCATACCACTCGCCAATCCATTGATTGAATTTCTCGTGCAGTAGGGTTGTAATGATTTACACAAGTGATTACAAACTCTACACTCTGTGCTGAGATGGGAAATGAGTCCACTTCAAGCAACCTAGATTGCTCGATGTTCTGAAGTGTGGTTTGGTCTATGCCTTCCAAAGCGTTCAAGTCAACCCAGATGCACTTGATGCAAGTCGATATCAGTTGTTCTTATGAAATTGTGAATCAAGACTGATTTGGTCTTGAATTCAGTTTGAGTGAATTGCATACTGAAAAACTAGATTGTTGACTATAAACACGGATATGTTCGGACAACTTTTCCGGTGAGGCTATAAATAGCTTCTCAAGGGGCAATTTTTACGAAAATTTCTAAAATGTGGTTTTGTAGAGAATATCTTTTTGAACAAACCCACAACGTCAGAATTTCGAAAAAGTGATTTTTTCCTTGACATGCAACAACCTCTCAAGGCAAAAGCTGTAGGGGGCTGCGGGGATGCAGAAGCTTTTTTTACTGAAAAAATCTGGCAAATGGGTTTTGTTAGCGCCTGAGAGCTAAGCAAACCCAATTTCTCCATTTTTTTAAATGATTTTTTCGGAAACCCTTAAAATAGGGGGCAGTGGGGCAATTTTCCTGAAAAATTATGGCACATGGGTTTTGTTGCTAATGCTATGTTGAACATACCCAGAAGGCCAGACTTTTGAAAAATTGTTGTTTACGTGGACATGCAAGAAAATCTAAGACAAGGATAGAAGAAATGTGAGGGGGAGAAGATAGAAGTTATAAACTGCCTCTTTCAATCCTCAAGAAAAATGCCTCTGTATAAACCTAATCTGATGAATTCCTGGCAAGAATGTACTTGAAAGATGAAGTATGGAAAAATATTCCTCTGTGCAATCTGAACCTGGAACTATGAAGAATACTGAAAATGGCCTCCGTTAGATCCTTCAAAATGCATTGGAGAGAAAATAGTTGATTTTAGCTTCAACCTGCAAGAAATAATGGAGAAATGACACCCATGCAAGAATAAATAACCATTTTCCTTGTTAACTAAAAGTTCTCCTCTAATTTTAGGATGCCAAATGCAAGAGAAAGCATGCAAAAATTGTAATGAGAGTCAATTGGGCCCACTTTGACTTTTGCCGTCCAAGCTTTAGGCAATTAGAAAAATTTAATGACTTTCAACTTCTGCTGTGATGAAATGCCTTTGTTTGACCTTGAATTTTGATCGCCCAGTTGATCCTAAAGCTTGGTTGACAGATTCATTGCGGAGCTGGATCAACTCTGCAAAGATGTTGCTAGGAGCTACAAACCTCAAAAACTAGTTTTGATGGCTTGAAATTTTGGGCGCCTTTTGCCAAAAGGGTTCTTTTTTTCACTAGACAACCATTTTTTGAATGCTTCTCAACCTTTTCAATTTGACCCTCTGTGCCTTGATCTGCAATTGTCGTTGATTGATGAATCCTGTGAACATGCCGAGATATGGAACGAAAAACTAGTTCAATTCTGGAAGGAATGACTAGTATTGCAACGTCTGAAAGTTGATTTATGAGGCTCAAATTCCTAGGCACCCCTGGCCAATAAGGGCGCTTTTGTGTCTCTAAGATACATTTTGCACTTTGTAACCTTTGACAAAATGATTCATTTTGACCTTCGTTTTCAGGAGTTTGACTACTCCAATGTTCATGCTGACGATCTCATTGCGGATATTGATCAACTCTGAAGAGATGTTCCTAGGAGTCATGAAGACAGAAAGTTGCATCTGAGACCCCAAAAAATTGGGTGCATTTCCCAAGAAGGGTGCATTTTGTTTAACACAGTCAAATTTTCACGTTTTTTTAATTTTCCTTCGCCTCTGGCGTTTTACGCTTGATCTTTGCTTGCAAGCATTCAACAGGTCCTGTGAGTTGGCTGCTAGGTTCTGAGCAGATCTCTTGGAGAAGACAGCTGCTGAAAACCTCATCTAATTGACCAAAATTCTAGTCGCCCTTGGCCTTCAAGGGTACATTTGACCTTTTGACTTTCATTTTATTCTCTGTTTTACGTGCTCGCTGGATCAACAGCTATGGTCATTTGATATGTCTTGTGGACTAGCGAACAGATTTGTTGCGAAGCTGGACTAAAGTCGGTAAGATCTAGAGATAACTAACGCAAAAACTAACATCTAAGAGCTTTTATTCTTGGGTGCCCTTGGGCTACAGGGGTACGTTTTCCATAATAGACTGCCATTTTGGATGTTTGTTGACCTTCAACATCTTCTGCCTCTGCCGTCGTTTGTCGGTGTTTGACAAATTTGTTGGATTCGCTAGAAAGTTAGCAAAATTCTAGAGAAGATGATTGGTTTTGCAAGTGTTAAAAACTGCATTTGGCCTCTTAGATTCAAGGGTGCCCCTGGCCTGCAGGGGTGCTTTTGGTTTTAGACTTGATCATTTTCTGATGATTTTCACCTCCTTTGCGATTTGCAATCACCGTGTTGCTTGGTTGGGTTGACTGCGTTGAAGCATTGCCACTGTTGACAAGAGTACATTCACCATTGTAATTGCATTCACCATTCTGCGTGCATGAACACTACAAAGTTGACTTGGGCATTGACTACAAAGGCATCTCCCTTGTAGCAAGGCGTAGTATTTCCAGACTTAGAATATTTTTTACATTTTCACCTTTTGAAAATCCCCTCCGTCATGAAGCATCTTTTTGAGCATCTTTCGCCATAGAATTTTCTATGATGCATTTGAGGCTTAGATTTCAACACCTGGTATATGGCCATCTGCCATTGTTGACCTCAAAGGTCCTAACTTTTCTCTTGAAAAGTGAAGTAGACCCACCAAAGAAAAACTAACTTTTTCTTGATTCTGACTTGACCAGTGTGATCATGAAGTGAAATAAGCCAATCAAAATTATTTTCAGTCAATTCTGGAGAGATCCTATTTTTTAGGGTTTTTCCTAAAAATAGGGGTCTGAAACCCTAATTTTCAAAATTTGCCAATATCTTCTAGACAATAAACCCACAAAAATCCCATGCTTCGTTTGACCTAAAACTGACTTTTGATGACAATTTTACAAGATTTAGACCATTTTAATCAAAATGCCTTATTGAAGCAAAAAATTAATTTTGGGTACAATAGGGGCAAAATTAAAAACCCGCCACTGGCAGAGTGGCAGGTGCGTGGCAATTACTGAAGGTGCCGCTCATGACAATAGTGGTCGCACTGCCCAGGGGATAAGCCCCTACGGGTATCGATGACCGTGGACTATATAGCCTAGCGATAAGCGGCTACCAAATATACAATAATTGGCGTATTTAAGAAAATAATAATAATAATAAACTTTTAATTTCATACCCTTGACACGATTTGACAGCCGACTGCAATCATGTCGATGATGCCAAGATTATGCAAATCCCTACCCTACCAACACTGTAGAGAATATTGTAATGTCCCCTTTTTTTTGAGTATTCAACCAACAAGGTCATCTAACCTATTTGATTCCCATAGGCTATGATTAGGCCTTATAAGGGAATAAAATAAAATAAATTTTATAAAGTTGTCCATATAAATTAAATCATAAGAATAACTTTATTTTTAATTAATTTAATTAAAGTGACTTAAATAAAAAATAATAAATGTTATAAAGTCACTTTATTAAATAAAGTGTTCTTCTAGAAGCTTTGAGGAGGTTGCATTAGATTCTTCTATAAGACTCAACTGATACTTTCAAAGGAGAGAATGATTCTTTGATCATCTGAGTTTTGACATTTTCTATTAGAGAATCTTGGAGAGCTTGTGTTTGCAAGTTCAGTGTGCCCTAGGACGAAAACCCTTGGGTGAGATGGTTGTGTGGACAAAAATCCACTCAGCCAATTGGTATTCCAAATTCACATATGGGCTTAATTGATCAGCTTGGAGCTTCAAGGAATAAATTGCTGCAGAGGTCGTTTGTGGAAATTTTGTGATGTCTTCTTCGAAGACAAAATTTCAGAGTTTCAAGTATTTATTTGGTTGTGGTTCAAGGGTTGAGGTTTGAGGTGGTAAATATTATTATATAATTTCCAAAATCTATATTTATATTTGCTCCAGATATAGTCAATTCCAACACTGTCATAAAGTTGCAGATAAGAAAAAAAAATGGTACATGCGCCTGGCCTGGGGAATTAAATATTATTTAAGGGGAATCGGGCTCCTATTCCAACCGCAACACTTTCATTTCTATTAGAAGGGAATCAATACCATATAATATCAAGAGCAACTTAGGCAAGAATAGTCGTACATATTAAAAAGAGTTCCAACTTAAGCAGGGGCGATATTGAAGTTTAGGCAATGATATTCAAATATATCGGGAGTTGTTTGGTAACTTTGTATGATAAGGCACACAATATTAATATTTGAAAAGGTTGGTTTATAATTAAATGGTAGTGCTTCTATGTTCAAGGTTGTCGTGCTTTTTAGAAACTTCAGAAAGCTAGTAAAGGAGTCATGGGAATATGAAATCGGTGTACACTAAAGAGCCACTGTCAATAGAAGGAATGCTACCAATAATAAAGAGGATTGCAAGCTACAAGAAATAGATTGGGCAATTGGAAGTTATTATTTAGGAGATAGATATATCTGCTATGGACACCTTCTTACATATGCAGGTCAGCCGATATTATTTAAATCTCTGAAGTTTTCCTATGTGAGTTGTGGTCTGTTTGTGATGGCAAAGGTTAGGAGTTATTATTATTAGTAATTTTCAATTACTCATGAGAATAGGATCAATATATTTTATTTATTACAGGTGTGTAATATTTGAACTTCAGAACTCAATAAAGATCAAAAGAACATATCCAATATTATATTGTTTGATACTGGCTACTGTATATGGTATTGTCTGTCATGTCCCCCAAAATTGTAAAACCAAATATATTAAAATACGAATAACAAAATCCAATAAATATCAAAATATAAATATAAGTAATTGCAATTTAAATATTATTATTATAATTATAATTATCCTAAATAACATTATAATTATAATACAAATATCATGGTATGAAACAAAATAATTAATATTATTAATTATAAATATCATAATAATGAAAATAAAAATAATATTCACAATAAACTCATATTAGCTAAATATGGCTATGCCTTAGTTAACTCTAAAAGCACCGATTCCTAATGTAACCATGCCTTAGTGAATAAATAAGTGAATCTGCAAAGGCATCGATTAAAAGAGATTAATAGCAAATAAATAGATGGTAAACTTCAAAACATTAGTAAATGCTACTGCAGCGATTACTGCATAAAGCGATCCATTTAATATGAGCTGGTTAATGCATCGATCAGCCAAGGATAGCGATCCAACAAGTGACACATCCCAAGCAAGGGGGTGCAAAGAAAGGATATAACTTTCAAACCATATCAGGTATTAAAAGGAAATCATTCTCAAACCAGAATATCATGGGGGGGAAAAGAACAGAATATTATAGGCACGTCAATCAACAAACTATAAAGCTCAGTCTGAAATAATTATCTGAGATGATCGATTGGAAAAGGAGATAAAAAGGGATCGATAGGCAAATAAGAACAGAATGCCTTTATTATCTTATGTCTGCAGATTTGTGAGTTAATGTAATAGCACATGTATGATGTGATTTATTTAGTAACTAAGGTTATTAACCCATGTGTGGATAGAATATTTATGGTGTGATTTATTTTATAGTATCAATAATTCATGTATATTATTATTTTGTATGATGGCACATTCATGATTCATTATGCCTGCTGATATGATTATTTGCAAGTCTGAATTTGATTAAATTACTATGCATTTGCACCATGATTGAAGAAGAGAGATTACAAAGGGGACGGTGATGAGGAACTCCCTAGGTACACCACCTCTATAATGGAGAACCTATGTGTTCCATAATGAAGGACCAAGTGTCCTATAATGGAGAACCAAGTGTTCGATAATGGAGAACCTATGTGTTCTATAATGGAGGACCTAGTGTCCTAAGGAGATCAACGGGGTACTTGCCTTCATTGCGAAGGGTATTGCCTTTGGGCCTGGGAGAGTAGAGCCACCAGGGCACCCTTTGTAACCTTACTCCCCTATGATGAGGTAACAATTTAAGGAGATCAATCATGAGGGAATGGAGAGTTCCAGAGAATTACAGCAAGCGGGCCTCTTTTAGGTACGCCACCCGATGGGGGACAAGATGAACCCACAAAGGGCCAAGGGGGTGCTTGCCTTTATTGCAAAGGGTACTACCCTTGGGCCTAGGCGAGTTAGCTACTAGGACACCTTTCGCAATGTCACTCCTCCATCATGGTGGATTGAATCCTTCAAGGATGTTAGAGTACTTTGTGATTGAATTGATGATTGGTCAATAGTTTATTAATGCCTAGTTATGGCAAACTACTAACTATTATTGTAGTGATAAATGATTCCATTGGACACTAATCAATTTGATTATGGTAAATGGTTCTAATCTATGTGCAAGAATTCAATCAAGGTTTCCATTGGGCGAAAAGTATTCTCTAACTCATTTGTTATTTGGAAATTGAGGATTTAGGGCAAATTTAGGGCAATCCCAAAAAGGGGACATTACATTGTCTTGTATGGGAAATTATGATGTCCTTGTCCAGTTTCAATTTGTTACATAATCTTAGAATTAAGTCAATAGTTAGCTGGAAGGAATTGCAACATTAGCCTATGTAATCTACTTATACAAAGGATAGGTATCAAGTAACTATAGATTAGATTAATCATACTAGTTTGACACAATGCTTGCATTGTCAAACTAGTAAAATCATTAAAAATCTTATTCAAAGGGGTGAAGGGTCTTTACAAATATTCTCTGTGAATATGTCAGTGACCACATATTGTACAGCTATGATGCTAGCTAAGGTATGACTGTGTACGGACCGTATGGATCCGTATGTTGTACGAACAAAAAACTTACAAATTTTTGCCAAACCCTCAAAAACTGGCCCCAAACTTTTTCATCCAAATATGAAGTGTTTTATATGAAAATAGGGGTTTGGGGCCTTTTGGACTCAACCGTGAGGTCCATTTTTCCCCAAACTGTACCCAACAAAATCTCATACACAAATCACCCTCAAATCTAGGAAGGAATCTGCAATGTTGGAGCTCTAATACTATGTAGGAGTTAATGGTGAATTCCCAACACCTTCAAGAACAGCTGCAAGACCAAAATATCTTCCACAAGAGAGAAAATCGCAAGAATAGTTTGCTTGATTATGGATGCAAGATTACAAGATTGAATATGTTTTTAAATGTACATGAGAGGCCTTGCTTATAAAGACAAGGTGAGAGATAGGATTAGACAAGATTGTGGCATGTGTCTTAATCCTATGTCATGAGACAATTAAGTTGACAAAAAAGTCAAAAATATAAGATAGGATAAGATCTTATCTAGACAACTAAGGGTTCTAGAAGGACATTTAGAACCTAAGTAAATTTAACATGTGAATAACCCTACTAGGAATTGGCTAGGTACAAGACATTTTATTCACACCAACAAAAGCTTGCTTATGCTACCAATATCTTGTAATGTCCCATTATCAAGCCTAGTCAGCTATTGTGTCAGTTAGCCTATTCTAGAGTTTTCGCAAGCTAATTGGTGGTGGTTATGAGACTCCCAGGTTCTTGGAGAGCTCAGTATCACATTTTCTTCGCATCTAGTGGTGTTCTAGCATTCAGATGGCACTTAGGTTGGTGGTAGTGTTCTTTGTTGTGTTTTTGGCCATCTAGGTTGTTCTCCACATTTCTTGGAGAACATGGCTATTTTTAGTAAGTGCCCGTTTTGGCACTTGGCATCTTTCCTCGGCATCAATAGCTTCTTGGTATGATTAGTTTCCATTTCCAGTGTCTTGACAGTGCTTTTTGTAAGGAGGATGGGATTATTTTAATATTTGCATTAAAGTTATAAATAATGTTTTAATATTTACTTTAGTGTTAAATATTATAAAGTGACTTTATGTTTCCCCAAGTTGGGTGCCTATGGAAAAGAGATATGGGGACTTAAGTTGTTTTTAAATTGTGAAAGGGGCCTTTTCAAGGGAAAATGAAATATCTGAATTTTTAAAAAGGCCATTTTCCCCTCCAACTCTATATAAAGGGGTTTTGGCTCTCATTTTCATTATTTAAGTTCACACACATAATAGGATGTTGTCCAAGTGAACATTGAGTTCTTCTAAGAGTTGATTGAGGATGAAAAACCTCATCAATATTCACTAGTTTTGATGGTGCAAGATCCATCCTAGTTGGTTTGGTGTTTTTCATTCAAAAAACACATTGATTTTCATGGAATTTTGGTTTCTAGGGTTTCAAAAAATGAAAATATTCAAGGTATTTTCAAGTGCATTTTTTGGTGTGATTTGTATTGTTAGTAATTTTTTTGGAGTGATTTTTAAGCTAGCTGAAGTTTATCCAAGCCAAGCTATATCACTTCTAGCATAGGTTGTACCCCCTCATTTTGGTTGCATAGACCAATCGGTGGACACAATGATTTTGGGTATTTCACCAATGACTTTCCTATGTTGAGCGACTGTATTGCAAGAGTTTACAAGAGTTAAAATGCCAGATTTTATTTTTTAGAGCAAATCACCCCCCCTAGGCAGGTTGTACAGTTATAGGGAGGAGTTTTTGGATGTTGTGCCAGATTTTTGAGGTTGTCAGTAGCTGCAAACCTTTCCAAGGGGAGGCGCCTAAGTTAGTGAAATGGTTTCCAAGTGATAGAGGGCAGTTATGAGCTCACAGAAAATTAAAATGAATTAATTACCAAATCACCCCTGTGCTTTTCTCGCACTTGTGTACTGATACAGCAGGTCTGAGATGGTTCTGATTGCTTGGAAATGGATGTGGACTGTTGTTTAAGGACAAACTGCAGGTCTGGACAAATTAGAGATGATTAGTGATGTTTGGGGTGACCTTTAAGGTCTATTGCTGCAGCTGAGTGACATTTGGAGAGTGCTGATGAAGTTATTTGACCTTGTTGCTGACTGTCATCACTAAGAAAATTTGCAACAGCAGGACTGTTATGGTCTCAAAATGCAAATTCCTTAAGGTATTTACTATTTACATTCTTTATGATGGTTGTTTCGGTGGATGACTCATAGAGTATTTCTAATGTTTCTTTTGGGCCTCAAAAATTGTAACAGCAGTATTTGTAATGAATGAAACCTTCATATTTAATTGCAACAGCTGAGGCTTTGATAATGCAAATCCTTCAATGTTTATGTTTATTCAAATCTGCATAATATATGTTATTTGCTTGAGATATTGCTTGGATTCAATTGGTGAAACTTAAAAAAAAAATCAGGGGGTGCTCTTACATGTCTCCATTCAAGTACAGTTCCAAGTGTTGTAATCACACATGGAAGAATCCAATTAATAAGATCTGTGTTAACTTTGTGTGGCACTGATGTTCGAATCTAAGAAGCAACCTTGAATATTCTGTAATAATTAATTATCTTCATACATTCTTCTTCTAAGTGTTGTTATTTCCATGTTATGTTTTCTTCAAGATCAAATTAATTGTTGATACAACTTCAGTGATCTTGTTTTAATCCTTTGATAGTATTCTTATTTATGTTTTAACTTTTAAGTTATGCTCTCCCAAAATGGCCCACAATGTGGTAACATCAAATGAATAACCCACAATAGTATGTTCTTAGTGCACAAGGGCTTTGCATCATGCAATTTTTCAGAACAAAAGAGACTTTCAGAATCCTTTGTCTGTATGTCTACACCTTATATAGGAGACATCTGGGGTCCTAACAAAGATGCCAATCCATTGGTTGAATACTGGCTTGATATTGACTCCGGAAGATCTATTATTTTACTCTAAATATAACTCCAAAACTTGAAGGACAAGTTTCTGTTGTTATGTAGTTTATAATGTAATTTTCTAGAAGATGTTGGTCTGTTATATACGTACAAATTCGTAGTGTGCAATGCAAATTCCTTTAGTCGGTCTAGAGGACTTTCCTTTTTGTGCTGAGCTTTCTTCTTCATTTAGGTCACAGTGTCTGAGAGTGATGCTGATTCCTAGTTAGTTGTCTTTCCTTCGTTATCTTCAATACTGTTTTCTTGTCACAAATTAGACTTATTAGTTATTATATAGAATATATATACATATATGAGTAAGTGTAAATTATTAATTTTTTTCCTAGAAGGGATTTACAGGAAACTATTAGTTACTCTTCTTCTAACACTCTCACATCTAATCAGTTTTCAGATTTCATTTATTCAATCCATTGCTACTCCGTGAATAGCAGAAGGCTTTGTGAGCATTGGTAAGACAACTGGAAAACTAACTTGTTGCAACACAGCAAATTTTGCGAATTCGTCTGCCTGTATATGAATGTTCAATGCACTTATACAAATGTATAGAGAGTTGTATAACATTTGAGAAAGGTAACTCTATAAGTAGTTTAAAGAAAACATGTACTAAAATGAAATTTATGTTTGCAAGAACTTACAGGTATAGATCTAAAGGCCTTCCCACCAAATGCACCACCTACTCTTCTTGTTATAACCCGCACATTATGAGTGGGAATGCCTAGACACTTAGCAATAGTTTTTTGTGAAACATCAGGGTTCTGGCATGCGCTGTAAACTACCATGCACTCATCTTCATCTGGTATAGCTAACACAGTCTGGGTTTCTAGATAGAAAAAATACTGAGATCCAGTTCTGACCTGTTGAAACAACTGTTCAAGTTAGATATGATTTCCCAGAATTATTTTACGTCTATATTAAAGGACCTTTGCTTATCATCCTATCATAAACCTTAAAATTGAAATGTGCTTCAATTGCTTTTTCTATGAACAGTGCTGAAGGTCTTTAGTTGACCTCAGAAAATGAAGATGAATATTTTGAACAATTTACCTCTGCAGATTCAATCCTTATATCTGCTTCTGACATTCCTTTTACAAGATCTCCTACGGGCTTAGGAGCCAGGCTTTCGGGAACTTGAAAGAAACTATTTTTTGCTCCTGCATCTTCTACAGAGAGAATAGGAGGACCTAATGTCTCACAATCATAATCTACACTCACCTTATCAGCTGCCCTTCTTGCATCATGCCAAGTGTTTGCAACCTATCAAAATGCATGTAAGCAATGTAAAACTTATAAGACAAAATTGCAAAGAAATGAAAAAAAATGTTATAAATTTTAATAAAAAGGATTTTGAAGGTGAAATTTAATCAAACTTGTGATGACCAGATGCTACAATAAAAGCACTAAAATAGTAGTCTATCTTCTGTAAGGAAATGTAAATATTTTGACAGCTCTAGTAGGAGTTCCTTGTAACTTAATTACCATAAGTCCTATCGGTTGACCAAAGCACTCCACAGTATCTTCAGCAAACAGAATTTCTTCGCCATACCATCCGTCAACGCTAATATTTCTTCCTTGTTTAGGGATATCACTATAAGATATGTACGAAACTACACTTGGAGATTCTAATGCATCTTTTACATCAACCTTCTTAATTAATGCCAAAGCCTTTTTGCTGTAAACAAATGCCCCATATAGGCAATTATCTGGAGAAGGAATGTCATCTACAAATACAGCTTCTCCTGCACATGTTTAAGGCAAAGTCAGGCAGTTCCATTAAACTCGCTATTCATTTGGGACATAATGAGATACAAATCTTGGAAAACTCAAGTCATAAGACATCATATCACGTTTAATTATATTTGTGAATGAAAATTTGAGGTCTACTTTAGATAATTACACGAAAAAGATAAAAATGTTGTTTTTAGTTATCTGATTACTTACCATTTTTAACTGGGAAGATTTTTGTTTTATGAATGGCTCAAAGTAAACACTGTTGTATCTGCTGTGTAAAAACTCGAGAGGGTGATATTACAGTCTAATATTTCTGAGATCCTGACGTCAACTTCGTCTAAATTCATTTGTGTCAGTTCAGCTATTGAGATTACTTGGCGAGTGATTGTCTCATCCTGTCATAAACAAAATGGGTTTATGAAAGCAGACAGAATGGGATTGTACACACGATAAAAAAGCATCGATAATTACACCGAAAGGATAAGAATGATGTTTTTGGTTATCCGATTGCTTACCATTTTTAACTGCTAGGATTTTTGTTTTATGAATGACACAAGGTAAAAACTGTGATATCTGCTCAGTAAAAACGGTGATTACAGTCCAATATTTCTGAGATCCTGAGTTAATTTTGTCTAAATACATTTCTGTTAGTTCAACTATTGAGGTTACTTTGGCCATTGATTGTTTTATCTTGTTATAAACAAAATGGGTTTGTGGAAGCAGATGCTTGATCAAGTTCTTTGGTCTTCAGCTCTTAAGAGTCTTTTTTAAGTTTAGCAGCTTATCATGCATGTTTCGCCTAAGGCGGCTTACAAATTTGAGGCTGCAAGCTTAATTAACATTTTTATTTTATCAATCATGCCGACAGGGAACCGAGCAAGCCCAGGGGAATATCTTTAGACAGGTTTTTCGTCTCTTCCGCCATGGTAGCGATGGTCTAGAAGCCTCCGTATGGATGAGGAGTGGGGAACAAGGTGAATCAGTAGTTGCTCAGAAATTGGAGGCCACGAAGAAATACAAGAAAAGATTGGAGGTGTTGGTGTCGGTGTTGATGAAGCCAACAACGATGATGAAGAGGACGATGAAGCTGTTGTCGATGGAGGCGATCCATCAATAAAGACTGAGATTCGAAGTTTTATGCTCTCAGTCATTTCGAGATTGAAAAGAAAGATAAACAATTCTCATTCAAATAAATATAGTTTTTGAGTCATTTGAGCCCTAAGCACTGATCATGCAAAATCCCCACGCTGGTATTACTATGTATAAAAAATCTGTGAAATAGTGTAATCTAATTGAAATAAGAGAGGGGTCGAGTGTCTTAATGTCTGTAATGTAGTTAATGGTTGTGCAGTTACAAATGATAAAGAGGGTAGCATTATAGAAATTTCAGAAGAATTTATGGTGGAAATACTGGGGAGACTCCCCTTGCACAAACTTGTGCAAATCAAAATTGTTTGTAAGCAATGGCGAAGAAACATTTGCAATAGTCAACAGTTGGGCAATATGAGGGAGCAGCGTAATATGGACAGTTGCCTCATTATCTGCTACAAAGATAGAATTGCAAATTTTGACATGGTTGAACAGAAAATGTTCAAAAACATATTTGGTCACTGGAAAGAGCAGTCATGGAGAGTTAAAGATGCAGACGGTTTTTCACTCCTTTTGAATGAAAATAGTGAAATTTTAGAACTCATAACTACAAACCCCAAAAACATATACAGAGATTTTAGTACCAGCCAAGAACAAACACAACAGTATCAAAGCCTGTGTGCTACTCTACAGCATTTCAAACTTATTTTATGGCAAATTAGTCAATTCTGTTGAAATGCAAATCCACTGCCATCATGAGCATCTTTATTGATTTATTTAGAGGGAGTAACAACCACTCTAAAATAAAAGGACACCATGAACACTGCGGTTACACACTAGTCAAAATGTTAAGGATAATATAGCCCCTGACTATTGATTGGAATGGACTTGGAAACATCACGAATAAATTGTATCATAATTTTAAATCCAATCTTGAAATCACTATTTTCCTCTACTTCGACACAAACCCAAATCACCTATAATGCCTCAGTTCAAGTAGATGTATCCGATGTCTGCATTTTATCATATGTAGCAGGAAGGGCATTTTGGATGTGATTTGGAGAGAATGTCCTCCAATTCAAACTTGCTAATTTTAAGGGTTTCGCCATCGCCCCAGATAGCGTAGGCCTCTTCGCTGTGCGCTGCATCGTCTCCAATTTCTAGTGCCTCGTCGGACATGTGCAGGGGAACAATGACCTGGATCACTAAGCATATGATGCTCGTCACCACAACGTTGAGAACTATGATAAACAACGCAGCTAAGATCTGTATACCCAATTGTTTGGGAGGCGCGCACTGCCATTGACATTTGTCATTCACCAAGTGGCGCGTGCCGTAGACTAATCCAATTGGTAAGGATCCACTAAAAATAAAATTTCACACAAGTTAGGGTGGGTGAAGATGCCAGAAAAAATGCCTCCAAGAAGCCCTGCCATAGCGCGAGTGTGGAGCATTCCGGGCGTAAAGTACTAGCAAATCTTACACACATCTTATTGAAGTTCGTCGGGTGATCTCTTTAATTTCAAGTGTTAACTAGTTCTGTTCGTATCAGGTAATTGTTATTGGAAACTTTATTGATAACTTTACTCGCCTAACTCGCCCGTTTCTACATATTCTATATACAACTCCATTGAAAGGTCACGGGAGATCACAATTCTTAATTCTCAACAGTATCTGGATTGCAACTGTGTAGTTTTTGGATTGCAACTGTGTAGTTTTTGAATCAACGTTTCGAAGCATATTCTATGTTCCATCATTAGGAAGTAAAGAGTAGATAGAGAACAGAGTTTGTGATGATGGATGATGGAGTATAGATAGAGATCATACTTCCTGATGATGGATCATGGAGTATGATCCTAAACATTGATTCAAAAACTACACATAATTGCAATTCAGAAATCAGCTCTCTAAAATATTCTACTTTTTGATACATGAAAAAATAGCAATATGAAATCAAAGAGTGTATTTATTTTTTCCATTAGAACAAGATTTCCCAGAATTGCCATGTCATCACAGCAAATGAGATGTCATCTTCTGGATTGATAGTTTTCATGGCTGTTTTCAATTAGATGCAAATTTGGACACTATAGACCACCTATTTTACACATGGATTGGAATTTTATGGCTCAATTCATGGCCGTTGTGGATTGGCACAAACCTATTTCAATGTGGATTGGATTTTATGACACAAAATTTATTCAGTGATTAAGATGGAATGCTAATAATAGTTACTAATTTCATTTTCAAAGAACAAAAAATATAGACGAAGAAGAGAGCATAAGGGAGCTTCGCAAGCAGTTGCTTGATGGATTGTGGCTCATTCCTTCGTTGGGTAATAACATGATCAATTATGGAACTCAATCTTTGAGATTGAAAACATGACAAGTTTCAATTTTAAGTTAAAGAAACAATCTCTTGCAATGAGGGCAAGAAAACAACTAGATAGGTTCAATAATTGATCTTGTTATTATCACATCATGCCAAAACCTATAAAAGCTAAATGATATGTTTCTTTCTTTGTGTATGTTGAGGATTATTTATGTCAATTTATAGAGATTTTGAGGATTGGATGTGACCAATAATCAAGTTATAAAATTTGATTTTGATAAGTGGCTAATTAAAAAAAAAAATACAAGTCTTAAACTTTATTTATTATTCTTAATATAACCATTATTTTAATAAATATTGTCTTATTTAAAAAAAATCTAGAAAATAATTGTTTTTCTTATTGAAATGTAAAGATTGGTTTTTGAAATGGCCCAAACCATTTTACATAGATAACAAGAGATATCATTATGAATCCCAACAAACAAGAAATCATTATAACTAAGGACTAGCAAAAGAGATTATCTCCCTCGTTTTCAAACCATTTATATGTCAATAGTTCTCTTAGAGCTTTGAGTTGAGTGCATACCTTGCTTTTAAGATCCTATTCTAGAGGGTGTAAGATAATCCACTAGAAGACCATCAGAATAAGGGGAGAATTTCACCTAATTGATACTAATTATTTACTAAAAAATAAATTAATCCAAAGATGTAATTAGGTTTCATAATTTAATATATCAATTAGAGTTAGGGTTCAATTAGGGTTAAGATTTAATTAAGGTTAGGGTTAGGGTTCATGCAACTCAAAAATGAGATATATATGCTAGGTAGAATTTGTTTGAGAATCATGAGATGTTCATGTGTGAAATTGTGATATTTAATGATAGTTGTTATTTTTAATGTTATATTTGTAAATGAAGAATTGAGGTCTACTTTACGTTGTTTTTAATTTATTTTATTTTATTATTTGTTTAGTTTTTTTTTTAAATACTTTTTTCTTCTTTATTTGTGGCTTTTGAGATTTGTATTAAAAAAATATTTTTTTAAATTAAATAATTATTATTTTAAATTCCTTAAATTAGATGTTCTTTGTAATCTACAAATAAGTGTTTTAGGCACATATAATATCTCTTTTGAATGGTAGTAAGTTGTGGATCCCACTCACTTATTTCGTGAAGCATGTTGTGGTGAGTGGATGTTTACGTATAGTGCTACACCCCATCTTATTGTTACCGATTTACTTTTACCTTCACAAGTAAATATGATAGTAAATGCAATCATGATTTTAATATGATAAATGGAATACTAAAAGGTATTATGTGAAAGTGTTGTTAAATGCTTTGGAAGAGTAATTATGTTTACATTGATGATGAACATGTGTTGCTATATGTATATGCTTAAGTTATGATGCATATGGATTTATTATGAAGGTCTAACTACCATTGCAAATGTGTTGAGCTGGTTGTAGGGACAGGTTCATTCCTCCAAGTAGAGGGGAATTATCTCTCAAGAGAAGTGATTGGTCAAATAACCCTAAATGAAACCTATCTGAGCTACACACACACACTCACAATAGAATGGTTGTTATGTTGGGAATTGGCAAGTCATCCTTAGTATGAGTGTTTGCATTAGTAAGGGTCATGATTACTATTGAATGCGTGCTTGGGTGATGTTTATATGTTTAAGCTTATGAGTTCTTCCTTGTGTTACTATGTTTGATTGTATGGTTGAATGAGTATTTGGGATATATGCATATGTTAGCATACACGTGTGATGGATATAATGGGATGTCCATACAAGTATGACAACATATGTATAGATATGCATATATGTATATAAATGATTAATATGATGTTATTGTGAATATAATCGCATGGTCATAATCATTTGAATAGTGAATGGATCATTTGACTATCATGTTGCTAGATATATATATATATATATATATATATATATATATATATATATGTTTGTATATATACAAATACACACATAAGCGTAAATGCTTAATAGAGGAGTGTGTATACATATATATAATATATATTATTATTGTGTGAATGTTCACTTGTTGTATTTATTTGTATATTGAATATATATACATACATATACATATACATACATACATACATACATGTACATGTATGTATGTATGTATGTATGTATGATTATATAATTATATGCTTGGGGATCGATTAACTTATGCAATGCTTTTGAGGCCATTTTATTACATAAACATAGGCCAAGTATATATAACATGTACAAGCATGTTAAAGACCAAATATAATACATATTGGCAATGTATAAGGGTCAAATTATATGCAATATAATTCGCAACAATTAAGTCAATTTGGATAATAAGACTTAGTCGATGTTTTATGATAGAATATCTTTGACGTAGTAAACTGCAATTACTTGAGACACCTTATAATAGATTAAATATCAATAGCAAGTAAATGCAAATGCATAATGAAAGGATAAGTTACAACAAAGCAATGAATTAGTCAAAGTTGATTTATGAGACAAAGCGACTCATCATAGACTTAGTCGACCTTATGCATGTGTTGTATTTTGAGAATAGACTAATTCAAAGAAAAAGGTTGCACCAAACTTATAAGGTGAATGGTTGCTTGCTTGGCACCATACTAAGAAGTTTTGATTGTTGTAGAAGTTCATTTTGAGAGTAATTCGAATGTCACCTTTTGACCATGTGTTGTTTGAAATAGTCATATATTGTTGTCAACTAAAGAGGTCAATATGTGGCATTTTATGCTAAGTAAACTTTTTGCTTATGCGCCACCTTTTAGCTAAGTTGAGTGAGTTGATTTGCATGGATGTTGCTATCAATTTACATGCCTTTTATGTAGGCTATGGAGTCTCCTTGTTGATGTATAAATAGAGAAGCAATCTCTCTAGATTGGGACAACTTTTTCTCTGCATTATATGCACATTCCATTTGCATTCTATTCCATTCTACTTTGCATTTTCTAATATGTAATATTTTGCTATATTCTAAGAGAGCTTTGAGTATTTTGTGAGGAGCTTTATTGTTTGAGTTATACTTGAGGAAGCATATTATCAACTAGTGAGAGGTATTATTGACGTATTGCTTGTGAGGTCAAAGTGAAGCTAGTAGGCTGCTATTGGAAAGTTGTCCAACAACTAGTCAATTGGATAAGCGTAGTATAGGCATGAGGATACATCTTCCTTTATATTTCTTTGTTTATGAAAGATTGATTCTTGAGTGCTTTATTTAATCTATTGAGTTTACTTGCATTATGGAAATATAGCATTTTCTTTGAAAATAAATTAGAAGGTGTTTATGTTGTTTGTGAAGTACTTGTGGGGAATTGTTTGTCATAGGTATTAATATACTAGATATGAATAAAAAAAGGTAGCTTAATGGATTACTCATAGCTAAAGTGATTTGATTATACAAGATAGCTAATGGGTTACTCCTGGGTTGAGAGGTATATTGAAACCTAGTGAGTTAGAGCTACTGCTTGATTAGAGGCATTGCACTCTTAATTACAAATTTATAGTATTGACAAAAGTAGACTCATTGCTTAAAACCTTTTAGTTAAGGAGATTATACTCTCGAATGGAGTCATCTATTAGCATGATGATTCTTTGATTGAGGTTTTTCATTGATAAGGTTATACTCTTAATGAGTATCACTTATTATGTGTTATTTTACTAAATGGATTCAATTATTTAATCTAGGATTAGATAAAACTTATGTAGCTATATTCTAGATTATAAAGTTATACTTGGGACTAGATTATCCTTTGAAGCGAATAGCTTGTTCATGCAAAGATATGCTCATATGTTTTACCTGAGATAGGAATTTCCATTGAAGGGGTAACTAGTGCTTAGGCTTAATTGGTAGAGTTACCATAGTCTTTTGGGTAAAAGGGGGATAGGTTATTTCTAGGGTCAAAGATTACCTAGTGGAGGAAATTACCTAGGAAAAGTATAGGAACGGTCATAATCCAAACCTAGTCATAGTAGTGTATGTGAATGTGAGGACTATCACTTGAAGTACTGAGTGAGAATACTTTGGCCAAAGTAGTGTAAGTTGCCATTGTTTACACTGTCGTTTCACTATGTTCCTTTTATGCATTCTAGTTCAAGAATTTTCATACTTGTACCTGAGTAGCTACCGTATGATTAGGTTTTGTTTTGTAGGACACAACACTAAGCTCATATAGGTAATTGTTATGAGGTTTCCCAACCAATCTCTTCGTCAACCAATCTCTTCGTCAAGGGTAGGGCCATCTCACCTACGAGGTAAATGTGCAGGGGACCGCATTTAAGTTCATGGTTGGCAAAAAAGCGCTTGAGTGATGCTTCTCCTCATTATTCAGCAGCCAAGGTTTGCAGATGTTTGCACCATTATCGGGGACAACTAAAGTGTTTGCACCAACGAGCAAGGACATTCAGAATGTATGTGTCAATGTGGCGACATTAGGACCAATTTGTATATCTATTGCCATATGAAGCTTAGAGGAGTATCATGCTCCCATTTATATGGAAAGATGTAATCATGAATGATATACTTGAGTTCATTCAATATGACATCTATGTTTGGAAAGATTTGCGAAATTACAATGGAATGCAATGGAAGTTTTGAAATAGTGTTATTTCAATTGTGCATGTAATACACATTGTGGAAAGAAAAAAATTTATTGCTATGTTTTGGCATCATGGTTTATCACTTGAGGTGAAAACATTGGAAATTTTACTATGAAGAACACCGGGGTTGTCACATATAGGAGGAATAAGTATGAGTGATTATATGCACTTTTTTATATTGTTTTCCTAGTGAATAAAAAAGGAACTTAATATATTTTAAAGATCTCTCTATTTTTTAGGAGATTAGACTAGTTTTAATTGGCTCAAATGGAAGAATATGATTAAATTATGGCTTTGAAAGCTTTTGTTTTACTTTCTATGCTACATTGAAGGAGAGACACTTTGGATGGTGGCATGTATATAATCATTGAATTTGGCTTAATTCTTCTAAATTGAGTTTCCAATCTATTAGGTAGTCAAGATGTCAATCTCAATTTATGATTTTTTTAGCAAAGGACTAATATTTCTAGACTAAGTATGTTTAATTCAATTTCATGTCATTATAGATGTACTATAATTTCAATTTAATACATAAGGAAAAAAAAATTGTAATGACATTTAATACTAAAGGGTGTAATTTTAATACCTTTGACTTATTTTTAAGATGTGAATTTTAAAAAATTTGTATTCCTCTAATCTAGAATCGGTGGCTACGCAAAGGGGGTTCAAGAGAAGAAATCATACTTTTAGATGTAAAATAAAAAGTATTCTTCTATTCTCCATGGTCGTGGTTGTGTGACATCAAAAGTTAACATTATCAATCTCCTCCAAATAGAGATGAGTTCACACAACACCAGTTTAGGTTACAACATTGGCCACACAAATAGAGATGGTCCTAATATATTCTTGCCATAACATGTCACCAACAAAGTATCTATATATCACACCCCACATTCAAGTGTCTCCATGTATGCTACACGTATCTCTAGTTTGACAAATACTTCACATGCACTTCGAAAACATAATATGCACCCATAGGATCATGCCTCTCAATAGTAATCCACATAGAAGGAACTTTAAGGAAGCACCCAAACTCCTCAACTATGTCCTACACAACAATTGCGCCAACTACAATGTATACACCATCATGGATAAGAATACTCTATTATTCAAACAAGCAATATACAAAGGAAACCTATGTAACCACTTTATTAATGAAATTTGCAAATAATTCTCAATTGTCTTGCATGATCATGGTGCTATGGAAGGCATATATCACATCTTATCCCATAACATCACCTAGATCATTCATTTTCACCATGCATATGACCTTGACATTGTAAAAAAACACCTTTTTCCAAACATTTTTAATGCCAAATTCATACAAATAAAGAGTATGGTAATGTGCAAGAGATTACAAACTCAGTAAAACAATACTATAGGTGGATTGACCTAGCTAGATCTAGAGGAAAGTCACTTCCTCATTGCAACATGCCTATAAGTACACATCCTTTATTGTAAATCTCACATTGGATCCCAACACATCCAACTATATCTTGGCATCTAAATAGAGCCTCATCATATATATGACTCAGTACCCTAACAAGTTATGTTTGTATTCATATAGGAAGATTAATAGTTCTAAAAACTAGAGTTCATAGTTTTGTTCAACTTCACTTTGATCAAGATTTTGGTACACAACACTAGATTCACACCATGTTCTAGGCAACAACATCTATCAAGCTAATTCAATTGGTTCATCTTGAAGTCACTATATACATATTATGCATATCACACTTTAGAATTTACACCATCATAAAATTAGTAAACATTCTCTAATTTTTGTATGCTCTCGATAGGGGTTTCTACAATTTTCTCTTATGTATGGGAAGTTTTTGTGCATTCCTCAATAAGGTAGTACAATTTTATCTACACCCTCTTTTTTCCATTAAAATATGGGGATAAACACATCCCTTGATATTCATAGGAATTCATAATATGAACATCAATTCAATGGCAACATATTAGAGTTTTCCACACACCATCAACTATTCCAAATTGTAAGGCTTAGTTTGCTCACATGTATAAGGGTTCCTACATCTCTTAATAAGAAAAAAATATGTGCAAAAAAAAATTGTTTTTAATTTTGGAGTACAAGGACTCCCTACATCCCTCAACAAGGTTTCTTGATCCATCTCTAGATGCACTAGGGACCATTGATCTTTAAGAAAAAGTAAACTATCTAAGGATACTATCATGCATTAGCTCAATATAATACTACGCTATATCCCATGCTCCATTCCTTTGTGTATTTTACAAAAAATAAGATGCATCACACATATATTTACTTCAAATATATGTAAATGTGCAACTTAGCTCAAGTAAGCCATGTGTGTATTATAGCCTCATCACACAATCTTGCAACTATAGACACCTCATAGTTGTACCATTTTGAGGATTCTTGGCACACAAGCTTCAATAACTTGTCCAACACCTTCTTAAGTATCAGGTGTCAAATATGTTCTATACTTCTCAACATAATGCACTACTACACATGCTAAACACATGCTAGATACCTCTAACTTCACTTTGGACCAAACACATGTGATAGATGGAACATCATCTACACATTATGCTTCCATACTTCTATGCATCACCTTGTAAGTGTTGCATAGGAATTTGACCCATACAAGTTTTACAATTGACGACATCTAGGTTTGACACCTATCATCACTCTTGTTGTATATTCATGTATAATACCTATACCATACACATTATAAAGAATGTAAAAAATACCAAAAGAATAGGACAACCCCTTAAAACTCTCTTAGAAAATTAAATGGATGTCATTTCCCCATCTAATCATGAGAATGTACTTTCCTAGCCTTATTCTTTGTCATTCTTTGTAACCTATTTTGATGATGAAAAAAAGGAAACAATCTTTGTCATTTCTTTATGATGCTTCTACACATTGCGAAAGATACTTAAAGCTACCCTATTTTCCATTAGTGAAACCATGTAATCATATAATTTACCAATTGACATGTAGGGTTGTCCTTCAATTCCAACCATGAATCAGATCATTCTTCTACTCATTAGATAGTGTATTATTCTTCTAATTTTTATGTGAAACTCCTTTTCCTTTCTTAGAACTTTGTTGAGTTTCGCTCTTAGTGTTCTTCATACGTGCTTTGCCTAAAGACACTTTCTTGGTCATTTTCCTGGTTTTGGCTTCAAACTTGTAAACAAATCTATAGGTTTCTCCAATCTAGTGAAGTCCTAGAGGAAATCTACGTATAATGGTCTCATGATTAACCGATACTTGAGAATGTGATTCTTCTTGGTCTCTTTAATGCATAATTTGGATACTAGAGTATGAAAAATATTATCGTACTCTTACATAGTTTGGTCCTTTTATAATAAATTGATATACTGATCCTTATAATTCCTAACTAGGTAGTAGATCTCTTTAAGGCCTGCAATGAAACCATTATAGGTGCTAAGATATTGTGACATAATGCATAGGTGTTTTTCCATCATTATTTGATAGGTAAGGAAACTTTCAAAAGGGATAAGGTAACACTTTATGTACCAAATAATTGATTTTTTGTGAATTGGGAGTAGAGAAGATTGAATTAGTTATATAGAGCATAAATGCATTTATTTTCTCTTGGGGGTCATTTTTAGATTGACTTGTACCTTGTATGACACAAAATTGTTGAATGATTTGGAAGAGGTAGATTATTTTGGAGGATGATAGACATGATCAAGGAGTTCGGAGAAGTGATTTATGGTGCTTGCTTTGTCATGTGGGTACTATTGATCTAAATATTTGTGTTTTCATCACAAAATCTATTCTATCATTCTTTAGAACATACTATCTACCATCTTGGGTCTCTCAACTTTTGAGAGTTCAATCTTGTATGGAGGGATACGTAAAGTAAGACATGATAGTACCACTAGACATGGTACTAGACATGATAGTACCACTGTTCATGATATCAAAGTGTGTATATCTAACAAGTACGATCCTACAATGTGTAATACCATGAAGATGTGATATGAACCATGAGATTTGTTAGTTACTACAATGTGTTGTATACTTATATACCACTAATTGAGGCCCTTGGTTTGTTTTGAGTACAAAAAACCCAAAATAGATTCAAGTGTGTCGTGGATAAAATAAAATGAGAGAATGGTATATAGAAATAATTAAATTTGTTATCTAAGTGCATAGATAGAGAATGCATGAACAAGGTTGCTAAAATTATAAATTGCAAGATTGCATTATGCAAAGGTTCGGTACAAGGTTTGAGAGGTCAAATGTATGTTGCAAGATGCCTATTTTCATGTTTTCATGGTTTATATCAAAGAACAATTATATAAGATTAATATGCATATGTGGAATACAAATAGACATCATCTATGTTATAATAAATATATCAAATCAGCTTTTGTTGATCAATTTCCTCTCTTTTTTTCATTTTCTTGAAACGTTGTAGAGCATGTTTATCAAAGTTGTACGACATATATTAAGAAGAGTTAGAGCTTATGGTATGATCACAAGCCCTTAGATAGGGCTTGAATCTTGTTAGAAGTGCATCATATTGAATGGAGTATTGTTGCCATTTTGTGAGACTATTAAAGTGTCATATCCTTATGGATTGGTCAAATAATGATTTCTTCATAAACATTCTTATCACAATTTGATGTGACCAAACTTCAATAAAACTATTATATATAACCTTAAAGAAATTATTAATTACAAATCCTTACTATTATATCAAAAAAATTGTGATGTTTTAGTCTTATGAAAGATGTATTAGAGGTTTCCATGACTCCTAATAGTAATGCAATTGGATGGCTTTACATATGAAGATACTTGTTCTAGAGAAGGCACAACCCTTGAAAATACTTGTAACATCTATTTTAAAAAGTGGACCAGTTTTTCATTCCAGATGTAGTTAGATCGACCCACAAACACAGGTGTGACGGGGGTAAAACATTAAGGAATACTACCCTGGAAGAATAAGGATGGCTTCCACCCTCAAGTTCACGCTCGCCGCTCTCCAGCACCCCCCTATTTATAAAAATTAGAAAAGATATCTCCCCTCTTCCCCCAATCTGTATTTAGGGTTGGAAAAAAAACTAGGAGCACGAGCGTCCACGGTCGTGGCCAAGGGAAGGAAAGCTATTAGCGTGCTATATGGGAGCACGAGGCTTATCTAACTTATGATTAATTTCAAGAACATACTTGCAAAAAACCTAAATTTAGGTTAATGTTCACCCGCAGATTACTCTGGATTCTTTCCTGGCATTAAGAGCGATCTGCACAAAATAATTCTCGGAGAATATAATTGTTTCAATGTGTCTTCAACATGTAGCTTCCTCTGCAATAGTGCAGATAACTATTCATTTGGTATTGATAATTTAAAATGAAAAAGTAAAGGAATTTACCTGATGCTTGAAGCTCTGCAGCAACTTTTGAAGAAGGCTGGCCTACTGGACTGTACTCGTGATGAAATTCCATTGTTTGTTTACCAGCTGTAATGCTTTTCGGATTGGAGGACCATTTCCCATCATTGTTAACTTCTAGAGAATCAGTGATGCAAGGGGGAACTATATCTTTTACAAGAGGACTAATGAAGTCAAAAAGGAAACCAACAGCCACACTTTGCCTGTAAGCAGATTTTGGGGTACCTTCCACAGGAATGATATGTAGTTTAAGCATTTCTATTGCCTCGAGAAGAATAGCTGGTGATATAACTTTATCAACTAAGAACTCTTCTACACTGGTGGCCCTAATAGCATGTCTCACCCCAAATGCACCAAAAGCAAGTCGAAGACTCTTTGCAACCAGATTTCCTTGAGGTCTATTGAGAGAAATTTGAGCAAGGAAGGCAGCATTAACATAAGACACTGCATTACCAAGCGGTCGAAGGGCTGCTCGATATGTTTTGAACATCAATTTTTCATTAAATTTAGCAGTGCCATTGGTACCACTGTCTCCAACAGAATTACTAACTTCATTCCAGTTTGGAATAAATATCGAAAGCAATAGTACCCTTGAATCAAGACAAGGTGTATTAAGGAATTCCTCCATGGTTAACACAGATTCTATTCTCTCAGTTGAGATCATTTTGACTGATGCATTAGCTCCAAGGAGAATTGTTGCAACATCTGAATCAAATGACAATTTCTTGGCCATAATTATGTTGCCACCGATGCTAGCTGTATTTCTAATAAACCCAGAGGCTACCTTTTTCAGGTGATTGGCAATGCCCTCAAAAACTGAACTTCTAGGAGGGATTGCTTTCCCATGATCCAGAATATCATCTGCAATGGCATTTGTATCCTCCAATGCTTCTATAAGCTTGGCAATGGTTACAGCTGCTCCAACTTCAATCCCAGAATCATGTCTTGTAATAATCTGTAGCTCTGAGATGTTACTGATATCAACAAAAACTTTAGGTTCTATGTTTTTGTAGATTCCAGCACTTGTGTTACCTACTACCAGCTTGAGTTCAACATTTTCCTCAACAGCTTTTTCCAGAGCCCCCAAAATCTCATCCAAGGTGGATGGTCTAATCCAAACACGTTCTTCTCCACTGAACTCATCTTTATAAGAAAAATTCAATATGGGTGTTCTAGAATCTTCACATCTTTGTCTACAGAGTTTGGAATCTGTAGAAACTCCAGTTGGATTGTATTCAGGCAATTTATTTGGGTCAGCAAATTCATTTTTTTTCCAAAATGTGTTGAGACCCAAATCTTCTAAATCAACATCCCCTGCAAAACTTTTACAAACATCAGCGATGGGTCGGTAGCCAGTACACCTGCATACATTCCCTGCAATGGCTTTCTCAGCTTCCAAAACCGAAATTTTTGAAAAGCCATTTCTATGATCATGGTTTTCTTTGGCTTCAGCCTGACGAAGAGCACCATAAAGAGACATACACCATCCTGGAGTGCAGTACCCACACTGTGATGCATGAAAACCTGCAACCCTTTTGTGGATAGTATGAAATCCATCTCTGCAATTTCCAAGCCCTTCAGAAGTTGTGATGGAACAACCATCTATAGATCCCAACAGTGTCAAGCACGAACTTATTGAAAATTCATCTGTCTCCTTTGTATTAGTGTTGTATTTAGATAAATGCACAACACAAGCCCCACATCCACCTGCAACCAATCAGATGATTTCAAGCCAAGTTGGTCTGTAGAATCTGGCAAAGATTGTCTAGCATCATTATGTACCTAGTTTAGATGATTGTTTACATCGGTTTCTAGTTCTAAAATAAATTCATCAAAACTTATTTGATTGTCTACGAATCCCTAAGGCTGTGTAGATACTAGATAAAACAAATTCTCCCAAAACTTGTTTAAGTTTTAGCTCTCTTATTTAAAATTTCACTTATTCGGGCCTCATTTAAAATGTGTAAAATTAATATTGATTGTTTATCATTGAATCGAATCATAAGTTATGAGATGTAAAATTAATATTGGCTGTTTTATCATTGAATCGAATCATATTTAAATAGAGTTTGTGTTATATACAGTACAAATCTTAATTTAGATTCCTTACAGATCTTTTGATATTGAAGAACTGAGGAACAGTGTTCTTGGGTGGGTATGTCCACAAATAGATCCTGCTAAATCTAAAAAGCCATTTTCTCTAGAAAGACAATAAACAGAAAAACAGAGCTGTTTATGTAAAGCAAAACGAGCTATAGAGTATACAATTTACATTAGATTTTGTGTATGAAAAGGCGTACCTTCTCCACAGCCAAGTTTGGCTGCTTTGTACTGAGTATGATATCGAAGATAAGAAAGCAGAGTAGTTGCTGGGTGTATTTGAGATAAGTCTACTTCAGTCCTTTGGCCATTCAGCACAAAAACCAGACAATTTGCATTTGTTAATGCCATGATGTCAGAACTTCTTTTGCACTCTCTCAGTCGACTGTTAAAAGATTTCAGTGCAACTGGTTTTAACGGCGTGTGTTAAATTATAACAGACAGTCAAATCCATACTCATTCCATGGGATTGAATTTGGGAACTGTTCCTGTAAACCCTTCCTATTCTGCTTGAAAATACATCGCAAGGTAGACGGTCAGCGCCCATGAAAATTGGCGTTTTAAATACATTTTCTATGACTATTATAAATTAAACAAAAGATTCTCTGATACGAAGCAATTTAAAAGAACCAACCGTTTCTGTCCCAAATGCATCCAAGTCAATGTTAGGCCTAGATGCTCTTTTCAAAATTGGAATAGCGTAAAAAAAACATGGAGAAGTTATTTTGGACAAGAGGACAAAATTATTTTGAGAAAGTAAAAGTTGGAGTGGCAGAGAAAAACGACAGTACAAAATTCGCCTTCAGGAGCTGCGGTGAATAAGTACGACTTTATAGGAGACAAAGTTGTTTTATAAGTCCACATTTTTCTTTTTGACTGAATCAATGGCAATAAGAAAAATCAAAGATAACGAGGTAGGTACATAATGATCTAAGCAAGAATGATCTAGATTTGATTTTCTTTAAAAGTCTATTCTAATTATTTTTTCTTATCATCATTTTTTTTATAATGAATATTTTTAAATAAATTGACATATGTTGGAAGAAACATTTGTTAGATCAATTTATGATGACAAAATAAGACGAGAAAGTTTAATTTTGAATTTTGAAACTTAAAATTTGGGCATCATTTTTGCATGTCGTGGGGTTGACCTAGGATAATCCTACATCTCATGGGGAATGATATATGCGGATCAATTGCTCATTTTGAGGTAGGAAGTGAATGTATGGTAATCAATGCAACTGAGGGTGAAAGAGTGATGAATCTTTATGGTATGGTTTGCATCTACTTTATGGTTGACATCCATTTCCATTTATATCCTATCATTGTTATTGAATTTTGGTTGCATTATAGCTACATATCTCATTATATAGTGACACTTTATTTCAACAAATACTTAGAAAATATCTCATGTAGTACAACCAAGTAGATATCAATAATAATATCTTTATAAATGTAAGATGTTAATGAGATCTTATATTGACTTGTCATTCATGATAGATAAACTAAATACATCAATATTAAACTTTGATGTAATAAAAAAAGGTCCAAGCCAATTAGGATGAAACTTGCCTCTCAATTTTTCTTTCATTGGGATTATTAATATTAACATGAAGGACCAAATCTATAACTACAAAATATTTGTGAACAATGCCTTTGTTTAAGTTTGATTGAATTGACATTAATATACACGAAGGTTATCTAAAATATTGACTATTTTTTCATCTAATAGTTTGAGTTCTTACAACCTTTGTTCTCTATAGGTATCGTCATCAAGAATACCACATAGACATTGGAATATTACATCTTTAGATAGTTTAGAATAGGTTAGATAACAATAATAAAATAAATTAGCATTCAAATGTTAATTTATAAATAAACAAAGCATTAGTTAATAGTTAGAATAAATTATTGCTATTTTTTAGTTATTCTCGTAAGGGAGTTTTGCTAGTTGATACAGGAAAATAAAAGGCTTTTAAAAGCCAAATGCATTGCAATGTAATATTTGAAGAATCTTGAATTAATCAATATTCTATTTTTATGTTTTTAATATTGTTGTGCAACAATGGTGTAATTTGATTTTGGCTCTACTAGTTTTCACATGGTATCAAAGAAAAAATGAAGATAGGTTGTGAGAATAATGTTGTACCTCTAAAGAAGCAATGATGAAGCTACTAGAAAAGAAATATGGTATGTTGATATATTGTTTTGCTTTTTATAATGATGTTTTTTTATATCAATTTAACAAACCTGTAGTAAAACTATAATATATTTTTCATTTCTCAATAAAATTTCAAAATTCAAAATGTTTCAAAAAGAAGAGAAAGAGAAAAATAAAACCCATAAATGGTTAGAAAAAATTATTAGTATGTTGTGAGCATTTTAAAGAAAAAGTATGACTTGGATTTGCTAAAGGGGAAGAAGTGGTGTGCATTTTTGAATTGTTTATTTTGTTTTCATCACTTATTCTATGTGTGAAATATGAGATATTGTGAAGGATTTTATGCTAGTTTTTGTTAGCACATGATGGAAGCCCATTAAAAGGGAATAAAACACATAATTTTGATGGAAGCCTATAGAATAAAATAATTCTCATGGAATACTATTGCAACGTATAGAAGACATAAAATTTACCTCTCAATGTAATCTCAAAATTTTAGAGCAAAATATGGAAGCACAAACAAGGCATGTGGAAGAGAAGTGGCTAAAATAAATTTCACCATTGGAGCTTCCTAAAGCGTAGGTGGGTAAGTGCACAAAGATGGGGGGCCAAAAAGGGGTCTTAAGTGGTCACTTTTTTTCTAAAATTAGGAAAGACTAACCTTGGATGAGAAATTGAAGATAGTTACACTCAAAATTTTAAGATGCAACAAAAACAAGAGTTGTAGTGCTCTGAACTACTATATTTTTTTTTTAAAATAGTAAAGATTAAGGGGTTCAAAAAGGGGGGCCACACAAATTGGTCCTATTTTTTCGAAAAAATATAACATAGCATCTAATGTGCTCCTCCTAAAATGTTATCTTTTTTTTAGTATTTCAAAAATTGTTTCGTTGATAAATTAGCTAACATCATGTATCAACATTTTGGATCACACTCTATGATCCATTATCAGGATGAAAGAGGTCAAGGGGAAAAGTTGATGATGGATCATGGAGTGTGATCCGAAATGATGATGCAAAAAACTCTCACCCAATCTAATCTAGAAACGTGTGTAACATTAATCGATATGGATTGTGGAAACTTGATATCATTAACACCATGTAGTTTATCCCTGATTTTTTGATCATTTTTTAATGAATATGATTTTTTACTAATTCTCAAAGTTGACACATCTTCAAAATTAGAAATTTGAGCATGCCCCCCCCTTTTTTTTGAGAAGTAATCTTAAATCATTTTTTAAATATGTGTAGAATGGAGTCTAGTTTCTAAAAATATAATTTATTTGGAATTTCAATGAATGGTTAAAAAATAAAGTAAAAAATACCAAACATTGGTTTTTGACAAAAAAAATGGATACACCAACAAAAGAAAATAAAGATGAAAGCATTAAAATACTCAAAATGTGAAAAAATTACATGATTAGATAACTAAGAGAGAGCTTAACATTACCCAAGTGTTTTTTAACTTGACTTTGAAACATGTGCAAACTTGATAGGGAGCACACTTGAGATTATGTGAAAAATTTTAGAGTCTTGTTCAAAACATGTATTTGGATGTTGGAAAGTCAGTTCAAGCCTTTGGGTTGGAAATCCAAGGCAAATCCAACCCAAAGGCTTGGAAATTCTCATTTAGCAGACAAAAACACGAGTGTGTTATAACGTGCTCACATTATGCCTTCTTTTAACTTTGTTTTTGTATGTTTGTATACATGTTTGTATGTTTGTATGTATGTCTGTATGTATGTCTGTATGCATGTATGTTTGTATATATGTTTGTATGCATGTTTGTATGTATGTATGTTTGTATGTATGTATGTATGTATTTAATCCAACTAGGATAAGGATTAACCTTTATATACTACATGCGCACCACTAAATTGGTTTTGTTTCCAAGTTGAGTGATATAATAGGGACCATGTTCCATTTCCCTGGAGCGAGTATTCACCATTAGGAGGGGTCCCAAAGTGGCTTTTAAAAGTGTGTCAAATTTATACACCAAAATGGTCAACTTGAAGCTCTAAAGTATAGGGTTTCTAGGGTATTAGGCTAAGGGTATAGGGTATAAGGATGAGGGTTGAGGGTGTAGGGTTTAAGGTATAGGTTTGAGGGTTGAGGGATAGTGTTCAAGGTTGAGCCTATTAGGTTAAGTGTATAGAATATATAGATTATGGTTTAGGATATCAGTAAATAGGGTTGAGGGTATTGGGTTTAGGGTTGAGGGTTGAGAATTTAGGGTTTAGGGTTTAGGGTTGAGGGTTGAGGATTTACAATTGAGGGATAATGTTCAGGGTTGAGTGTATAAGGTTAAGTGTATAGGGTATAAGGATTAGGGTTTAGGATATTGGGTATAGGGTTTAAGGCTGAGGGTTGAGGGTATAAGGTATATCTAGTTAAAGGTTGAGAGTGTAGGTTCTAGGATTTAGGTATAGGTTTGAGGGATAATGTTTAGGGTTTAGGGTATAAGGTTGAGGGGTAATGTTTAGGGTTTAGGGTTTTGCATTTTCAAGAGGGAATTAAATAATATTCGTGGAAGTTACACATTACTAGTGATCAAAATTATCCCTCCCAGGCATTCACATTGGGAATGTGAAGGGTCTTGAGTGGAGCATCAAGTTTGGAGGAAAATAGTTGTCCATTAGTTCTCCACCTAGAAGTTGAACAATCATCGAAGCATCTTGAATGTCAAAAGTTAAAATGCCTATGAGTTAGGTGCTCATGTTGAAGCCTTGTGCACATTAATTAATTTATTATCATGACTCTTGGTGTTCCAAGGAAGGGATGTGGGTTTTTTTCAGGTGGTTTTGACATCTCTTGTTTCAATTTATCATCATGGTTTTGTCTCCCACAAGTTATATAAAGTGGAGCCTTGAGATGGTAGTTGTATCTTGTGCTATTTGTAGGTTTATGGAAGCATCCAAGTTGTAGAATATCGACAAGGAAGTGTATTGTGTTGTATCTCTCTTGTGAAGAAAAGAATATACTTTCCCTCTTTTCTCGTGTGGAGTTTTTTCTCAAAAGAATTTCTTCACTTAAATCTACTGTCATATTTGTTTGCTAATTTTTCTATTATGGTGAATGTGCAATCACATACATATAATCATATTTGGTATTTTTTTTATGATTTGAATACACATACATAAGTTAATATTGTGTAGCTTAGTTTCACCTTGTTTTCAACATTTGGTATTAGAGCTAACAATTTTGTTTAGAAGGGGCACCTTTCTCTTAAGTGTTGGAGGTTTTTTTGGCTATAGTGGGAGATTTTTTTTTTGTGGTATATTGCAAATTTATGAAGAATATTGTATACCATGGCTTCTACATCCTGCTAGGATATTGAGAAGTTTAATGGAACATGCTACAAGATGTGGAAATTAAATATGGAGAATCTCCTTGAAGAGAGAGATCAGTGGTTGTTGATTTCACAAGGAAGTAAACTAGTTCTAATGAGAGATTAAGATTGGAAAAAGTTAGACAAGAAGACACAAGGAACTATTTGGTTGTGTCTTACGAATTCTATCCTTTTAAATGTCTCCACCGAAGACATTGTATATAAGTTGTGGAAAAGGATAGGTGATTTATATCAAACTAAAAGTTTTTTATGACAAGTTATATCTCAAAATATGTTTATATTCTTTAAAACTAAAATATGGTGAATCTATTGTGAATCTTTTAAATGCTTAAATAATTTGATTATAAGTCAGCTTACATTCGTAGATGTTAAAATAGAAGATGAAGATAAATGTATCTTGCTTTTTTTTTTCTTTCCCCGAATCTTGGGAAATTTAATTATTTCCATGAGTAGTGGTAATGCATAACCAAAGATAGAATCTGTGATAGAATCTGTGATCTCCATACTTCTTTTGGAGGAGATGAGGAGAAATTTCATGAATGTGGACTCTCAAGATGTCTTTCATGTGTAGGGTAGGTCTAAAGAGAAAGGGAATAAAGAGGATACTAAGAGGAATAAGTCTAAAGGATGTTCTAAAACCCCTAGAAAGAGCAGAGTAAAGTGTTGGAATTATGGTAAAAGAGTGCATGTGAAGAAGGAATGTACGGATAAGAAAAAAATGATTCCTCCACGAAAAAGTCTTTCAATGATGTTTTTGATGCTTTGTTTATTTTAGCTAACACTATTAGTGATGATGATTGGCTTATTAATTCAAGTTGCTCCTACAACATGAATCCTCACAAGGAGTGGTTTACTAATTACAAAGAATATGATGGGGGGAATTTTTTCTTAGTGACAACAACACAAAGAGGATTTGGTAAGGGAAAGATAAATTTGTGTTTCAATGATGGGAGATTAAAACTCTTGATAAACATTCTAGGACTTGAAAGAAATTTATTTTCAATGTCCAAGTTGAATGATTATGAAATGCATGTGAAATTTGATATGTTTGGTTATAGGTTAGTAAGAGGGAGTATGGTGATAGCTAAAGGATCTCAAATAGGGACTTTGTTTAGGCTAAACACCTCTATGGTAAGTAACTCTACCAATGTAACTAACATTGTAAATACATGTATGTTGTGGCACCATAGATTAGGTCACATAGGTGAAAAAGGACTTAAGACTATTTTAAACAAAAAATTGGTTGACTTTATTTATGATTATTCTGTTGGTAAAAATGATTTTTGTGAACATTTTGTGTTTGAAAAACAAAATAGATCATCATTTTCTAGTGGAACTAATAAGGAAAAGATATTTAAAAATATTATTCATTTGAATGCATGTGGACCAATGGCTATTGAATCTTTAGGTAAATCTCAGTATTATGTCTCTTTCATTGATGATGTCTCAAGGTACACTTGGATTTATTTGATGCACTCTCAATTTGAAGTTTTCACTAAGTTTAAGGAATTTAAGGCCTTAGTTAAAAAGAAAACAAATTATAAGTTAGTTAAAAAGAAAACAAATTATAAGATAAAAATGTTAAGCTTTGAAAATGGCGGTAAATGTTGTTCCAAAGGATTTGATGAATTTTGTAAGCATATAGGTATTGTTCAGAAAAAGACAACTCATTATACTCCCCAACAAAATGGGGTAGCAAAAATCATAAACTAAACCTCAATGAAAAGAGCTAGGAGTATGATAAGTAGTACTAAGCTTGATAAATGCTTTTCGGTAGAAGTAGGTGGTATTGTTTGTTATTTAATTAATAGATCTCCTTGTTCAACTCTTGTTGATAAAAATCCTTATGAAGTGTGGTAGGCATTTAAATCCTTTTGTTTCACACTTAAGGGTCTTTGGTTGTGAGGATTTTGTTCATGTGCCTCAAGAGAAGCGATCTAAATTGGATCCAAAAGCACAAAAATGCATCTTTATTGTTTATGGTGAGAATGTAAAAGGTTATAGGCTTTGGAGTCCTCTAACCTGTAAAATAATATTGTCTAAAGATGTTCTTTTCAAGGAATTTAGAGCTTACTCAATAGAAGAACAACCAAAGGAGAAAGATAAGACAAAGACATTGCACTTCGAGACAAATATTGAGAAGCGAGAAGATGCACATGTGGAAGAACAATTAGATGGATTTGAGGATGGAGAAGAAGAAGAGGGTTCAGATAGTTTAGAGGACTTTTAGGATGAGCACACAGAAGAAGAAGTAAATCTCATTACTCCTACCTTGAGGAGGTCCACAAGGAAACATAATCTAGTTTATAGGTATAGCCTGTTAGAGTAAAGGTTTAAATTTAATCATGTTAATTAAATTACCTTTATCTCCTTCTTAACATTTCACCTTAGTTTGCATAATAAGACATTTAATAATTATATTAATTATTAAATGTGTTTTCCTTTTAGGGCTTTTTGACCTATATGTGGTTGAAAACTCTTCTTTTGTAATAATTTCTCTTTTACAGATTGTTGAATACAGAGCTCCATCTTTTTGAGCAATTTTACTGTGTTCTTGTTGCTTCTCTTTGCTTCTCCCTGTAATAAGTTTTCTCAGCTTGCAAAGATCACTGGGCTCCTATGGCGTTGTATTTTCTCAACTCCTACATGGTATCAAAGCTTCAGATCTGCAGCTACCTGTTCTTGTTTTGAGAATTTTTGCATTGGAAGCAGATCTGGGGTTTCAGAGGTTTTTTGTTTGGATCTAGCGTACTACTTTTGTTGGGTGCATTTTGGGCTCAAACAGACCTCACAGATGGATTCAGAGCGCCCAAAAACCCATATTTTAATATATGGCATGCCCTATCTAAGCACAGTTGCACCAGGAGGCAATTTTTTTTAGGCCCCAAGGCCGTACAGCCTCAGGGCACGTTTTACGAGGTGAAAATTGAAAAAAAAATTCAAAAAACACAAATTTTTGGTTTAGTTTTTTGTGCCGCCCATTTAAATTGGCAGCGCCGCCAGTGCGCCACCCGCCAGCCATCGCCACCGGCGGCAACCGCCGAGCCGCCGGCACCAGCGGTCACCGCCAGCGGCAAACCGCCAACGCCCACCGCCGGCTTCCAGCCCCTGAGGCCCTTTCATGCGACCAGCGCCCGCGCCCAGGAGCCAAAGATCTTAGCCCTTGAGGGCTATGCATTTTTTTTAAAAACCATTTTGCAGCTACCTTCACGAAATCGGGCGTATCTTGCTCGTTTTAGCTCGGATTTTCGAACGAAAAGAGGCGTTGGAAAGCTGGCTCCGAGCCTGATCTGAAGGTGAAGGTTTTTTTTCAAAATTTTCCAGTTTGGTTGCCTTTTTTCACAGTCAAGTCAGATGAAGCTTTTCGCACTCCCGGAGCCATAACTTTTGCATACAGACTCCGTTTTTCGAAAACGAGTAGGCATTGGAAAACTCTTCTCATGCTATTTCCATAAAAGTAATTGTTTTTCATCAAAAATTTACCAGGTACACAGAATTTTGTATGAAGCATTTTTTACTTTTTCAAACTTTTCAGCTTTAAAAATTGTACTGGGGTTTGGGTTCTCGTATTGTGGGGGGGTGTTTTTTCTTGCTTTCTGTATTTTCCATCACAAAACCAAAACACCAAAACTCTCAAAACAATCAAACCCTTCTGCATCTTCTGTCTATTCTGAAAGATCACATAATAATAAAAAAAACAAGCAGGCACAGGTGCAGGGTTTAATGGCAGACTCTTCTTCGGTTGAGCGTCTTTCCCCACACAATTATCATACCTGGAAGGCACAGATGACAAGAATTCTCATGTCCAGAGGTTTATGGTCATGTTTGGATGATGTTCAACCTCAGTTGCAATGTCAATTTGAGATCTTTCAGCACAGGAACAGAATGGATGAGGTCATGGAGTTGTTATCCTTGCATGTTTCAGACAGTTTTCTCTTTCATCTCAAGGGTTGTGCAACTCCTCGAGCTATGTGGTTGAAGTTTGAAACACTTTTTGGCACCACTAATCAGCTCTGAGCACTTCAGATTGAGGCAGAATTGACCACTTTGGTACCTGATTCCTTTCCTTCTATTGAGGATTTCCTAATGAAATTCAAATCTCTCAGATCTTTGTTACAGGGTTGTGGTAAAAACAAAACAGATACAGAGTGCATTTACCTGATTCTATCTCAGCTTCGAGGATCCTTTCAGATTTTCTCTTCTACCTTCTATTCCACCATGGATGCTTTGGGTCCACATTTTACCATGCCCTCTCTTGAGGTATTCTGTGATCGATTAACACGAGAGCAGGCCAAGCTCACACAGTTGGATACTCTTCTTGGATCAAAGAATAAAGCATTGGTTGCTCAGCCATCCCAAGGGAAACAGAAGCAGAAACAGAAGTTGAAGACAAATTCAGTTGGCAGTGAGAGTTCCTCCAAGCCACCACCTAAAACAAATTCAAAACCACAATCCAATCCTAAACAGGGTAAATCTTCTAAGTCTGGTGAGTCTTCCTCCAAGACTAAGAAGAATCTAGGTGATCCTTGTAGTTTCTGTGGCAAGGAAGGACATCCAGTTTCTAGGTGTTGGAAATGATTAGAGGCTTTGGAGGAAGCCATGCAGCAGCATCATATTTCCTCACCTTAGCCTCCTTCTCCATCCACGGGGAAAGGTCATGCTCTTTCTACACGAGCCTCATCTTCAGGATCCACATGGATTATTGACTCTAGTGCTTCGCACCATATCTCACACTCACAGGATTTAGTCACTACACTTGCTCATAGTGCTACTTCACAGATTGCAGTTGGTGACTCCGCACAACTTTCAGTTCAGGGTTCAGATACTATTTCATTGGATGGTGGTTGTCTTCAGGATGTGCTTCTTGTTCCTGAAATTTTGACAAACCTTCTATCTGTTTATCAGATTTGCCACTCTGGCTCTGGTAAGACAGTTGAGTTCTCACCACATGATGTGGTTATTCAAGACCTTCACGATCCTGACTTGGTTGTGGCTACTGGGAGTGTGGATTCTGCATCACGCTTATACAGATTTGATGGCTTTGAGAGTTTAGACACTGTTGGTTCTTCTCTTATCGCACATGTAGATTCAGTGAGCAGGCTTTGGCATGAGCATTTTGGCCATGTCAATTATAGATATTTATAGCAGATGAGTACTCAGGCACTTGTGATTGGGCTCCCACAGATTTCTTGTACTGATGGTGTATGTCGAGGTTGTGTTCTTGGCAAACATCATTGAGATCCTTTTCCTAAGGATCGAGCCACTCGTGCTAGGGCACCCCTAGAGTTGGTACACAGTGATCTTATGTCCTTTCCGACTCCTTCCTTTTCAGGGGCCCACTATGTGCTCACCTTTATTGATGACTTCTCCAGACGTACATGGGTGTACTTTCTTAAGTACAAGTCTGATGTCTTTGACTCATTCAGGATTTTTAAGACATTTGTGGAGAAGCAATCTGGATTTTCTATCAGGAGGATACGCACAGATAATGGGGGGGAATATGTTAATCAGGCTTTTACAGATTTTTGCACTAAACATGGTATACAGCATCAGTTTACGGTCCCTTACACTCCTCAGCAGAATGGTGTCGCTGAGAGAAAGAATAGAACCTCACGGGAGATGGAAAATTGTATGATATAGTCTCGAGCTATGAGTTCTTCCTTCTGGGCTGAGGCAATCAATTGTGCCAATTATATTCAGAATCAGATGCCTCATAAGGCATTGCGACATATGACTCCTGAGGAGGCTTGGACCCATGTCAAGCTTGATGTTTCTACATTCTGAGTTTTTGGTAGCGAGGCTTGGGCATTTATTCCTGATGCTCAGAGGAAAGCCATGGAGAGGAAGAGCTGACCACTCATATTTGTTGGCTACTGTGAGGATGTTAAGGTGTACAGGTTGTTTGATCCTGATTCCAGAGAGGTCTTGTTTCGATGGGATGTCCAGTTTGATGAGCGCTATCCTTAAATGGATTCTCCATCACCAGCTTCTCCCTCATTGCCTACTCCCTCTTCATCTCTTGAGGATTACTTATCTCTTGAGGATGATGTAGATGATGATCCAACATCTCCACCACCACCAGTTGCTCCGTCTTTGCTTAGGTGGGCTCGTGTCACTGTTGATGCAGCTAGTTCTTTGGCAGGTGATCCTTCAGATACTCGTCGTATTCGTGCTCAGACATCTGGTTCTAGTCTTTTGAGTCATGCCATTGTGGATGATCCTCAAAAGTTTTCAGAGGCGACAGGTCACCTTGAGTGGGATAATGCTATGGATGAGGAGTATTCTTCTTTGATGAAGAATCATACTTGGGATCTTTGTCCTCTTCCTAAGGGAAGAAAGTTGGTTCGGTGCAAGTGGCTGTACCATACCAAGTATGCTGCAGATGGTTCTATTGATAAGTATAAGGCACGTCTTGTTGCGAATGGTTTTTCTCAGGTGGAGGGTATTGATTACTCTGAGACCTTTGCCCCTGTTGCTAAGATGAATTCTATTTGCTTTGTACTTTCACTTGCATCTTCACAGGGATGGTCAGTGTTTCAGATGGATGTGAAGAGTGCCTTCTTGCATGGTGACCTACATGAGGAGATCTATATGGAGTAGCCTCAGGGTTTTGTGCAAGACACTTCTTTGGTTTGCAGACTTCGACGTTCATTGTATGGTCTCAAACAAGCCCCTCCGGCTTGGTATGAGAAGATGGACTCTTTTTTGCTTTCCACTCACTTCACACGTTGCCATTCTGATCACACAGTGTACATTTGGCGTCAGGAGGGTGATCTTTTGATTCTTGTGCTATATGTCGATGATATCATCATTATAGGTAGCTCATCTTCCATGATTCAGGATGTTCAGCGAGCTTTGATGGAGCGGTTTGAGATGACAGATCTTGGACTTTTGCACTATTATTTGGGCCTGCAGGTTATTCAGTCTTCGGATGGGATTTCCTTATTTCAGCAGAAGTATGCTCTTAATATGCTCCAGCGCTTTGGCATGCTTGATTGCAAGCCTGCCCCCACACCTTTTCAGTCAGGTGTTGTCTTGTCTTCCACTTGTACTACTTCTTTCGTGGATACTACTCTGTATAGACAGTTGGTTGGCAGTTTGTTGTACCTGACACACTCACGTCCTGATCTTTCCTTTGCGGTTGGCCTTGTCTCTCGATTCTCACATGATCCACATGAGAGTCATTGGCAAGCAACCAAACATATTTTGAGGTACATTCGGGGCACCACTCATTATGGCATTCACTACACATCAGGATCCCCTCACATTGTTGGCTTTACTGACTCAGATTGGGCTGGTGATGTCAATGAACAGAAGTCTACTTCTGGCTTTGTTTTTTTCCTTGGTTCTGGCCCTATTACATGGTTTTGCAAGAAGCAGTCTGCTATTGCATTATCATCTACAGAGGCTGAGTATCGAGGAGCAGTGTTAGCTAGTCAGGAGGTTTTATGGCTTCGACAGTTGATGGTAGAGTTTGGGTTTCCTCCTGATAGTCCCACTATGCTTTGGTGTGACAATCAGAGTGCCATTCATATTTCTCGCAACCCAGTGGAGCATCAGCGGACTAAGCACATTGAAATCCACATGCACTTCATCAAGCAGTTGATTCAGGATGGTTCTCTCATCTTGGAGTACATTCCTACATAGGAGCAGGTTGTAGACATCTTCACTAAAACTTTGGCATCGCCGCACTATCTTCAGTTGCGTTCCATGCTTGGGGTGAAGGAAGTTGTCCTTGGGGGGTCTCAGTGAGGCCTTCCTTCCTTCTTTCATATTTTTTTAGCATGCTTTTTTCTCTTTTTGGAGTAGAGTTTTTCCCATGAGGTTTTCTCTATTTCTCCACTTTACAGAGATTTGGTTGTAATTGGGTACCTTATCTGGCCTTGTTGCCGGGACCCAAGTTTACTTTCTAGCATTATAGTTACCTTTTCTTTCTTGCATATGTTTGTAGCTGCACTTTTGCTCATCTTAAGGGGGGGTGTTAGAGTAAAGGTTTAAATTTAATCATGTTAATTAAATTAACTTTATCTCCTTATTAACATTTCACCTTAGTTTGCATAATAAGACATTTAATAATTATATTAATTATTAAATGTGTTTTCCTTTTAGGGCTTTTTTACCTATATGTGGTTGAAAACTCTTCTTTTGTAATAATTTCTCTTTTACAGATTGTTGAATACAGAGCTCCATCTTTTTGAGCAATTTTACTGTGTTCTTGTTGCTTCTCTTTGCTTCTCCCTATAATAAGTTTTCTCATCTTGCAGAGATCACTGGGCTCCTATGGCGTTGTAGTTTCTCAAATCCTACATAGCCCATGAAATCACCATTGTTTATTTTCTTTTTTGATTACTGATGATGAACCTAGATCTTTCAGGGAGGCTCTCTCTTAAGAGGAAAGTGAGTCTTGGTAACAAGCCATGCATGAGGAGATGATGGCCTTGGATAGTTGATGGCCTTGGATAGTTGTGATACTTGGGATCTTATTAGTTTTCCCAAAGGAAGGAAGCCCATTGGTTGCAAGTGGGTATTTAAAAATAAATTTGGTGCAGACAATCAACTAGAGTGGTACAAGGAAATATTAGTGGCTAAGGGCTACTCCTAGAGAGAGGGAGTTGATTTTGGTGAAATTTTCTCTCCTATTGCTAGATTAACTTCTATTATATTTGTATTATCTATTTTCAAAGCTTATAATTTTGAGATAGAGAAAATAGATGTTAAAACTAAGCTTTCTTGCATGGGGATATTGAGCAGTAAATTTATATGCGATAGCCTGATGATTTTGTTATGAAAGGAAAAGAACAATTGGTTTGCAAGTTGAAGAGATATTTTTATGGTTTAAAACAATCACCTAGGATGTGGTACCAAAAATTTTCAATCCTTTTGTATTGAATTTGGGTTTTCTTAGGAGTGATGAGGATCATTGTGTTTATATTAAGGTTATTGATGATCAGATACTAATTATTGTCTTGTATGTTGATATGTTCTTCATGGGTAATAGTATGTTGATTATTAGGGAGCTCAAGACACAAATTTCTAACACATTTGATATAAAGTACTTGGGGGTTGAAAATATATTCTTGGGGTGAAAATCATTAGAAATCGAACTCATAGAAAGCTTTGGTTAAGTTAGAGTATGTGGATACAATTTTGTGAAAATTTAATTTGCATGACTATAGGCCAATTAATATTCCATTTATAGTTGGTACTAAGTTGAGATTAGATATGTTTCCTAATTTTGATGATGATATTTAAGATATGTATAAGGTTCCTTATGATAGTTTTGTTCGTATTTTAATATATGCAATGGTTTGCACTAGACCAAATATAGACCAAGTAGTGGGAGTTCTAAGCCGGTTTATGTCTAACTCTAGTAAAGACCATTGGAATTTTATTAAGATGGTGTTTAGATAGTTGTGTGGTATTTTAGATTATTGTTTTGGTTTATCATGGTATTGATGATGCGGTCAAGTCATCGAATATATAGGGGTTTATTGATGTAGATTGGGTAGGTGACTTGGACAGTCGAAGGTCCACTAGCGGCTATGTATTTACTTTTTTGCAAGTGTAGTGAGTTGGATGAGTAAGAGGAATCCTACAACTGCTTTGTCCACCATTAAAGAAGAGTATATGGCTGCTACACATGCCTCTAAGGAGGCAGTTTGGATACAAAGACTTGGTAATGGTATTGGTTTTGATTGCAAGACAATGAGGATTGGTTGTGAAAGTCAAAGTGCTATTTGTTTTGCCAAAAATCCTATGTATCATGCTCGCACTAAGAATAATTATGTTTAGTATCATAGTATCACTTTGTGTGAGAGATGATTGAGAATGGTAAGGTTGTGATTGATAAGGTCGACCTTTGGATAATGTTGCAAATTCTTTCACAAAGTCAGTGACCATAGACAAGTTCTCTTGGTACAGAAAGGCCATGAGCCTTGATCATTGTACTTGATTTATTTTTTATATCTCTTGAATGTAATTGAAATGTATAATGTTAAGTGGGAGAATGTTAGGTCAACCTTGCAAACCTATGCCATTTTTTATGTCTCCATGTTTTTTGGAAAGTGTCCTAAGGGACATGAGAGAAATGTATTTAATATTGGCATATTATATAACTACATTTTCAAGAGGGAATTTTGTTAGAAATTAAGATCTTAGGATACTAATCATTATTAACAAGATATAAAATAAATAAAATGATAATAATGTAAACATATATTTTACACATTACACAAGATATACATGGGGAAAACCCTTTCAAATAAAAAAACCCCATAAAACATCATTTTACTAAAACACTTACAATGTAATGGTTTATTATAACATAGACCGAACCTGGGGAACACTTCTCCATACTTTCATGGCCAATAATACCTCATGTGCATATTGATAGAATTCACTATCAATCTCCAAATTCCACCTCTCTCAAATGAGAGAGAACCTACTTAAATATAGGAGGAAGGGTGACATAATACTTGAAAGGGTGTTAGTCACACCTATTCAACAACCCCATTCATAAATAATCAATAATCTAATTATTTAGACTATAATTATTTCAAATGGGATATGCTTAATAAGCATATAATATATAAGGTTTTATAACCTTATAATAGAACAATATATAAATGTTATAAGGGTATGATCCCTAATAACATTATGTTCTAACACTCCCCCTTAATGTTAATAAAGGCATCACATGTCAAATTCCAAGATAGAAAAAATGAAGCACCCCAGTAATGTAGGTCTTCTTTGACAACATTGATAAATAAGGACACAAATATATGCCAAAATGAAAGTCATGTATTTTGGACTACATGAAAGTCATCTTGTCATAATTTATAATCCTAGTGTTTTAAAAGTGATGCAATATATGAGGTCTTATAAATATTTTAATTAGAGCCCGACTCTCCTCAAATTAGCCTCACCCCAAGTTCATTACATAGTGCCTGTAGGACTTAATATAATGTGCACGTAGGACTTAATACAATGCTTTTATAAGTGGAAGATTTACACAGAGAAGAACTTTAATATATGTTTGTAGGACTTATACATCTAGGATTTAGCCATTAGGTGGTGGCATTAACATGCACTCTCCCTCAATGGCATCACCTAAGGCCAAGTATTTTATTTGAATTTGGAGCATATACAGCCTATAGGTCTTATATTATGCCTATTAGGTTTTACATCTAGGATTTATCCATGAGGTGGTTTTATGCACACTCCCCCTCAATGGAATCACCTAAGGCCAATCACTGTACAAAGGTTTTTATAAAGTGATGGCTAATATTTCAATATTTTTCTTCTTGCTCATAGCATTCATTGGCTTGAATAGAGCTGGAGAGAATTTTTTATGATAAAATACTTTTTCTTGAGTAGAACTAGAGAAAAAAATTTATGATAAAATAATTTCACTTGGGTAGAACTTTTATGATGGAATACTTTCTCTTGAATAAAACTGGAGAGAATGGAATACTTTTGCTTGAATGTAACTGGGGAGAACTTTTTAAAATAGAATATTTTTGCTTAAGTGAGGTGCCCATGATTTTCAATGTTTTCTTTTCTCTATTTAGAAATGAGATTCTTTGGTAAGAGTAAAATAACTCTAGTTGTCGTATAGTAAAGTGGTACTTTTACAAGTGTCCATTTGAAACTCTTTCATAAATCTTCGAGGCCACATTGATTCTTTAGGATCCACTTTTGTATTTTGAACTTTGATTTAAAAGACCATAGAATACAATGTTCTTGAAAGTATTACACCATCCTTATAAGAGCACCTACACCATTTATTTTGAAGACGTTCTAAAATAGAATCACCAGTATAGTTAGTAACAAAGTAATAAAATAAAGTTGATTCTAGGTATAAAAAATATTTTTAATATGCATTTCAAATTATCTAATGAGCATATAGTATTCCTCATAATTCTAGAATATAGTCAATTTGATGATCATTAGTGAGGAGATCATATGAGATTTTCATGAACATAAATATGAATAATTTTTCTTGTTTCTTTTACAAAAATAAATAATCATCCTACAATGATCCATAAAAAATTTAAGCAACGGGTGAGCTATCATTTCCAGGATTGCTCCCCGGATAATGTATTAGGGCGATAGCCACCCATTACAAGTACGTGCTTTTACACCCAATAGATTTAGAGGATACCTGAAGCTCAAAAAATAATTTTAGATAAAGTAACATTTAATAGAAATAAAAGTATAATAACAAATAGATGCTTTGAAATTTTATGCAATTCCATATTGTTTATGGATGTGTAAGATTTGAAATTTTTTACACTTACCCCTTTTTTATTCACCTTTCCATCCTTATCTTAGCAAAAAGAGTGATATTTTAATTATTATATGAACATGTGAAATGATTGTGGGGAATAATGAAGAGAACTATAAGAGTTTTTACTACATTGAAGTTTCCCTTAATACTATTATTATATAAGAGAGCACTAGCGATTCATTGGATATGTCACTTGGTTGACTCCTAGTTTACATGTTAAAATTTGGTGGCATAATAATGAAAGAGTTAACATTGCTTGCTTTGAAAAAACGCATGTGCCAAATGCAAATCATTAATTAGTGACAAAAAAGTGGATTTATTTAATGAAAGGATGAAAAAAAGAGATGACTTATCATGAAAAGTTGCAATAGATAAAATATAATTTTTAATATATTTCTATATATTACCTATTTTTTATTACATTTGTTTTATTAGTGTGTGTTAGAATATATTTCATTTTGATTTGATGTGGCATAAGATCAATTAAATTCTTAGATCAAATAGATAAAAAGATATGAAGACTAGGTAGCTACTTATTTTTTATGCTAAAGTCTAACAAAAGAAAGGAGACAGATTGTCATGGGATGTGTAGCATACTGAAGACATGGGTGTTTACACGAGTCATTTAAGTAGTTTTACCAAATGTAACTAACATGTGTCCAACCTGCCACAAATTCACTGCCAGCAATTTATCAATGGAAAATTCACCGTCATGACAAATTCACCAGCAAGTAAAATTCACCGCCAGCAATTCACCCCGACTTTATTTGATGGTGAATTTGTCATGACGGTGAATTTTCCCATGGTGAATTGCTGGCAGTGAATTTTCCATCAAGATGAATTTTCCTAAAGCCCATTTTCCTATGTTTCAAAATGAGATCTTTGCAGTAGGGTATGGTTATCCACAAAGCATAAGAGTATTTTTATCAGACGTAGTTGCAAGTGCTTTTATTGACATGTATCCAAAATGCGGAATCATAAACAAGGTACATGAACTGTTTGACATAATGCCTCAAAGAGATGTGTTATCGTGGACTGCAATGATTACAAGCTATGCGCAAAATGGATTTGTTGAAAAAGCGTTAGAAATTTTCAAGCAAATGCAGTTGGCAGGGGTGAAGCCGGACTCCACAACATTGCCAGCATCCTCCTTGCCTGTCCAAAATGGGAGCTTTGGAACAGGGTATTGACGTCCATCAAAGCATGAAGGGTACATGAATAAAGGGAACAACAGGTCTATCTCGCTTCTATTGCGAGGCGCCAATTGATGGACGAATTAGGAAGATCGTTTGCTTGACTGCCATACTGAGCATGAACTGAGCTGTTGGACTTGTTCTTTTTGCGTGCTTTCGTGCCCCAAGAACAACTTAAATTTATAATACAATGATTTTCCAGCTAAATTGGGTTTTATTACTTAACGGAAAATATGGGGCTAGAGGTAGGTATAGGCAGGCTGAGAAAGAAATTTAAGAAAATAAGCGCATTTCTTGACTGTTGAAGATTATGAGTAAGGAAGGTGGGTGTCCAATTTAAGGCCGGCTTATTTATCGTATGACTAAACGTCATGTCCATATCAGTAGGGGTCGAATCGCTTTAGGTGATATTAATTTCTTAAGGCTTAATGCCATGTCCATATATCAAGTGTCGTGACCTATTCCATTTTTTCTTCTGACTGATTCAAAAGTAAGCCCTTCGACTTATTTATATACTTCACCTTTGATGAAGAGTTTGACATAAATAACAAAGCATCTTTAGTGGTTCTGTTTGAAGAGGAAAAGATTGATAAAAATAAAACAAGAAGTTATCTGATCAAAATACACAATAGAAGAAACAAAATCGGCAAAGAGATTGAAAACAACAGTAAGTAGTTTGGTGCGGTGGATTTGTTGTGTTGGCAAAGGCGGCTTTCTGGTTTCATCTCTTGGGTCCTATAGACTGGTGGGTTTCGTGGACGTAAATAAAATCATACATTCATTCATTCAAAAGTTTTAGATATTTGATGGCCTCGAATTTTATGTAGATTTAGATATATATAATGGCTTCATATTTTATGAAGACTTGATCTATTAGAGTGTTAGAAATCTTTCAAATGGTTTAGATTTAACAATCTTATTAGAATTTGGAATAAATATTTAGGGATAAATTTGATATAAATGTTATTATATGCGTTGATTTGAAAATATATTTATAAAGTTGATTGCATATTGTAATTTATGCATCTTTTTAAGTGTTTATAAATTTTATTTTTGTCTTATGAGATATAAAGGAGCATGTCTACATATTTTTGAGAAAAAAAATACAAGGATTTTTCAAATTAGTTTTTTCAATAGTAATTCAAAGGACATAATGTGCTAGATTAAGAAGACTAAAAAAATTGGCTATTATGAAGAAAATGCTCAAATACATCCTAAATAATGAAAGCTTGGATAATATTCATAAGATCTATAAACATGGCGATGTTTAAATTTTACCTTCTAATCCTAGTTTAGAAATTTTATATGTCTTCCAATATAACCTATAAAAATGATTAGTATAGTCTAACCTGCTCTGATACCATGTTAGAAATTAAGATTTTAGGATACTAATCAGTATAAACAAGATATAAAATAAACAAAATGATAATAATACATAGATTTTACACATTACACAAGATATACATAGGGAAAACCCTTTCGGATAAAAAAACCTCATAAAGCATCATTTTATTAAAACACTTACAATGTAATGGTCTATTATAACATAGACCAAACTTGGGGAACACTTCTCCATACTTCCACATGGCCAATAATACCTCATGTGCATATTGATAGAATTCACTATCAATCTCCAAATTCCACCTCTCTCAAATGAGAGCGAACCTTCTTAAATATAGGAGGAAGGGTGACATAATACTCGAAAGGGTATTAGTCACACCTAATCAACAACCCCATTCATAAATAATCAATAATCTAATTATTTAGACTATGATTATTTCAAATGGGATATGCTTAATAAACATATAATATATTAGGTTTTATAACCTTATAATATAACAATATATAAATGTTATAAGGGTATGACCCCTAATAAAATTATGTTCTAACAAATTAAATGTTGTTGGAGGTTACACATCACTAGAGGATAAAATTATCCCTCCTAGGTGTTCATATTGGGAATGTGAAGGGTCTTGAGTGGGGCGCCAAGTTTGGAGGGAAACAAGTGTCCATTGGTTCTCCATCTAGAAGCTGAACAATCAACAAAGCATCCTAAATGCCAGAAGTTGAAGGGGCTATGGGTTAGGCGCCCAACTCACACCCCTTCCTTGGTAAATTTGCAGGCGTATAGAAGCATCTAGATTGTAGGAGATCAACAAGGAAGTGTATTGTGGTGTATCTCTCTTGTGAAGATAAATAAAATACTTGCCCTCTTTTCTCGTGTGGAGTTTTTTCCTAAAAGGGATTCTTCACACAATTTGTTGTCATATTTGTTTTTTGATTTTTTTATTATGGAAAAAGTGCAATCACATACATATAATCAGATTTGGTAATCTTTTTTTAGGTTTGAATTCACATACATAAGTCAATATTGCAACCTAGTTTCACCTTTTTTCAACAACTACAACTTGACTTTAATGTATCTTAGAAGAATGTAGGGATGCTACTTGTCTCTCACATAAGGCTTAGAGACTTGTTGAACAATAGCGCAAGACTTTTCTTCTTTTACTCTAACAAGATTTATATAATGTGTAAACCATTGCATATTTTCTATTTATGATCAATAGCTTAGAATATGTGATATCCCTTTGGTGAAATGGGACCGATTACTTTAACTTAGTTGTATACAACCAATGACACACCAAAGAAAAATTTTAGGTTTATTTTATTTCAAATGTAACACAATGATGCCATGTGTCTTTTTGATGAAACTCTCTTCTTTAATGAAACAAGACCCACTCGAACATTGAGTCATCATTGGTCACTAATAGAACAATTCCTTTTCCTTGCTAGCACTACCATCTCTATGATCGTGTGCCAAGGTGACACCTATCTAAGGGAAGCGTATCCATACATTTTATTTTCCTTCATTTTTTGAGGCCTGCCTGTTGATGACTTATGGATTTTTACTAATAGCACAACGGAAAAATGTCAATTTTGCACTTTTATCTTGTCATACTATGATGAAACATGGATGCATTCTATGAAAATGTATTGAAAACTTCCATAAGAATGATGCCACCCTCAAAACATTAACTTGGATGATTTATCCAATAACACAATGTTTAAACATGCCAAAGTTGAAAATGCTTAAACTATTGCAAAATGTCTACATGTGGTGTCCCTTATACTCAAAACTCACTAGATGTTATACCCTCATCATCAATCACCAATTCAAAAATGATAACCTAGTGCTTGAATCTCAATCTGCAACCAAATGGAGAGAAAGTCTCTACAATTATTGATGACTCAGAGGGGGTTTTTGCTTGCAAAGAATAACCTAAATTTAATAGAATAGAAAAATTTCAAATTAAAAAATTGGTTAGAGGAGTTAGATATTTTTCAAGGAATATTTCAAGTATGTCCAATCATCCTCTGAAGATCTCTCCTTCCTTTTTAATATATTAATTTAGCTTTGTCTTGCTTGATGATCTCCTTATGAGAGATACTTTGCAATTTTTGTACAACAAAATTCACCTGGTATTCAAGCTAAGCCAAAGGTTGAAGGACTACTTCTATCTCAATGATGCTTGGTGTTTGATTTTAGCCCTAAAAAATATCTAGCCTTCTTATTTGTTTGCAAGCATCAACTTCATCCTTTCATCGATCAATACACTATCATGAAATGGAGAGGGGAGTCCCAATGTGACTAGTTGTTCAATGTGTCCCTTCATTTCTATCATGACTTTCTCCAAAGTTCCTATTTGATCTTTGTAATTATGAGAAATCTTGTTTCAACTTGGGATCCAATTAACCTTTATAGCAGTATATCTTTTTTTTTTAATCATATAGAAATGAGAGTTTCTTCTAAGGCATTATACACTTTCTTGACTAATATTTGAGCCTAATAAAGTTTCAAAGATAGGACCAACATATTTTGGTCTATCTCAATTTTCACATGAGTGCTTAGCCTTTGAGAATTCAATATGAATTTGAGTGATGATCTAAGCTTTGTTGTGCTTGATGTTATTCAACACTAGTATAAAACATAAAGTTCCCTAACTATTGTCAATGCCCCTAGTGAAAGGTGACTTTGAGTAACTTCCTCATGTAGTTGCATTATTTTATAATCCTTAATTTGCAGCTCCTCTTGCATTTGTTTTATTCAATCCACGATTCTATGAGATTTTGATGTAGCTAAGTTATTTTTACAACTTTATTCTTCTCTTTTTCTTTTGACTTCTTACTTTTTGTCCTATAAGCATACAAGTTCAAATTTTCTTTATCTAGCTTCATTTGCAATGTAGCTTGTTTAGATTGATCTTCTTGAAGAGTTTCAATTCATAGTTTATATTATAGCTACAAATATAATCTATTAAATTTTAGTTCTTGAGCCTTTACTTTTGCTTGCAATTGATTCACTATATCCTTTATATTTGTGGTAAAATATGAGGCATCAAAAATTTGAGTTTCTTTCATCAATTCTACCTTATCTTGTGGGCGAGCTTGGAAAATAGTAAGTCCAACTAAATGAATTGAATAATCCTTTGGGTACATTTTCTCTTGTGTCTTATCCACTGTAGGAGTCATATGTGCAATCATCAATGATTACTGAGTGGGATCATACATGGATCTCATAAGAGGCCTTGTTCAAGCTATTCTTTCCTTTTGTATTCTTGCCTCTACTTTAGCTTCTCGTTCTTGTCACACATCTTGTATTTGTTACTAAAAATTGGTAGGTGATTGGATAATACTGTTGAAAAATGGATATCCCTAAGGTAGACCATATGGATGGTAATTTTTTTTTATTAGTCATCTATAGGGCTCCAAGAGGTAATGAAGATGGAACAAAAAAACATGGAGGTAGACTCAAAATATGGGAAGTAGATGATGGGGTATTAAATGGTGGAGGAAATGATATTTATGGAATGTCAAATAGTTGCATAAACATCATAAAAAGTGGAGGAGTTACATGTTTTATTATTATTCATTTATTTTTTTCTTCTCTCTCTCGAATACTTGTTTGAAAATGGCTTGTATATGCTTAATGGATTGCTACACTATTGGAAGGGGAAAATGCTGAAAAACTTGTTTGGTCTAAGTGTTAGTGTAAAGAATATTTCCCCAATTTGAGTATGTGTAATTGCATTGAAAGAAAAATGTATTCTCCTATTTATTTCATGCAATTTTTTGTTGATCCATGTTTTTTACCATGTTCACATTGTTGGAATTAATGCTCCAACATAAATGTATAACTCAATAACAAAATTGTGTGTAGTATTCAAGAGTCTCAGTTTGGTGTCACTAGATCTAGTTTACTGTCAATAGTCATAGTTCAGTGTCAACAATTTCAACTAGTTGTCATCCTACTTAGCAGAATTATAGGATGTTAAAGATATTTGAAACTATATATTTATAATATGTTGATGATAATACATAGAACTATTCTATTGTTCTATCCTTTATGATTCTTCTATTTTTTCTTTCTTTCTGCAATCTAGTATTCTAATTTGGTATCAAAGCCTTGTATATTTCTCTACCTATGTTGCTCTAAACATCTATTATGGGGATAAAAAATATGTTGCTCACAAACAAGTATTGAAAGGCTCTGATATGTCCATATACTTTGGCCCCTCCATAGATTTTATAAGGGATGAGGTTGTAGTAGCCAATGCATAGATTGATTGGAGAAAACAACTATTAGTTTGCGTTAGTGTAAGTTTGTTGTTGTTGTTGAATTGTAAGAAATGAGAGAATGCCAGCCATTGTTGAAGAACCAACAAATGATAGTGATGATGATTTCATTGAAGATGAAACACTTGTCTTATTTTGAAGAGCCCATCACTTTGAAGACAAAGAGGGATGCAATAGAGGTTAGATAAATGCTCAATAGTCTGAGGTGCTAGTGGATCAAAGAAACTATACCTCATTGAGGTTATGAGACATACATGTGAGGATTGGTGTCCAATAGTTCGAGGGAGATCCAAAATAGATGGAAGTTCAATATCATACCTTTACAAGGGTGATGAGACACTTCATGTGCAAATGGTGTCCGATGATGTTGGGAACTTGGATGATAGCTAGGTGACTATACCATAGTTTGGGAGTAGCGTGAAGATGTCCTAATGGTTCAAGAATTATTTTCAAAATGTATTTCTTATTATTTTGTAGTCAATTAGTTTAGTGTTGTAGCATTAATAGGTGGTGTTGGAATTAAGGCTCCAACATAAATGAATAAGTCAATAACAAAATTGTGTGTAGTTGTCAAGATTCTCAACTTGGTGTCACTAGATCTAGTTTGCTATAGATAGTCATAGTTTGGTGTCAACAGTTTCAGCTAGCTGTCATCTTAGCAAAATTATAGGATGTTAAAGATATCTGTAACTATATATTTGTAATATGTTGATCATGAATAATTCATGGAATTCTTCTATTGTTCTATGCTATGTGATTCTTTTGTTGTTTCTTTCTTTTTGTAGTCTAGCGTTCTAATTACACTAGGTGGTTGCAAATGGTCTCTCATTCCTTATGTTGGAATTAGAATTTAAATTCTTAGAATAGATGTATAGAATTTATTTTATGTTATGTATTTATTTTAGAAAATTTCAAAATGATATTATAATGATGGTGAAATTTTTCATAAAATTATGTGATTTAATAATTTTGATGTTGGGTGGTTAGAACAAAAAGGGCATTGTTAGAAAATTGATTGGGTGTTTTCCTAGCTTAAAATTTTTTGGCCCAAACACCCTTCAAAGTTCTCACAAAAAAATATGTGATTGAAGATGTGTGATCCTTAGACTATTTATAGAAAAAATATATAATTTACTTTTAAAATTATGAGGTTTTAATTTTTGGTAAAATTTAGTAAATAATGAAAAGCTTCAAGCTTCCATTAATGGTGATTGATCTTTTTTCATGGTTCTTGAAATTGCAAAAATATGAATTGTGAATTTTAGAACATGTAATTTTTTTTTATTTTATGGGACAAAATGTCTCATGAATGATTCCCTACCTTTTAGACATGATCTTCATGTGTTGGCCTCATTTTCCATGCCATGATCATTTGGATAAATTTTTTGAGCCAAGAATGTGTTAATGGATGTTGATTAGCACAACCCTTGTGTGTCAATTTTTTAAGGTGATTACAATATGTATGGTTATTATCTATGATGATTTCATGCCTTTTTTTTGTTCTATAACTATTTGACCTATAAATGATGATTTAGTGTGTATTAATGGTTGAATTGTAATATAGTTTTTTTTCTTGGGGACGAGGGGTAGGTTGGAGGGGGGTTCCTTCTAAAAACCCCTACTATTCTAAGGGCTGGGGCGTTGCAAAGCCCAAACGACATCACCATGAAGTCATACGACCCATACCGGGTCACACATGCAACCTTTTCTTCATCCCCTGGTGTGATCCTCACCTGGTAGTACCCCCGCTTCAAGTCTAACTTGCTTAACACTCATGCTCTGGACAACCTGTCGAAACATCCTCCACTAAATTGAAATTAAATAATTGTTGTCAGATGAATAGTAAAGGACAAGGTTATGTGAATTAAAGTATTGATACTCCTTGTATTAGTCTATTCTTTTCACCTACTTTTGGTTGGACATGAGTAAGTAGGTGGCAATTTAGGTATTATAACCTTAATTTGTGTGTATTCGAGTGTGGTTGTGCATTGAATTATTAAGGCATTGTTTATCCCTGAAATATGTATTGGACCCTTAATATACATGTATTCAAATGTAGTTGCGTATTCATATTGATATCTCCATAGTGTTATACATTAGATTATGTGTGAAACCCATGCATAATCATGGTGTATATTATTAGTTTATTGCTTGAGATATTAGTTGTATATGAGCTTGGTCATGCTATAAGTATATATATGATCTTTTCTTTATAGATCAAAGTTTGTGTAAAGTGACATACACATATACTACACTTGATTATGGTAATATGGTTGGAAGAGGATAACATTATCATTATTACCCTTATCAAAAATCACTTAAGAACCTTGAAAGTTCTTAGGTTGAAATATTTCCCATCTTGTTTTATGTCTCCACTTACGTAAAGATTGTAATCATAAATATTGAATCTTGTATTTTATCTTAATTAATTCCCATCCTTGTATCTTTGATGTGGACTTGTAATTGTAATAATTATTGTGTCTTGTATTTTGATAGTTTGAAAACTATCACAGGTAGTTTGAGAACTATCTAATTTAAATTAGATCCTGTTGATTTCTTGTCAGATCTAGAAATAGTGTTAGTAATTCGCCCTTAAGTCCAGCCTATATTCACGCGTGATATTGGATAGGCTTCATTTTCAAGAAATGATCCCTATGTTTGTCTCTTCTTTACCAGCTACTGTATATAACTGCTGGTCTTTGAATCCAAGACAAACGCAAGTTACAGGAGGATAAAAACACCTAGATTATGATGTTAAGAATCTGATGACCCGAAATGAAAATGCCTGTGATGATCTCTGATACTTGTCAGGGAGAAGTTGGTGAGGGGAGAAATCAATGCTGAATGGGTCTGTCCCTCCCTCCCCGGGTTCAACCGTTTGACTCCATTGACGCTTTTCTTTTCATTTGTTTTATGTTCAAACTGAGGAAATTGCATGTGCATTTCTGATTTTTGTTTTAATTTGAATGGACATCAGGAGTCGGTAGAAATCAGCAGGTGCTGCTCTGACTGGATTCTTGTTTATAAACAAGAACATTTTTTTTATTTTAGTTCATTTCCATGTTCCTTGAGGCATGTTCAAATGATTTTAAAATTAAAATGTTTAAATTCAATTTATAATATATTTGTTTCTTTTATATTAATATTTGATATAATAGTATTTTAAGACATTCAACATGTACTTAATTTCATAAGAAGACATCAAAGCGAAAATCATTAGAACACACATCAATTTCTAAAAGACATGAATAATCAGATCTACATAACCATACATGTCGTCTGCATGATTGTTTATGTTGTCTTTGATATTGCTTGTCATTTTTAATCTAGCCTAGGGGTTTGACCTAAGAGAACATCCTTAGACAAACTCCTAAATGGTGTATCTAGATATCAACTTGATAGATTAGGAAGACAAAAGGTGAACAAATTTTTAATCACACATTTGACTAGTTCAACTTTGTGCAACACAAATCAGTTCTACATTACAGATTAGATCAAATTCACGTTTCTCAAAATTGACCTTCATCGTTTTCTATGTCAAATTAGAATTTAAGATAGTCATCAAATTGTAGCCTTTAATTTTTTGGAGGTGGTGACTTAGTTTACAACATCATCAATTTTAGAGCTAAGAACTTTTATCCCTTACATTTAATTTTTTTAATTTATTGTAATTATTTATTTTTACTTTGATTAATTTAGGTTGATTTACGCATAATCAATTGCATTTATTTAAGTAGCCCAGATTATTTATGAAAAAAAATTATTTAAAGCATTTAACTTTGTGATTGGATATCAATTAGGATATTTAAGAAAATTATTTAAAAATAACAAGAGCTATCATTCTTGAAGTGATTAGTGCTAAATTTTCTACACTAGTATAATAGATGATATCTCTTGGAGTTTTTCAAATAGATATATCTAAACCATCTAGGCCATTTCATTATCTTTTTGTAGAGAAATAAATTATCTAAGATAACAAATTAACTAAATCAATCCATATGATAATGAGCCTAGATAAAGGAGTCGAGTCTATACAAGTACTGGAAATATGTTTAAATTGACAAAAAGGGGAAAATATTTTTAGTTGTGAGTGTGTAATGGAACAACTTGCACAATAGAAGAATATGCTACAAATATTTGATAATTGTTAGTATAGGATTTTTATTTTCCTTATGTTAGGGGTATTTCTTTTTTTCTACACATTATTTAAGCTTGCTTAGGTTTATTAGGTGTGGTTAATATGAGGACACATGGAAAAATACATCAACTACATGTGTCACTCTCTCTACCACACATGGGTAGTTCAAGTACACACCCTCTTTTGGATTGTTGTGCTACCTCTTGACATAACCATTATTTTGTCCTTACCTGAGTAGGTTATGGGGTAGTTGGGTTTCTAACCCTCTTTTGTTTTATTGTGCCACCTCTCATAACCTCTCATTTTTCTTCACCTAAGGAGGTTATGCTACATGTTTTGGCATTTACCAAGTAGGTAAAACCTCCCACCTTTTATGAGTAGTGGGAGTTAATGCACCACTTGGATGCATATGCCCTATTATATATATATATATATATATATAAAGCACTCTACTCTCACATTCGCTAGTTTGGCGATAACACAGTGAGAGTATTGAGAGTATTCTCAATTTTCTCTTTCTTTGTCTTTATTATTCTCTCTTTCAGATTCTATCTCCACACTACTATTTTGATCTTCGATCATCTGTTGGTTGGACTTGTATGTGATCTACGACCAACATCAAATCATGGCTGAATTCCCACTTCTCGAAGAATCCAACATGGTATCAAAATAGATTTGTTTGGTATAGCTTACTTTGTTATCTAATTTTTTGAGATATTTGAGACTAATAGATAGCTAATTTTTTTCTCAAAAAATTAGTATACTCTTCTCTTGCATCCTTGGATGATCTAGAGAATCAGAACAATTGAAGGGAAAATAAGCATCTTTATACTCTATTTTGGATATTCGTGTTCTTGTGAGATCTGGGTAACTGCAAAATTGTGCTAATATTGGAGGCATTTTTAGCCTTTCTAGAGTGTCTAGAAGGTCTGAGAAAGTCAATATTGGCTTTTATTTCACCAAAATAAGATATTGGAGAACACATTAACAATTCAAAGTTTGAAATTTGAAATCTTTTTTACTAGAGATGTTTTCATTTTTTCATCTTCCACTTGTTGGAAATAAAAATGCTTTATGGATTTTATTTGTAGGGTCTAAAAACTATCTAGGCATCTTTTAGTTTTTGCATATTCACAATAAATTATGCATAAATTAAGTCAGAAACAGATATTTTTGTGAGAAGAGTTGTTCCTCTAAAGAAAAATTCAACACTTTTTTTAAAAGTGCATAACTTTTGTGTTGGGTGTTGGATTTTTACAAATGAATGCTTGATGAAAAAATAAAAATAATAAATTTTTATCCATGAAGGTATTGCTAAAAAATATTCCTTTTTTATTAGATATTGTAGGTTGAAGTTGGTACATTTTGTTTCTTCAACAGGCCATAACTTTTTCCTTAGAGCTCACAAAATGGCATTGGAAAGACATTGAAGATTAATACTCGGATACAAGGTTGTTTTCTCATATTTTATATCAAAAATTATAATTTTGGCCATTGAAGGGCTATAAAGCATTGTAATATGATAAGAGCCTTTTAATCACACTAATAATAAAGTGCCAACTTTGTAATCTCTGGTGGGTGATTTTTAAGTCTAGTGGAAAGGTGGGGGAGGGGTGTCTCGTGTGTCTTATTTTTTACACTTTTCTTTCCTCTTTGCAATCCACTTTTCTGCACTCATGGATGCATCTACATTTCCTATCTTAACTCCATATAACTATTTTGGACGGAAATGTAATATACAATATTTTAAAAGACATGGATATCATCAAGTTACAATGAGACTTGAAATTGAGCATCGAGATGTTGTAGAAAAGATAAAATGGTTTAACAAATGCGATGAAACCTTTGGTACTCGGTGTGTGTCAATCTCTCTTGGCTTTCTTTTTCACACTGAATCTACCATTACACCAAATACATTATGGACCACTTTGGAAACCCTCTTTGGTAAGCAGGATGAGTTAGGGGTCATCAGTTGGAGAATGAATTCATATGGTTGAGTCCTTCCAATTTTGAAACCATACAAGAATTCTTCACAAAATTCAAAGACATTAGATTGTAATTGGAATAGTGTGGAATCAAGAAGGATGAAAAAAAATTAATCTTCAACATTATTTCTAAGCTTGGTCCTAACTATTCAATATTTGTTTCTAAATTCTATGCTACAAAATGTGCCCTAGGTTCCACCTATAAATGCCTTCTCTAAATGAATTTGCTAGAGAACTCACTAGGGAGAAAGACAAATTGGTTCTAATGGGTATAATTAAACCCTATAAGTCACATGTCTTGGTTGTTAATCAGGGTACAAAAGAACAACAAGGGTCTAGCAAGTAGGATAAGAAACAATAGAACTAGGGAGAGAAGAAGAAAGATCAAAAATTTGTTGCTTCAAATCCAATTAGTTAGACCTCTCCATCAAAAGGTGAACAACCTAAGGAGAAGGTCAAAATTTCTTACTATAAAAGGCCTAGCCATGATGAACATAAGTATTTAAAGAAATAAATCAATCACCTTTCACATCTTTTAGAAAAGAACAATATCAAGGTGCCTGATTTAGTTAAACAGAGTTCATCAGAAGGGTCTTCTAAGGACAGAAAAAATCAAGGTGAAAGGAAAGAGCATGACCCTAGTTTTTTTTTCTTCACAAATAAATTCTTGGATAATTGGCTTGGGTGCTTCACACCACGTGACTTCTTCACAAGATGATTTTACCTCTTTAGAGCCATGTTCTATGCCTACCATACTAATGGGTGATGAAACTCTTGTTGAAGTGCATGGGAGAGGGTTTGTTGATGTGGGAGAAGGAACATTTCAAGATTTTTTTTGTGTTCCATCTTTATCATTTGATCTCCTATATGTTTATTAGATCACTCACACTAGTTCCGAAAAGCAAGTTGAGTTCACTCCAAATATAGTGGTAATCAATGAAATACATAATGGGTCTACAATTGTCATGGGAAAATCAGATCATCAATCAATACTATATTAGTTTCCTCACTTTGTTCTTGAATTTCTCCTTAGACATTCTTACTCACTCCTGTAGATGAGGTGAGTTGTTTATAGCATCAACTGTTTGGCCACCTGAACTATCGTTACTTGCAACAACTCAGTCGACATGACATGATTTCAAGGTTGCCTTCTATTTGAATTTTTAATGGATTTTTCCAGGGATGCATTCTTGGTAAGCATCTTGAGGAGAAATATGATGAAGGAAAATCATGGAGAGCTACACATATATTGGAGTTGGTACATAGTGACTTGGCAAGACCATTTCCACAACCATATTTCAACGATATGTCTTGGACATTTATTGATGACTTTTCTAGATACACTTGGGTTTACTTTCTCAAATAGAAGTCTGAGGTCTTTAAGAAATTTCAGGATTTCATTTAATCTTTTATCGAGAAGCAATTTGGGAAGTTCATCAAGATTCTACATAAAAATAATGGGGGTGAATATATTAACAATTAGTTTGAAAATTTTTGTGCTTTAGAAGGAATCAACATGCAACACACCATTCCATACAATCCTCAAAAAAATGGTGTCATAGAATGCAAGAAAGGGTCCATAAAGGAGATACAAAATTGTATAATTCACTCCAAATTTTTGGCACCGCATTACAGGGTAGAAGCCATTAATTATGCATGTTACATCAAAAACCAAGTTCCCCACAAAGTTGTGAAGGGGGTAACTCCTTTTCAAACTTGGATTGGTCAAAAACCCATAATTAAGAGCTTTTGAGTGTTTGGTTCTCTTGTATGGGCCCATATTCCAGTAGAGAAATACAAGGCTATGGATCCATAGAGAAATCCTTATATATTTGTTGGGTACCTAGATGATGTCAAAGGTTATAGGCTTCTCCATCCCACCACTCATGAGTTGTTCATCGAGAGGAGTGTTTGTTTTAAGGAGAGCCCTTCTAGCTCTTCTCCTACCACTTCTCCATCCACCATCACACTAGATACATTACATCATAATGAAATTTCTTTAGAGGATCTAAATATTCCTAATATTGATGAGGAGTCTTCCTCCTCCACTTTAGATGGTGACAGTGATGATGAGGATTCACATTCCTCTCCTAGTCATCATTTATAGGTTGATGATTCTCCTCCAGATTCTCCAGCTTCAACACCTCTTTGGGCTTGACAAACATTGGAGTCAACAGGTGATTGGGTTGGTGAAACATCAAACACAAGAAGAATAAGGTCACAATTTTAGTAAGCTCCACATCTCTTCATTGCTTCAGTTTCTAATCCACAAACTTTTTAGGAAGCTTCGGGTATCCCCAAGTGGGATGTTGTTATGCAAGAAGAGTTTAGTTCCTTGTAAAGGAATCATACATGGGATCTAGTCCCTCTTCATAAGTGAAGAAAACTTGTTTGATGTAAGTGGATCTATCAAACAAAATTTGTAGCAGATGGGTCAGTTGATAAGCATAAGGCTTGTTTGGTCGTTAAAGGATTCTCCCAAGACTTTTACACCAGTTTCCAAAATGAATTCCAACTAACTTGTCCTTGCTATAATTGGAATCCATTGTTGGAACATTCATTAGATGGATGTGAAGAGTGCCTTTCTTCATGGATAATTGTTGTTGTGTATGTTGATGATATAATATTTGGTGGAAATGATGAAATGTGTAAGAGGTTTGTTGAAGTGATGCAAAAAGAATTTGAAATGTCTATGCTAGGTGAGATATCATTTTTTCTTTCTTACCACCCACCTTTTTTTTGTGAATATGTGTATTTCTAGATCTTTTATTAATATAGATATAGACACTTATTCATAAAAAAAAATTGCACAATCAAATAATGTTATCTTTATCTCTCAAGCAAAGTATGTCAAGGAAATGCTAAAGAAGTCTAGTATGGAAGACTATAAACTAGTGAGTACTCCAATGGTAACTGGTTGCCATTTGAGTAAGGATGATGTGTCACCTAATGTTGATCAGACTCTATGATTGGGGGCCTACTATACTTAACTACTTCAAGGCCTGATATTATGCAAGATGTTTTCTTGGTTGCAAGGTTTCGAGCTGATCCAAAAGAAACTCATGTATAGGTTGTCAAGAGGACTTTTTAGATATCTAAAGAGCACTCCAAACTATGAATCGTGGTATCAAAAGAATAATGAATTCTCCTTGAACACATACACTAATGTTGATTAGGCTAGTAGTGTTGATGAAAGAAGAAGTACCAGTAGTGGAGCTTCATTTTTGGGAGGTATATTGATATCTTGGTTTAGTAAGGACTCAGTGTCCTTATCAATAATAGAAGCAGAGTACATTGATGCAACATCTTGTTTCACCTAAGTGCTATAGATGAAGAAAACCTTAAAAGACATCAAGGTAATATATGATGAGCTCATTCCAATTCTATGTAACAATACAAATTCCATCAATATTTCAAATAATCCAGTGATGCATGCTAGAACCAAGCACATATCTATCAAGTATCAATTCTTAAGAGAGAAAGTTGTGGATCAAGAAGTAAGATTGGAATATGTGCCCACAAAGGTTCAACAAGTTGTATACATCTTTACAAAGGAACTTTCAAAAGATACATTTGAGTATCTTAGACAAAAGCTAGGGGTTGTTGCCCCTCCTTCCAACTAGATGCATAGTTGGTGCATCTGTCCAGGGGGAGTAGTTCAAGACACATTTTTATCCTTGGATTGATGAAGGCTACCTCTCAAGGGGAGCAGGTAGAAGAATGTTGTGGTTTGTGTATACAGGGGGAGATTATATGTTGTTGCAAGTTCCATTGAAGACTGTTAGCCCTATGTCCTTGATGTCAAAGGGGGAGAGATAGAGTAAGGGGGAGATATTGCATATCTAGATGGTGTTTCCATCAATGCCAAAGGGGGATATTTTTTCAAGTAAGGTGTAGATGTTGCCATTGATGTCAACAAAATGAAGACTACTAATGTTGTCCTTGTTGTCAACAAAGTGGTAGTGTGTGGATGGTTGCATATGTTGCAATCTAGATGTTGGTCAGAAAGTATTATGTATGATGTAGGATGCCATGAGTTGCTATAATAGTTTTTCTATATTTTGTATTTCTACTGACCATAAGAAATTCTTCTATACATTTTACATCAATAGACAGTGAATACAACATTCACAACAATGTGAAGTATTGTAAAATGTTGTGTGTTTAATGTAAATGCCAAACGTAGTGCACTGAAGGCAGAAGAATGAGAATGAATTTGTAGAGAAGTGTTTGATGTATGCTTAAGGCAGTGAGTCAAAAGAAGAGTATAAGGAAAGTGTTGATATATGCTTAAGGCAGTGAGTCAAAAGAAGAGTATAAGTAAAGTGTTGAAGGAAGTGCGCTGATAAAATAATGTAAGTGTATTCTAGAGGAAATGACTCGAAGGTAGAAGTGTATGTGTGAGTGTTGGAGGTAGTGATCCAAAGGAAGAAGTGCAAGTGTAAGTGTTGAAGGCAGTGAGCTAGAGGAAGCTAAAGTGTTGTGGTGGTGGTTGATCACCTAATTCATCAAGTGTTGTATGTTGAGGGTGTACCCTCTTGTTGTAAGTGTTGTATTCTTGGTAGGGAATTGTGAACTTCCATTGGTTAATACTATAAAACTTGTTGTAACTATTGTTTCATTTTGTGAGGTTGGATTTGGCTAGTAGCTCGAAGCAACTTTCTCATCGTGGTTTTTCCCTTGTTGGGTTTTCCACATAAATTTGGTGTTGTGGTTGGGTGCTTTTGCTTGAATGCTTCATCTAGTTAAGGTAGTTATAAGTTTTGATTGATAAGATTGAATTGAATTAATTTGAGGGATATACTGATTCAACCCCCCTCTCAATATATATGTGTGTTCTAATAGATTTTAAAACATGCAACATCATGAATATATCAATTTAAAATAGAAAAAATAGGAACCATCAATTTTTAGTGGATTTATGGTGACTAAATTTGAGAAATCCATGTTTAACCACCTACCCTCCTAAATCACACATGTAGTCATTGAATATAATTTCACTTACCAATTTAAACACATCTTGTTGCATGTATTATTTTTTGCTAAATTTATGGAATTGCCTCTTTATTCTAGAGTGACTAAAAGTTTAAATTTCCAAATGTTCCTAAAAAAGGTAGAGCACTCTAGTTAGATCATGTGTTGAACCCACCTTGAATCAAAGTTTTTAGGAAGTCTCCAATGTAGAATTAGAGCTCATTTTTATACAAGTTAATGAAGAAGTAAATGAATTGTTATTCAAATAAGGACTTGGCAGGTGTAGATCAATAATATTATTCCTTTTTTAAATTTGAAGAGGAAAAAGAGGAAAAGATAGAAGAAAATCATAGCATAAGTGTTTCAACCTAAGAATAGGAGTAGCACATAGTTCATTTTTTCTTTGACCCAGCAATAATATGCAATACCCTAGTTTTACTATTAGTTATAAGAAAGGAGTAGATTTGATATCACTTTTGGACTAATGGGTTGATCTAAAAAGGCCAATTGGGACCACTCACCTATATGAGAAATCCTTGGTATTTTTATGTTTATTGCATTGCATATTATTAGAAGTTAGATAAATTTATGTTATTGATAGCTAGTTTATTTTTTCAAAGACCCACAAATGCTAAACTTATAAAAAGAGAAAAATATCTCTTTCTCAAAATTGTATTCTTCTTTTCATTTCAAAAAATATAAATATTTTTAGTACATTGCAAATTCAACTATCTCATTTCAGCACCATTTATTTTAACATTTCGACAAAAGAAATTTTCATTTATATAAGTTTTTATTTATATTCAGTAATTTCATAAATTGATATTTACTTTCATTCAACAATCTTAGGAATAGATTAAAACCCAACTCAAAGAAATATATTGCCATCAACTTCCAAAGCTTATCATAGAATACCTTGGATGCCACCCATATTGATAAAGAATTAAATGGTGAGCATTTGAGATTTGAGAGTATTGCAATGTCATTTTTGGCAATAGGAACTAGAAATTTTTAGGTGTTGATATGAAATTCAAAAATTGATTTTAGGAGAATTCTCTAAGCTTATGAATAGACCTAGGGAGATCCTTTGTTATTTTACCAAGAACCCCCCAATTGAAGTTAAAAGAGAAAAATGAGGAGAATTTGGTACATTTGAGTTAGGAAGGAAATCACTTCTAGAGAAACCCAACAACCCATTACACTGTTAAACAAGGAAATTCACAAGTAATGGAAGATTGAGATAGCGAGTTATAGAGGAATAACAAGAAGTTAACAACGATCAAACCTTATCGTATCCTATTCCTTTAAAACTATAAATAAATGAACTGTCCACATAAAAAATCTATCCATCAATCCTTCCTACCTTTAGGGGAAAACATTCATAATATCTTGAGCAATTCTTGTTTGAATTCAAATTCCTTTGTCAAACCTATTATTATGGGATTGAAAATTAAAAAAAATAAAACAATTTTCATCCACATTAAAAGAATCAACCCTATGTTGGTTCATGGGATTGATAGCCATCTCCATTCGTAGTTACGGTGAATTGGAAACTATATTCTTGGATAAATAATAGGACTATTTCTAGGTTAGGAATACAAAGGAAAATCTCTTTAGAATGAAACAACTAGAAGAGGAGAATTTGGAGGATGATCTAGATTGTTTATTTTTCTTCCATACTACATAGGATATGTGGGGGAAATTTAGATGAAGATATTGGTAAAAATATCTCCCTCAAAGGTACAAATGAAGATGTTGATGAAGCCATCAATTTTTGGAAAAAGGGGAAATTACCAAATTAGACTTCAATGAGATAATATATCTCAATAGAAATTACTCCCACATAAGAGTTGGAACTAGATAGATCAAGTAAGAGAAGAGTAGTGGTGATGTCACCAAGGTAATGGAGGAGTTGGCCAACTTCAAAATTGACATCTTGCTCCACCTCAACACCATTGATGAGTCTAGTTATTAACATCTTTTTATTGCTTTTTATATACTTTTAAGACACTCTACTTATGTTTTTGAAGTATCTCTCAGACAATATCTCCATAGTATGTTATCCTATTATGCATACCTTGCCACCTTGAACCCATTTTTTGAAAATGAAATATGGTGAATTATTCGTATAATTGCAGGGATTAAATATGAATATATATGTATGTGAATGGATGCTATGATTTTATTATGGCAGTTAGATATATATATATGTGTGTGTGTTGGATGGGCTAAACTCTTTTGCAACTTCACACGCGGTGGCAAGGAAGGAGTATTTATAGCAAGTACCAAGTTGCAGAGCAGGGGATTAATGAGTTCGAGCTAATCAAGTGAAGGGAACTATGGAGTTGAACGTGGTCATTATAGAAGAATAAATGATGGAAGATGTTTGTTCTTAAATATTGGATAGTTATCCATGTGATTCACATGCAAGTTGTCTTTATTTGAATAGGTCTCTTTTTCCAGTTGGTTAGAAGAATAAGTCAAATCATTATTTCACCTCCTCATATCTAGGAGTGAGATTTATGATTGTTGTTAGTTAGTTAGTTGGTAGTTCGAATAAGACTCTCCCCATTTTATATAAAGTCAGGTGATGAGCTCATAGATTAGTTAGTTGATTTTGTTACTAACTTTTAGTAGTTAGTAGTTTTTCAGTTGATCAAGGATATGTTGTTACAATGAAGTTATGAAATAAAATCTGAAGAAAGATTATGTCTAGAATATCCGGTGTTGTATAATGAATGGAATTGTATGACATGGATGTATGAGAATCTGAATTAGATCTGGTTTTTAGTTAAGTGAAGCAGTCTTCTGAGCTTGCCACTTAGGTACTGTTCATCACTTCATTTACATTTCAATTATTTATATCATTTCATTAATTTTGTTTTCTTTATCTTATACATGCATTGCAAGTAAATAGTTTATGGATAAGTTAGAAGTTGTTTTTTTTCATGAACAAAGATATAAAATATTTCTACGAAGATTAGGATTGATTTTCTTATCATTTTAAATAGTTTTAGATTGATTTTGCATTCGTAGATTTTTAGCAAACACCTACAGCTTATGCTATAGGTACCCGTAGCCACTAGGTTCTATAATTGCTTTCATTGTTTTTACAATTATGTTAATTCCAACAAGTAGAATAGTTTGAATAAGTTAGAGTAAAGTAATTTAGGTCAGTACAAGCCTATGAGGACACATATAGTGGAGTGTTATCATAAGTTTATGCACCCTGGTCGATAATTTAATGTAGGCTTGCAATGTCAAGAGGACTGTTCAACTTGGCACATCTCTAAATTGTGTGAAATTTACCAAGTCCATAACACATTTGTTTGCCTCTACAACCACATTAGGTGGGATACAAACCTAAAAAAATTGCATCATCGTTAGATTCTTTGGCCATTTAGTGATATAAATATAGAGAAAATAACTCACTAAGACAATGCTCTCTAAGTAAACTTGAATTATGTGGGATTTGAGACAAGAGTAACTCTACAAAATAATGTAACTTGCTACTAGAAATCAAAAGCAAATTAAGAAAAATACGCCAAGTTGAAAAAATCAATTTTATAAGCCAAGCTAGTCTAATTTGAGATTTAACCAATATCTAAGATACTAAGGGTCAAGATCTCCTCCTAATTAGATGTCAAATCAATGGAAAGGTAATGTAATTCCCTACCACCCCAAGCACCACAATAGGAACCCAAATGGGTCAAGTTAGAATAGGTGAATTCATCACGATCTTCTTCTCCTTGGCCCATATAAATATGAACCAATATCAACAACTTTGGATGCCCAAGAAGAATCAAGGGCCAAGAATATATGTGAATCAATAGAAAGCCTTACTATTTGGACCATCTCAATCATCTTAAAATTTGAATGAGAAGTTAACCAACCATAATTACCTACCCAACCTATAGCTAATTTAAAAAATATAAGTAGCTAATATATTAGATGGATCAAAACACAACAAATTTGAGTGTCATAGAAGTTAATGATATCCAACTGTGTTATGAAAAAATACTCACAAAACCTTTTGTTGATCACAAAGATGCTCCTAGAGAAATTTAATTTTCACAAATAGATAAACATGAAGTTCTATCTTCCTAAAGAACATTTCAATTCACCTCAAAGGACTTTGAAGTGCACTACAATTAGTCACAAATACCATTTCTAGAGTGACTATAGTCACCACAATTGGCTCCAAAGAATTTTGGAGAACTTTAAGAATTCTAGTTTGTTAGGGAGCTCTAAAAGATCAACATCAAGTTTCCTTTGTTGAAATATATAAATGATATTCTAGAAATAAATAATGCAATGAAAAATTGTGTATTAAAAAGCTAAGATGGAAGAAAAATCTTCTAGTCCCATACATATAGGGGACAAGCTCTTTGATGTCTTGTCTGGTAAGCTAAGTCCTTATAAATGCAAGGATATAGGGAGCCCTATTATATCTATAACCATTAAGGGAATACCCTTGTCTAATGTATTGATTGACCTTAGAGTTTCCATTAACATAATGATAATAGATACAATATACACATTGACCATGTTTGGGATACAACCTACCTCTACTATGTTGCAGTTGGTTGACCAATCCATTATTAAACGAGAAGGGATGATGGAAAATATAGCAATAACAATTGATACATGGGAATATATAGTAGAATTTATCCTCTAGGAAAGAAATAGAAAATAAGGATATCCCATCATTATAGGATGTCCCTAGTTGGCTATATTGACTCTAGATCTAGAAACATGACTATCTCTAATGGATCAAAATGAAAGAGTTGTCCATTTATCCACCGACGTAATATTTTTCATTAAAAACAAAATATTGGTAGTGTTACCCATTTTTCACCTATGGGCTCAATTAGGCAGGGTAACCCGTGATTTTGGATGTTCTCGAAGACCAAATGGAGGGGCACTTGCATCAAGATTACCTATTTTATGACTTGTTTGCTTCTTGTGCAAATGTAGGGGAAAATGATGTTTTTCTATTTTCGGCACGTGGATTAAATGTGGCTCCCAAGAGGGTTGAGCCCAGCGTGCATATCTTCAGTTTGGGGGTGGGCTTTTCTTTTTATGTTTTGCCTTGTCTTTCCCTCTTTCCTTTTTTGCTTTCTTCTTGCCTCTTTCTTATTCTTCCGAGGGCAAAACCAGGTCGAGATCCGAACTTGGAACTTTTCCAAGGTTTTAGTTCCTTTTTTTGATCCGGTTCCGACCCCGGTTCCGCCTTTTCTTTCTTTGTCGGGCCCCTTCCTTGCCTTTGTCGGAGGCGGGTTCAGGACGGAGTTTGAACTTGAAGCTCGATGAAAGTTTTAGTTTCAGGTTTGTTTCCACCCCCGCCCCCGCTCTGTTTTACCCGGGATCGGTTTTAGTTCCGATCCCGCCTTGCTTTCTTCTACTTCGTGCGTTTTTTCTCTTTCTGAGCGGAGCCGAGATTGGGTCGGAACCTGAACTTAGAACTTTTCCAAAAGTTTCGGTTCCTGGTTTCATTTTGGTTACGGTCTCGCTCTTTCTTCTTTCCTTTTCTTCATGGCCTGGGGTCGAGGGTTGTCTCTTCCTCCTTGGTTCCCCCTTAAATTCTTTTCTTCCTTCATGTCTCAGATGTTGCCGGGAGCGGGATTGGAACGGAATCCGAACCTGAAACTTGAATAAAGTTTTAGGTTTGAATTTAGTTCCGGTTCCAGTTCTGCTGCTTCTTTGTTGTTGCCCCCGTCCCGGCCCCGATCCCATTTTTGTCGTTCTTATTCCTTTCTTCCTTGTGTTTCGTCGGGGTTGCTTTCTCCTATTTTTCTTTTTTCCTTTTCGTCCTTCCCTTCGGCTTCTTTTGAGTTTTGTTGGGAGCGGGACCGGGTCCGAATCCGAACCTGAAACTTGAAGAAAGTTTCAGGGATGGATTTGGTCCCGATCCCGGTTCCGGCGGGATTCTTCCTTTTTTTGCTTCCGCCCCCTTTCTCGCCCTGGTCCTGGTTCTGATGCTGTTTTGGTCCCACCCCCACCAGTTTTGTAAAAAGGTCTCAGCAAAAGGGAGTAATTTCGCCAGGAGATGAGGACATCGCTATAAGGTCTTGCCGACCGACAGATGTCTTGCCGAATGGTATAGGCATGTCGGTGTGACTCTAGCTACCCGCTATGACTTCTCCTCGACATCCAAGGTCTTGCTGACACGGAGTAAGCTCACCGAAGGTTCTCGCCTTCGCCATAGTGTCTCACCGACTTGATGAGGTCTTGCCGAAATAAAGGAGGCTCAGGGAGAAGAAAGGAGCTCGAGGAGGTCCCACCGACAGTCCTAAGCTATGCCGATAGCTACTCTATGATGTGCTCACATCAAGGAAACACGATTCACCTCTCACCGACATGCGTTCTGCAAAGCAGCCCTTGACCTTCAAGATGTGCACAGCTGGGGATGACGGCTAGAGGAGTGAAGGGGCATTAATGACCATGTTGCAGGGCATTCAAGGCAATTCTAAAAAATCTTAATGGCGGACTCGAAGGCTTCAAGTTAATGGCGATGGTTGTAAAAGATCTTAAGACATCCCTGGAGCGATCTCTTGCTGACATGGAGGAGGGATGCGCATTGAATGCTTCATTGACTTCTTTCCAAAGCACTTCTAGGGCCGATGCATCTAGGCGCCGACTCATTTTTGAAAACCCTAGGGCAGGGGGCCGACCCTCTTGGTTGTATATATGGCATTTTTCCCCTTTTGTAAAGCAGTTCTTGGTTAGGAGACTGCTGAAAGAGAATTACTTGGACTTTGTAACTCATTTTCATAATATTACAAACCTATAACACAGGGACTCCTCATTTTCTTAATAGAAAGTCATTTCCTTTCAGTTTTTCTTTGTTGTCTTAGTATTGTTTGTGAGTTGTATGATAAAATCCTATGTAATCCTCTATTTTATCAGATTCCTTCAGTACTAGATGTAAAGAATATTATGTCATAAAGTTGGTTTATGTTAGTGATCTCTTTCTACTACGTTTATATATGTGAAGACATCTTGTTTTCCTTGTGTTAAGCACTAGAATAGTCGGAACCTTACATAGACTCATTTTTACAAGCATAAATCTATGTATTGTGAGATTGTTTAGTTCTATTGAGATTTTCTGTGAGTTTTCTGCAGTGTTGTCATATTTTATCTTTGGTGTATCACCTGTTAGTGATAGGTTTTAAATTCAAGTACATCCTTCTTACTCTTTCCCTTGTCACTCTTCAATTTTTCTCAAAGTATCTTAAGGGGAACCAACCCATAACCTGGAGGTTCACTTCATCCCTAGGTCACCCACAACTTTGAAGTGTTCCCATGTGTCGATAGGTTGCTATAGTTGATAGCTTAGCAAGGGTGCAAACTTTATTCGACAATAGTTTTTGGCACGCTCGGTGGGACTAAGAGTTGTTTTCAGTCTCAAACCAAAATTATCATACTGCTGTTTGGTATGTGCAGTAGAAATTGCAGTCCTAAGAGACGAAATTTAGCATACTTGGCTACTCCGAGCTCAGATTTAGCAATTCCAGTGCATTACTGCTCATGAGAAGAGTGCAGACTAGGAGTAATTCATTTGTTTTTGAGTATTTGCAATTGTCCCTGCCTAGAAGGAGGGGGAGAGAAATCCAAAAGGTTCAGAAGATAGTTGTTTATTTGAGAAGATCCAAGTTGAATCCTGCTGTTAGAGGACATACTAGTGTTCCTATTATTATTACTAATTATACCCTAGCAACAATGATTCCAGTGGTAAGAAATCAACCGTTTGTTGCTTTTAACCAAGGTAGCCCATTGAATTTGACGCAGCATGATGACATTCCTGTCGCTGCCTTAAGAAGCCTACCATATTTTTATGGGGAGGATCATACCACCCCATCAGAGCATATACAAGATGTTGCCAACCTGTGTGCCATTCACCATGTGATTGAAGAAAATGTTGCATTCAGATTGTTGGCAGCATCCTTTAAAGAAAAGGCCTTACAATGGTTCAAAGACCTGCTTGTCAACTCCATAGCAACATGGGATGAGTTAGGCAATCAGTTGTGCAAATTTTTTGAAGATAAATCAAACCACTTGTCATTGATGGAGCAACTGTTTACAATCAAGAGAGCTCCACATGAAGTTATGTCAAATTTCAATCACCGTTTCCAAAGGACGTGGGATAGAATCCCACAAACGGTAAGACCTACTGCTAATCATGCATTCTTGTACTATTTAAGAGCTTTAAATAGTGATATTTTTGTGATGATTCAATCAATGGGAGGTGATACACTTCCTGCAACATATAGTGTAGCTGTTAGAGCTGAAAACAGCCTTATTCAGGCTGGTAAAATTGCCTCAAGACCACCCATGCCAATATTTCCCACTTTTCAGCCTCCAACCCCTATGCAAGTTCCTCCTTTGGCTATTATTCCAAGTGCACCAGCATTGCCAGTGCCTGATACCCAGCCTAATGGTCAATTAAATGCATCTCCAACTCAGTCTAACGAACTACAAGAGATTAAAGGCCTTCTAACAACTTTTGGCAATGAAATGGTTAGTCTTAGAAAACAAAAAAATCAGAGTTTTAAGCCTCATCAGCCCTCATTTCAGTCTAATTACCAGCAAAATCAGACCAATAGACCATCCTATCAGCCTTATAATCAAGGCCAAAGATTTGTTTCTAACCCAAGGCCATATCAAGCTTATGATTCTAATGCTGCAAGAACTTCCAAAGAGCTTGCCCCTGTCCAGAACAACTTAGTCCAGGAGTATGAGTGGTGCTTTCTGTGTAACCAACCTCATAATCAGGGTACCTGTGTGAATGGGATGCTTAACCAAGCCTTGATGGTTTAGAACAATAATGGGCCTGTAACAACTGAGGTACAACAGCAAGAGCAACAAGCACATGAGTCTACATTCCTAAACTGGCAGGGGGAAGAATTCTGTGGAGTGATCCACGTTGATTCTTCAATTGCAGACAATACACGCAGTAAGAAGAGGGAAATAGGTGAAGGACATCAATCGGATACAATTAAAACTCAATCAAAACAGGGGCTAAACCAAAACCAGAATGCTCCTAGCTCATCAAAAGTTGACCAGATCCCAATGCTACCAAGGGGCCAGCCTTTGGTAGGCAAGCAACAATCTGATTCTTCAGCCCAAGTGCCTTCAGTTAAAGGTGATGTTATTCCTCCCAAAAGTCAAGTTAAACTTGCTACATCTTTCAATATATTGGAGCAGATGAAGAAAAATAATGTACCCATGTCAATATGGGATTCTCTAAGTATTCCGAGTCAAAAGGACCTGCTTCAATCCGCTTTGTCAGGTTTGAGTGTCTCAGATGGATATGGTGTAGAAAAAGAGAAGGTCGCGTTGGCTAATACCACTGTTGGTGATAAGGAACAGCAAGCTGCTAAGGCTAAGCTACCCCCCTTTTATTTAACATTGATAATAGGAGATCATTTGGTTCATAATTGTATGATTGACTCAGGGGCTAGTAGTTCGGTTATGCCCAAACAAATTGTCGATAAGTTGGGGATCGAGTATGAGCCACTAGAAAATGGGGTAGTACAATTGGATGGTACTGTTGTTAACACAGTAGGGGTCATTATAAATTTGAGCTTAACTCTACATGCCTATCCAAATTTTGCAATACCACAGGATGTATACATTATTGAGTTTCCCCTGTACTTTTCCCTTTGTTTATCTAGGGATTTTACGGCCAAGATAGGTGGTTACCTATCCTCTGATTGGTCTCACATGTTGTTCAAAACTAGATATGGTACTAAAGCCACTATTAAATCAGAACCCATAGCCAAGGTTCATATCGAACCTTACAATCCCCCCCTATCAATGCTAACTTATTTACAAGTGTACAAGTGGAGCAGCCTGATGTTCAGGAGGCTGAGATTCAAATAGAAAGAACATAAGATATTCTTCCTGAAGAGTGGACACCTCGAGTTCCTAAGGTGGGTACGGATAAGCAGTTGGAAGAGGTTGACATTGGGGTTTATATGATGCATGAGATAGACTCTTTTGTACCTAATATTGAAAAGAGAAAGGAACAACATGGTGAGCAGTATGAAAATGATTTATGGGAGCTGTATTTTGATGGCTCAAGGAGTAGGGTAGGTGTTGGTGGTGGATGTATGCTCGTATCACCAGAAAGTCAGAAGTACTATTTGGCTTTAGATTCTATTTTAGTTGTTCTAATAATTCTACTGAGTATGAAGCTCTGGTCTAAGGTTTGGAGTGGGCGAGACAAAGGGGTATCCATTGTATAAAAGTTTATGGTGACAATGAGTTGGTTGTCAATTAGATGAGAAAGCTTAATGTTGTTAAAAATGATGTGCTCAGGTCTTACAGGAATAGGGTATGGGACCTCTTAGAGGGGTTTGAGGCATTTAATCTGATTTCCATTCCTAGAGCTCAGAATAAACATGTTGATAGATTAGCTATCGTAGGAGTTGAACATGATATTCTGAAGGAGATTTGTAGTGATAAAGCTAGTCAACATATCAAGATTATAGTTAGGCCTGCTGTGCCTGATAACAATATACACTGGCAGGTCTTTGATAGTGACCACCAGATAGTCAAATTTTTAAGAGAAGAAGCTAAGTTCTCACATGCCAATCAAGAGAAGTTGCAGCACCAATACCGTGACTAGATTATCCAGCTAAAAAACAACAAGTTGCCCAAAGTCCTGGTCACTTTGGAATCCGTCTTTAATATTGATGATGAGGCTAGAAAGCCCAAGGGGAGTATTCAAGTTCAGCAATATCACTACGAAGAGGTTGAAGTCTTCAAAGAAAAGCTTCTTAAGTTAGGAAAGGTATGTACAGCTGAAGAGAAGCATGTTTTTATTCAGCTTTGTCAAGAATTTAATGATATATTTGCCTGGAAATATAATGATTTAAAGGGGTTTAATCCCTAGCTTGCTCAACATACCATTGAACTTGAGCCTAATGCCAAGCCTGTTAGGAAAAAACAAAGGCCCTTGAATCCTAAGTTAGAACCTTTGATGAAAAAAGAGCTAGATAAGTTGATTGAAAGCAGCATTATTTTTTCCATCAAGCATACCTCATGGGTTTCAAACCTAGTACCAGTAAGAAAGAAAAATGGTGAAATAAGACTCTATGTAGATTTCCATGATTTAAATAGAGCCTCCTTAAAAGACCGTCATCCTCTGCCTTCTATGGAGCAGATACTCCAGGTAGTTTCAGGGTCCGAAAGGTTTTCCCTATTAGATGGCTATTCTGGTTACAACCAGATATTGGTGAAAGGGGAAGATCAATACAAAATAGCCTTCACTACAAAATGGGGGACTATGGCCTATCTGAAAATGCCTTTTGGTTTGTCTAATGCTGGGGCAACCTTTCAAAAAGCCATGGATATGGCCTTTCAGGGTTTAATATACAAGATAGTCTTAGTCTATCTTGATGATATCACCATTTTTTCCAAGGAAGCTAAAGATCATTTGAGTCATTTAAGGCAAATTTTTGAAAAATGCAGGGAATTTGGGATATCACTTAACCCCAAGAAATGCGTGTTTGTTGTTCATGAAGGAAAATTGCTTGGTTATGTGGTATCTAAACAGGGTATTACTATTGACCCTGAAAGAGTAAGTGTTATCTTAACTCTTCCTTTACCAGCACATAAAAGGGGTTTGTAGAGTTTTATTGGTAGGATTAACTTTGTTAGGAGATTTATCCCTGACATTGCTGATTTGTTAAGTCCACTAACTCATATGCTGAGAAAGAATGTACCTTTCAGCTAGACTAATGATGGGAAAAGAAGTTTTGAGCTTATAAAAGAGGTATTAGCAACCGCACCTATGCTTCTAAATCTTGATTTTTCCAAATATTTCATCTTATATGCCTATGGAAATACCGATTCATTTTCAACCATGCTAGTGCAGCGAAATGATGAGTGTGAACAGCCAGTGGCATTCTTCAGTCAGGGACTTAAGGATTACGAGCTCAAGTATACCTTTGTCGAGAAACATGTTCTCGCTCACATAAGAAGATTAAAGAAGTTCAGGCACATGCTTTCCAGTAACAAGATTGTACTGATGGTTGCTCATCCAAGTGTAAAAGAATTTTTATTTAACAAAGATTCAAGCGATAGAAGAACTGGTTGGGTCACAAAGGTGATGGAGTATGACCTTGAAATAAAGGTTACCAAACTAATAAGAGGTAGAGGTCTCTGCGAATAGCTTACTGAGGACCGCAACATCAGTATGACGGAGGAGAAATTTTTTGTTTTAGCGCTCCAAGATGGACAATAGATTGCTATACCTGCTTCTATTGGTTGGATTACGAAAATGACACATTTTTTATTGACTGGCGAGTGCCCTCCCAATCTAACTAAATCCAAAAGAAGGTATTATCGACTGTAATCTATACCTTATGTTTTTTTAAATGGCTTGTTGTTTAGAAGAGACTTCCATGGTGTCCTATTAAGATGTATTGAAGCTAATCAGGTTGATAGAGTATTGCATGAATTCCATCAAGGGTCAGCTGGCAGACACTTTTCTCCAAGAGCCACAGCTCTTAAAATAATGAAAGGAGGCTATTACTGGTCTACCTTATTCAAAGATGCTCATGCATGGGTAAGAAGGTGCAAGGAGTGTGCTATTTTTGCTGGAAAAGAGAAATTGGCAGCCCTCCCACTGCAACCGATTTGAGTTGATCAGCCCTTCATGAAATGGGGTTTGGATTTCACTGGGGTTATAAACCCACCATCAAGTGCAGGCCACAAGTGGATACTCACAGCCACTGATTATTTTTCAAAATGGACTGAAGCCGTGGCCCTCAAAGAAGCTAATGAATCTGTTGTCTTAAAATTCTATGAAGAGCTAGTCACCAGATTTGGTATCCTAGATTCTATTGTGTCAGACAATGCCTTGGCTTTTGTAAGTGTTAAAATTTTTGACTGGGCTGTCAAAAATGGTATATATCTGAGTACCCTCTAATTATTATCCATAGGGGAATGGACAGGCTGATTCCACTAACAAAAATCTCCTGAGGATCATTAAGAGAACTATGGAGGACAATCAAAGGGCCTAGCACACCAAGCTAAAATCAGCCTTGTGGGCTGATAGGATTATGCCAAATAGGTCTACAGGAATTTCTCCATACATGTTAGTATATGGAAAAGAGGCAAGACTGCCCATTTCAGTTGAACTCCCAGCCCTCGATTTGGTAAACCAACTTGATATGATTGAGGAGGACCCTTTGACAGCAAGGTTAGCTCAATTATTTGAGCTTGAAGAACTTAGAGCTGAAGTAGCAAAAAGGACTGAGCAATATCAGGCTCAAATGAAAAGGTCATTTAATAAAGGGGCATCTCCCAGAGTGTTCCAAGAAGGGGACATAGTGCTAAAATGGGATGAGTTTAAAAGTAGGCTTAGAAGACACTCCAAATTTGATGCGCTTTGGACTGGGCCATATGTCATTACTGAGGAAAAACAACACAATGCTTTGCAGCTATCTAGGTTAGATGGTATAGTGCAACCAATCCTAGTGAATGGTATTCACCTCAAACATTGCTTCTGAGGTATGGACCTAAATTTGTACATAATTGTGAGTTTCTTGAAGGTAGTTGTTATTTCATTCCCTAAGTGTTTTCCCAGCACAGTGAATAGTTTCACTTCAACTTTTCCTGTTTTAATAAATTTTTGGCACCTGTTACATTCTATGGGTCCTAGTGAGTTATAGCCATGCGCGAGGCTGCTTTAGGTCTGTTTTTGAATTTTCCCATAACTCCATGCCCAATGGATAGGCCTAGGCTACCGGTTTCCTTGTTTAGAAGGCAAACATCCAGCAAAGGTGGCCAAAAATGTTACCCCATTTTCACCTATGGGCTCAATCAGGCAAGGTAACCCGTGCTTTCAGATGCTCTCAAAGACCAAATGGAGAGGCACTTGCATCAAGATTACCTATTTTCTGACTTGTTTGCTTCTTGTGCAGATGCAGGGGAAAATGATGTTTTTCTATTTTCGGCACGTGGATTAAATGTGGCTCCCAAGAGGGTTGAGCCCAGCGTTCATATCTTCAGTTTGGGAGTGGGCTTTTCTTTTTATGTTTTTCCTTGTCTTTCCCTCTTTCCTTTTTTGCTTTCTTCTTGCCTTTTTCTTGTTCTGCCGGGGGCGAAACTGGGTCGGGATCTGAACTTGGAACTTTTCCAAGGTTTCAGTTCCTTTTTCTGATTCGGTTCCGACCTCGGTTCCGCCTTTTCTTTCTTTGTCAAGCCCCTTCCTTGCCTTTGTCAGAGGCAGGTTCGGGACGGAGTTCGAACTTGAAGCTCGATGAAAGTTTTAGTTTCGGGTTTGTTTCCGCCCTTGCCCCCACTCTATTTTACCGAGGATCGGTTTTAGTTTCAATCCCCCCTTGCTTTCTTCTGCTTTGTGCATTTTTTTTCCTTCTGAGCGGAGCCGGGACCGGGTCGGAACCCGAACTTAGAACTTTTCCAAAAGTTCTGGTTCTTGGTTTCGTTCCGGTTCCAATCCCGCTCTTTCTTCTTTCCTTTTCTTCATGGCCTAGGGTCGAGGGTTGTCTCTTCCTCCTTGGTTCCCCCTTAAATTATTTTCTTCCTTCGTGTCTCAGATGTTGTCGGGAGCGGGATCGAAACGGAATCCGAACCTGAAACTTGAATAAAGTTTCAGGTCCGGATTTAGTTCCAGTTCCAGTTTCGCTGCTTCTTTGTTGTTGCCCCCGTCCTGGCCCTAATCCCGTTTCCGCCGTTCTTTTTCCTTTCTTCCTTGTGTTTCGTCGGGGTTGCTTTCTCCCATCTGTCTTTTTTCCTTTTTGTCCTTCCCTTTGGCTTCTTTTGAGTTTTGTCGGGAGCGGGACCGGGTCCGAATACGAACCGAAAACTTGAAGAAATTTTCAGGGATGGATTTGGTCTTGATCCCGGTTCTGGAGGGGTTCTTCCTTTTTTTGCTTCCGCCCCCTTTCTTGCCCTGGTCCCGATTCTGATGCCATTTTGGTCCTGCCCCAGCCAATTTTGTAAAAAGGTCTCAGCAAAAGGGAGTGCTTTTGCTAGGAGATGAGGACATCGCTATAAGGTCTTTCTGACCGACAGATGTCTTGCCGAATGGTATAGGCATGTCGGTGTGACTCTAGCTGCACGCTATGACTTCTCCCCGAAATCCAAGGTCTTGCCGACATGGAGTAAGCTCGCCGAAGGTTCTCGCCTTCGCTATAGTGTCTCACCGACTTGATGAGGTCTTCCCAAAATAAAGGAGGCTCGGGAAGAAGAAAGGAGCTCAAGGAGGTTCCGCCGATAGTCCTAAGCTATGCCGATAGCTAAGCTATGATGTGCTCGCATCAAGGAAACACGATTCACCTCAATAAAGGAAACCAAAGACCAACATAGCTATAAAAGATCTTAAGACATCCCTGGAGCGATCTCTTGCCAACATGGAGGAGGGGAATGCTTCATTGACTTCTTTCCAAAGCACTTCTAGGGCTGACGCGTCCAGGCACCGACTCATTTTTGAAAACCCTAGGGTAGGAGGCCGACCCTCTTGGTTGTATATATGGCATTTTTCCCCTTTTGTAAAGCAGTTCTTGGTTAGGAGATTGCTGAAAGAGCATTATTCAGACTTTGTAACTCATTTTCATAATATTACAGACCTATAACACAGGGACTCCTCATTTTCTTAATAGAAAGTCATTTCCTTTCAGTTTTTCTTTGTTGTCTTAGAATTGTTTGTGAGTTGTATGATAAAATCCTGTGTAATCCTCTATTTTATTAGATTCCTTTAGTATTGGATGCAAAGAATATTATGTCATAAAGCTGGTTTATGTTAGTGATCTCTTTCTACTGCGTTTATATATGTGAAGACATCTTTTTTTCCTTGTGTTAAGCACTAGAATAGTCGGAACCTTACATAGACTCATTTTTACAAGCATAAATCTTTGTATTGTGAGATTGTTTAGTTGTATTGAGATTTTCTGTGAGTTTTCTGTAGTGTTGTCATATTTTATCTTTGGTGTATCACCTGTTAGTGATAGGTTTTAAATTTGAGTACATCCTTCTTACTCTTTCCCTTGTCACTCTTCAGTTTTTCTCAAAGTATCTTAAGGGGAACCAGCCCATAACCTGGAGGTTCACTTCATCCCCAGGTCACCCACAACCTCGAAGTGTTCCCATGTGTCGATAGGTTGCTATAGTTGATAGCTTAGCAAGGGTGCAAACTTTATTCGACAATAGGTAGATGAACCAAATTTGATGAAGAGTAATTTCCTCTTTATCCATGGTTACCATAATTGAACACCTAGAGGGATATTAGGGTTATGAGAATAAATAAGGATATAATCCATTGATTTTAGTATAATAGGATATTGAGCAATGGGTACAAGAATCCTTAGATAATCTCTTAGAACCTTTCATTGTATAAAATGATTTCAAAAGAATCAATCAATTACCAACACCTTTAGATGTTGCATGCATTATTGATAATTCCTTACCCTAATCCTAATTCCACTCACCCAGGAATGAATAAACTAATTGTTTGATTAGGAAAACAACTAACCATTAACAATATTTCGATCAATGTAGAAGAAGTTGAGATTGTAGAATCACTTTAGAGCCACAAATATGCATTTTCTCGGCAGTACAAATGCATGAAATGGATTCACCCTATCATATTCACACACCACATCTACACTAAGGATGCTAGACCTATCTGACAATCACAAACGAAAATCAATATTTCCCTTTAAAATATTGTAAAGGAAGAAATTTAAAAACTACCCTAACTTGAATATTCAATGGGTCTCACCATTTTTCATCATTCCCAATAAAAATATAAAATGGAACATATACATTGATTATTAAGAGATAAAAAAATCCACTAGAAATGATTATTTTTCTTTCCTAAATGAATTCAATGGATACAATAAAATCCAATTATCCTTAGTAGATTAGGAAAAAACCAATTTCACTTATCCTTGGGGTACTTACGCATATAGGGCCCTACCGTTCAAGTTATATAATGCCCCAATAAATTTTCAATGATTTGTTCTAGCCATATTTGTCGATTTGATCAACACATGCATTGAGATATATTTGGATGACTTTATCGTCTAGGGAAAAATATATGATGAAGTTTTAAAAACCTCAAAAAAGTGCTTACTAGATGTCAGGAGCATCAACTATCCTTAAATCATGAGAAATATCTTATCATTATAAATGGAAGGATAGTCTTGGGACATCATGTTTCTTGGTAAGGAATTAAGGTAGATCCTAATAAAATTTAAATAATTGTGTAAATACCCTCCCCTCATTCATAAATGGAGGTAAGAAGATTCTTAGGACATGATGACTTCTATAGTTGATTTATTGAAATTTTTTGTAAGATATATGAACCATACTTGCCTTACAAAGGAAAGATTGTGGATTGTCATGGACTAATAAATTTCAACAATAATTTGATACTATTAATAATTCTTTATAGTAGTTTCCTATGCCATCAATAAATTCTTCCATTACATTAATAGATACAAGGTATTTGTTCACACTAATCATTAAACCATTACAAATACACAAAGATATGGTAAGAGGTAGGATCATTCATTGGCTCTTATTTTTGAAAAAAAAATGATATCACTATTGTTAGTAAGCTACGAAAGGAAAATATAGTTATTTATTTCATGTCAAAATTGAATTTATAAGGAAATAAGGAATTGATAGATGATGCTTTTCCTAACGAGCATTTTTTTCCATCTCCATCTTCTCACCATGGTTTTCTAATATGGATAACTACTTGGTTACAAGGAAGTGCCCCCTCCATTTTAGTTATAAGGAAATAAAAAGACTAATTATAAATAACTCATGGATAAATGGATTATTATTTAAATATTTTCCCTACCATTTGTTACGAAGGTGTGTGCAAAAAATATAAGTGTTGTCAAATAAGGTTTGCACCCTTGCTAAGCTATGAACTGTAGCAACCTATTGACACATGGGAACACCTCGAGGTTGTGGGTGACCTGGGAATGAAGTGGACCTCCATATTATGGGCTAGTTCCCCTTAAAATAACTTGAAAATACTAAAAAATGACAAGGAAAAGAGTAAGAAGGATATGCTTAAAATTTAAAACCTATCACTAACAGGTGGTACACCAAAGATAAAATTTGACAATACTATTGAAACTCACAAAAATATCAATAAAGCTAAACAATCTCACAACACAAAGATTTATGTCTGCAAAAGCGATTCTATGTAAGGTTCTAATTGTTCTAATGCTTAACACAAGGAAAACGATGATGTTTTCACATATATAAATGCAATAGAAAGAGATCACTAACATAAACATGCACTATGACATAATATTCTTTGCATCCAGTACTTAAGTTGATAAAATAAAAGATTGCACAAAATTTTATCATGCAATTCACAACCAATACTAAAACAACAAAGGAAATCGGTGAAGGAAATGAATTTCTATTGAGAAAAATATGGAGTCTCTGTATTACAAATCTGTAGTATTCATAAAAATGAGTTACAAAGTCTGAATAATGCTCTTTCAACAATCTCTTAACCAATAACTCTCTCTTTACAAAGAGGCAAAAATGCCATATATACAACACAAAACTGAAAAAGTGTCAGCCCCCGCCCTAGGGTTTACAAAAAATGAGTTGGTTCCTAAACACGTCGGCCCTCGAAGAATTTTGGAATAAATTCAATGAGGCATTAAATATGCATACCTTGTTCATGTTGGTGAAAACTCACTCCCAGGCATGGCCTTTAGATCTTTTGCAACCATCGCATTAACTCGTAGCCCTCGTGTCCACCCTCGAGACTTCTTTGTAGAGCTGCTTTGAATGTTCTGAAGTATGGTCATTAATGTTGATCTACCTTTACCAGTAGACATCCCAATTGTCATTGAGACTCGCAACTTCTTCCTTTCTGCTTCCCTCTCGTTATAGATCTTTTCGCAAGTTGACCCCCTTGAGAAGCAGCATCTGACTTTCCTGTCTAGATCTTTATAGATGAACACCACTGTTCACCAATCCGATCATCATCTTCGATCATAGGGTAGATCCATATCGCACATAGTCTGTTGATCTTCTCACCGGTCAAACTGTCATGGTTTGCCTTCAGCTTCCTCCGATTGGTTGAACAGATACCATGTGGGATCCCTAGACGGTCAAAATTTATTCCCATAGAAACGCATGTCGGTGAGACACTAGTTGTGTCTCCCCGATGCTACAATGCTTCACAACAACTATCGACATAACTTACCACTGTCGGAAAGAGTTTACAACGAGCTACAAGAGTCATACTGATATCCAACACTATCGCCCAGACCATCGCTATCAGCAAGACAACATAGTGATCCCTCAAGTCCAACCGATGTTAAAACATCTATCAGCGAGACTATAGCATTCATCGGCAAGAGTCTCAACGATCCGCCATGTCACATCGAAGCATCCTTCCATTGGTGAGACCAACAGTCATCGGCAAGACATCATACTAAGGGTAACACCTTTCCCTGATGCTACCTGTTGCCATGAGTTCCATCGAAGATATACATACCCATCGGCAAGACAATCGCTCATCGGCAAGACAATCGCTTTCGCTATGAGTCATATAGAGCTCCTAAGTCTTACCGATGTCAAAACACTTGTTAGCGAGGCCAAAATTCATTGGAAAGACATCATACCAAGGGCACCTGATAGTAGATATCACTCAAACCAGACCATCGGCAAGAGTCTTGGCGAAGCCTAGCATGAACACATCCATCGGCAAGACCAATAAGTCATAACAAGGTCCTGGTGAGCCTCAATGCTATGTTGAAGTACCCCCCCTCATCGATGAGACTTCCTCAGTCAGGAAGACATCACACTGAGAGAAAACCATTCGACCAAGAGTCCCCTCAATGACACCCTTGTGAACAATTGTCAGCAAGATTTCTCCCCGAGCGAAGAGAAATAGAAAACTCACAGTGACCAAAATGTCTTGGCGACCCGAGCATTGAAAAAGAAAAGGCGGAGTCAGAGTCGAGATGGAAACTGAAACCAAAACTAACCAACATTTCCAAGTCCATCCCCTATTCTGATTCTGCCTCCGCCAAAGTAAAGAACCCCCAAACAAAAGAAAGCAAAGCGGGATCAGAACCAAAACTGATCCCAGGCGAAACACAGCGGAGGGGGGCGGAAGCGGAACATAAATGAGACCATGAAACTTTTCCAAGTTCAGGTTCGGTTACAGCTCCAGATCTGCCTCCGACAACACACAAAGCAAAAGGGAAGAAATAAAAACACAAAGAAGATCAAAGAGAAAGAAACCTCCCTCGATCACCGGCAACAAAAAAAGCAAAGAAAAGAACAGGCGGAACTGGGATCGAGACCGGAACAAAAACAAAAACTGGGACTTTGGGAAAGTTTTCGATGTTTGGTTCCTGTTCCGGTTTCACCTCTGACATAACTCAAAAATTAGAAAAAGGAAAGAAAAGAAACAAAGGGAAAAACCACCCCACGGTCAAACAAAAAGTTAAAAGAAAACAAACGCACAAAGCGCGGAACCCGAACCAGAACAAAAATAGAAACTGGAACTTTGGAAAAGTTTTGACTTTCGGTTTCGGTTCCAACTCCGCCTCCGACAGAACAAAAAGAAAAGGGCACAAAGAAAACAAAACAAAAAGGGGGAAAGCAAGGAAAAAACATAAAATGAAGACCCTCCCAATAAAAACCGAACACCTGCACGCTGGGCTCAACCCTTATGGGAGCCACATTTAATCCACGTGCCAAATTTAAAACATAATTTTCCCTTGTAGTTGGACAAGAAGCAAACAAGTTAGAAAATATGTAACATTTATGCAAATGTTCCTCCATTTGGCCTTCATGAACACTTGAAGACATAGATTGCCCTGCCTGATTGAGCCCACTGGTGAAAATTGGGTAACATCTCTGACGACCTTAGCTAGATGTTTGTCTGCTAAACATGCAAACCAGTAGCCTAGGCCTATCCATTGGGCATGGAGTCATTGGGAACCTAGACCCACCCCTAGAAAATTCACCCAAGACTCCAGTAACTCAAAAGAAAACACATACGAGGCCTTGGCCCATCCAAGAAAAAATAGTAGGAGAACTGTTCATTTGTGTTGAAACAACACTTAGGGAATGAAAACTGCATCTGATCTAATGTGCGAAAGCACTTATTAATATCTAGAATTTTAACAGCTATGTACAGATTTAGGTCCATACCTCAAAAGCAATGTTTGAGGTGAATCCCATTCACTAGGATTAGTTCCACTATACCATCCAACTTAGATAGTTGGAAAGCATTATGTTGTTTCCTCTTAGTGATGATATATGGCTTGTTCCAAAATGCATCAAATTTGGAGTGCTTTCCAGGCCTGCTTTTCAATTCATCCCACTTTAGCACTATGTCATCTTCCTAGAACACTTTGGGAGACACATTTTTATCGAATGACCTTTTCATTTGAGCTTGACGTTGCTCAATCTTTTTCACTGCTTCAGCTCTGATTTCTTTAAGTTCAATTAACTGAGCTAACCTTGTTGTCATAGGTTCCTCCTCAATCATATCAAGTTGGTTTACCAGATCAAGGGCTGGGAGTTCAACTGAAATAGGCAGTCTTGCCTCTTTTCCATACACTAATATGTATGGAGAAAGTCCTATAGACCTTTTTGATGTAATCCTATCAGCCCACAAGGCTGATTTCAGCTTGGTGTGCTAGGCTCTTTGATTGTCTTCCATAGTTCTCTTAATGATCCTCAGGAGATTCTTGTTAGTGGACTCATCCTGTCCATTGCCCTGCAGATAATAATTAGAGGATGTATTCAGATATATACCATTCTTGATAGCCCAGTCAAAAATTTTAACACTCACAAAAGCAAGGGCATTGTTTGAGATAATAGAATCTGGGATACCGAATCTGGTAACTAATTCTTCATAGAAATTCAGGATAGCAGATTCATTAGCCTCTTTGAGTGACACAACTTCAGTCCATTTTGAAAAATAATCAGTGGCTGTGAGCACCCACTTGTGGCTTGCACTTGATGGCGGGTTTATAACCCCAATGAAATCCAAACCCCATTTCATGAAGGGCTGATCAATTTGAATTGGTTGCAATGAGAGGGCTGCCAACTTCTCTTTTCCAGCAAAAATGGCACATTCCTTACATTTCCTCACCCATAAATGAGCATCTCTTAATAAAGTAGGCCAGTAATAGCCTCTTTTCATTATTTTAAGAGTAGTAGCTCTTGGAGAAAAGTGTCCACCAACTGACCCTTGATGGAATTCATGCAATACTCAATCGACCTAATTAGCTTTAATACATCTCAATAAGACACCATGAAAATATCTCCTAAATAGTAAACCATTTAAAAGAACATAAGGTATGGATTGCAGTCGATAATACCTTCTTCTGGATTTAGTTAGATCAGGAGGGCACTTACCAGTCAATAAAAAATGTGTCATTTCTGCAATCCAACCTATAGGAGCAGGTATAGCAGCTTGTTGTCCATCTTGAAGTGCTAAAACAAAACCTTCTTCCTCCTTTATGTTGTTGTTGTCCTCTGTAAGCTGTTCGCAGAGACCTCTCCCTCTTATTAGTTTGGTAACCTTTATTTCAAGGTCATACTCCATCACCTTAGTGACCCAACTAGCTCTTTTATCACTCAAATCTTTGTTCAGTAAAAATTCTTTTACACTTGGATGAGCAACCATTAGTATAATCTTGTTATTGGAAAGCATGTGCTTGAACTTCTTTAAGCTTCTTATAATGAGAACATGTTTCTCTACAAAAGTATACTTGAGCTCGTAATCTTTGAGTCCCTGACTAAAGAACACCACTAGCTATTCAGATCCTTCATCATTTTGTTGTACAAGCATGGCTGAAAGTGAATCAATATTTCCATAGGCATATAAAATGAAATCTTTAGAAAAATCAGGATTCAGAAGTGTAGGTGCAACTGCTAATGCCTCTTTTATAAGCTCAAAACTTCTTTTCCCATCCTTAGTCTAGCTGAAAGGTACATTCTTTCTCAACATATGAGTTAGTGGACTTAATAAATCAGCAATGTTAGGAATAAGCTGCCTAACAAAGTTAATCCTACCAATAAAACTTTGCAAACCTTTTTTGTGCGCTGGTAAAGGAAGAGCTAAGATAGCACTTATTCTTTTAGGGTCAATAGTAATACCCTGTTTGGACACCACATAACCAAGAAATCTTCCTTCGTGAACAACAAACATACACTTTTTGGGATTAAGTGATATCCCAAATTCCCTGCATTTCTCAAAAATCTGCCTCAAATGATTCAGATGATCCTTAGCCTCCTTAGAAAAAATAGTGATATCATCAAGATAGACTAAGACTATCTTGTACATTAAACCCTGAAAGGCCATATCCATGGCTTTTTGAAAGGTTTCCCCAGCATTAGATAAACCAAAGGGCATTTTATGATAGGCCACAGTTCCCCATTTTGTGGTGAAGGTTGTTTTGTAATGATCTTCTTTTTTCACTAATATCTGGTTGTAACTAGAATAACTATCTAATAAGGAAAACCTTTTAGACTCTGAAACTACCTAAAGTATCTGCACCATAGAAGACAGAGGATGGTGGTCTTTTAAAGAGGCCCTACTTAAGTCACGAAAATATACATAGAGTCTTATTTCACCATTTTTCTTCCTTACTGGTACTAGGTTTTAAACCATGAGGTATGCTTAATGGGGAAAATAATGCTGCTTTCAATCAACTTATCTAGTTCCTTTTTCATCAAAGGCTCTAACTTAGGATTCAAGGGCCTCTATTTTTGCCTAACAGGTTTGACATTAGGCTCAATTTCAATGGTATGTTGAGCAAGCTGGGGATTAAATCCCTTTAAATCAGTATATTTCCAAGAAAAGATATCATTAAATTATTGACAAAGCTGAATGAAAACATGCTTCTCTTCGGTTGTACATACCTTGCCTAACTTAAGAAGCTTTTCTTTGAAAACTTCAACTTCTTTGTAGTGATCTTGCTAAACTTGAATACTACCCTTGGGTTTTCTAGCTTCATCATCTGTATTAAAAATAGATTCTAAAGTGACTAGGCCTTTAGGCAACTTGTTGTTTTTTAGCTGAATAATCTGGTCACTGTATTGGTGTTGTAACTTTTCCTGATTGGTATGTGAGAACTCAACTTCTTCTCTTAAAAAGCTGACAATTTGTTGGTCATTATCAAAGACTTGCTAGTGTATATTATTATTAGGCACAACAGGCCTAACTACAATCTTAATATGCTAATTAGTTTTATCACTACAAATCTCTTTTTGAATATCATGTTCAGCTCCTACAACAGCTAATCTATCAGCATGTTTATTATGAGTTCTAGGAATGGAAATCAAATTAAATGCCTCAAATCCCTCTAAGAGGTCCCATACTCTATTCCTATAAGACTTGAGTATATCATTTTTCACAACATTAAGCTTTCTGACTTGATTGACAACCAACTCGTTGTCACCATAAACCTTTAGAAAGTTGATACCTCTCTGTCTTGCCCACTCTAAGCCCTGGACTAGAGCTTCATATTCAGCAGAATTGTTAGAACAACTAAAATAGAATCTGAAAGCTAGATAGTACTGGTCGTGTCCACAAAAGGATATAAAAGTCACGACAAATCCTAACCTGGGAATTGGACATTCCAGCAGGCGACTAACATCTTCTTATGGTCGTTCATTTACATTGTCAAACCAGGGAACGTATACTTGAAATGGAGCGGCATTGTATGTGCACTAAGAACCAGTTTCAGTCACGATTTACCAGAAATAAATGCGTGAAAGGAATTCTACTTATGCTACAGGAATGTAATGCGAAGCCTTCTAGACTTAATCAAAACAAACTATGAACTGGCCTTATGTTGTAGGAACAAACACATGGATGGATTCCCGATGCTACAGGAACAATATAAGACTGAGTTTGCACTGAAACTTTCAAGAATGAAATCTAACTTATGATTAACAAAAAATAAATGACTAACTAACTAACTACATATACTTACTAAGTGGGCCCCCTTAGCAAGCATCAACTAGTTTATGCAAGTATTGAACTCAGAACTTCATCAACTTTTATTCATAAACTCAGAATGATATACATTGTTCTGCTCATATGAAAACTAACACAAAACACTATCTCTTATTATAATACTAACTCTTACATACTCTGCTTGCTCACTCGCGCAGGAGGAACACTTATTTAAACCAAAAAAGCAACTAACTACCTAACTCTAACAAAGAAAGATGTGGACATAAATGTATCCTGAAACCGAGGAAAAGACTTCTCATAAATGAAAGCATATCTGTTCAACACGATCTAGAGAGAATTTAGCATTCTACTCTTTCCAGATTAATGATCATTTAGGTTTCTTCCCAATAACCCGGTCAGAGAGTCTTCATTGGAACAACTTCCTCAACACCGTGCTGCAAATGGACTTTACTGCAAGGCTGAAATCTGTTGTGCTTGACTCGTTCATACTCCCTTCAACAACCTGCGATGCACAAGGCGATAGAGGTGAAAGAAAACATGTGTGGCGAACAACACAATACATTCATTAATCACATATTAAATCTCTCATTAAAAACCATATGCATTAAATCAGTCATTCGAAAGGTCAAACAGGGTAATTAATAAGACACATAGAGGTGTTAAGCTGCAGGAATATAGGAATGTATTGCTACATGATACTACCCAAAAGTCTTTAATAAAAGAGTTAAAACATCCATTAGCAACAAGAGTAAAGATATTAAAAATACATCATAATACTCAAATTATGAGCATATCCTGAGCTCATCATCTGCCCCCTACTTAACCTAATGATGGTCCACCAGCATTAAGTTTCCTGGTTGTTTCCCTAAAATCCATAGGAGCAGTATGGCTTTGTGGTGAAGTTCCAAATTTATAGTAGAAGCCTCTGAAATGTTGCCATCTTTCATATCTGAGGGTTTTTGGATCCTTATTAACATCTGTAGCTCGATAGGGATCAAGTGGCCACATTAAAACCGGAGGTCAAAATGTTATTAGAAACCATAACTCGAACCTCTTCTGAAGACCAAGTTGTATGTACTTCTCTGTCCTTCCAAGGGATGCTTTAAAATTCAGGGGGCTATGTGGCTCAGATTTCCTCAACCCAACAGTCAATTTCTCCCATCTCTTTTCAATTCTAGAAGAGGCAAGCTTCCAAAACAGATATGGTTGGCCTTTGAATTCTTCATACACTTGCTTTCTGATATCAAATATTTTTATTCTTTTTGTTTGATTATTGAACCCATATGCAACAGTAAGCCAAGTTTTCAACATTGTGTAGGGATCTGAGCTTTCTGGTCGCAGTGGGATAAGCTCATCCCTTTCAACCTCTTCATAAAGAATTATCAATTGGCCGCCCATGACATGAGTGACCTCAAATGAATATCACCAATATAAAGAAGTGGATTCCACTCTGTTTCAGAGGGAATTATCAATCCATGCAAATAAAATTCACATAAAGAATTCTTTAGCCAACTAGGGGCCACTTGGTATGCATCATAAAATTCTTTGGCTGTATGAATAACAGGATCTAAATTCCTTGAAATTCTCATTAATTGAAACCAAAGAAATTGTTCCTTTAGGCACATAGTATAGACCCTAGGTGGTGATCTACACTCCACAATTTTACCAGTTATTTTCATCATTTCATCCATTTTCTTTTTCATTTCCTGGATTTCCTGTTTCTTCCTTTCAATTTCTCTTTTCAGTTTCTTCTTCTCTTCCTCCCAAAGAATTTGTTGAATTTCATTCTTGGCTAAGTGGCGGAAACTCAAGGTTTGAAATGTGACCGGCCTCCATGTGGTTCTAAGGTATTCCAGAAACTCAATCAAAAATGTCTTTTTATAGACAACAACTGCTTGACAAGTTGTAGGGGGTAATGAGGTTTCATTGGACACTTCCAATTGTTCAGGTTGTTCTTCCTCTTGCTGTAGGATGAATTCCTATTGCTGTGCAGGAGGAGATTGTACTTCCTTTGAAATTTGCCTAGCTGCCTTAGCCAAGTCATCAAGACTTGGCATTCCCCTTTCATTACTACTAGCATGTTGTGCTTCATCAACTTCCATTGGCTCATTTTGCATTTCCTCAGAAACAACAGGTGGGCTATGTGGAACATTCTTAGATACATTCTGAGAATCATTATGACTGTATTTTCCAGAGTCCTATGAAATTATTATAACTTCAGGTTGAGAAGACGTTGAGGTGACTTTACGTTGTTTCCTTGCTGAAGCTCTTTTTGGAAATGTTGCGGCTGTAGGAGGCACTCTCATGGCTTTCCTCTTTCTGACTTGCCTAGAGGATTCAGACTCAACAGAAGAAGATGATGGTGAAACTACAGTGGCAACAGGTGTTGCTGCAGGAGGAACTGCTACAGGAGAAGGTGTTGCAGGAGAGGGACACTATTGTCTTTGAACATGAGGGTCAGACTCTGGGGTTTGTTCTGCCCTAGATGACTCTCCTACCTTTGTTTTTCCTTTTTCTCTTCTACTAGCAGACCTGGTTTGTACTCGGGTAGAGGGCTCTGGTGTGGAGGCCGTAGGAATAGATGCTGCAAGGGTAGGTGCTTCAGGGAGTGCTCTAGGAGGCTCTGGAAGTTCCAGACCCTTTTGGGCAACAAATTCTTGCCAAGAAAGGGGTGATACATCCCTCAGGGAACGCTCAATCAAAAGTTTAATGAGGGCATGATGGGCAATAGAGTTGTCCCTTCCCCTCTGGGTTTCATGGGCACATTGCTTCAAAAGATTTAACAAAAAGTTTGGAACATTAACAGCTAAACCGTGCCTCATATGACTCAATAATTTAAAATGGTAGGAATGTAGGTAGGAATGTAAATAGGAAAAGCATCCCTCACAAGTCAAGTACCTGATTATGAATGCTGCATATTCTGAATATGGAAAAGGGAGTGACACTCGTTTGCATCCTTGTTTAGAAACCTCCAGGGGTCCATCAGTTGGTACTGTAAATTTTTCCCTAGCAGAGATAGCATCTGAAGAGAAATTTTCTCCTACTGCCAGAAGCCCAGTTACTTCAGCAATCCGTTCTTCAGTTACAACCACTGTCAAACCCCACACTATAGCTTCTCCTTTTGAAAGAGTTCTTAAAAACTCACCTGCAACTTCTTCATTAAAGGAATCTAACCTCAGAAAATAGTTTAGCCAACCACAATTGCTAAATGCCTGAACCGTTTGAGGATTTTGTGTCAAGAGTTCATGAGCTACATGCTCATGTCTTACCAATTGGCCACCCATATTCGCAAATTATCCCTGTTGAGATTCCATAAACTCACCTTTTCTAGAAATTCAAAAGAACTTTTTTGCTCTGTTTCTTTCTACTTTTTTTTGTTTCTTTCTGTCCTGCCGTCACTTTCTCTACTTTTCCAAGAATGACTCAAAAGATAATTGCATGAAATGATTGTTAGGAACTACTCATATATAGCAGTTTAATTGTTGTTTAGGATAAAACACGCAGTCATATTTGGAAAGTACAAAAAAAAAAAATATTTTATCAGTTGTGACAGTGACATAAGAAAAGGTTTGAAATGGATTATCCCGCCCCCTACTAAAAATTTGACATGTGTCCACACACGTGTGAAAGGATAGGCGAAGAATGGGCAATAATGATTGATATGTACATAGCAGTTGATGAATAAATAAATAATGTGACAATAAAAGATATCATGTACCTTGCAATTAATGCTCGTACATGCTGGGAAAGATCACAATGCAACATGAAATGACAGCTGGAATAGAAACTATGAATGAGGGCAATATTACAGGATGGATGACGTGGAAGAAAAGAGAATGAATGGCGGTGATGGATGGAAAACGAAGAACGTGGTTTCCTTTAAAAGGAAACCTTTATTATGGGCATGCAACGTAGAATTTAAAGAGAAGTTGCAGGAGAAAGACTGGAGCCTTTTGTTGTAGGAAGATCAGTGGCCGCATTCAAAACAAACTGTTGCATAAATTCATCTTTGGACACTGGCTTATGATACAACTGAAGACAGTGTCTATTAACTAGTAGTTTGAATAAGATTGGATCTAATGTAGCTAACTGAACTAAACCATTATCAAACACAGTTTCTATTTCATAAGGACCAAGCCATCTTGTGGTGAGTTTACCTTGATTTTCCTTGTATCTGGAGTCATAGAGTAGTGCCCAATCAACGGCAGAGAATTGCTTAGTGCGAATATGATTGTCATGCCATTTTTTCCTTTGCTGTTGGATAGTTTCAGTATGCTGTAGGGCAGCTTTCCTCATCTCATCCAATGCATTCAGTTGCAGGAGGCGTTCCTTTTGAGCCTTAGAAATATCAATGTTAAGCTGGAGAGCAGTCCTTAAGGTCTTATGCTCAAACTCAATTGGCAACATAGCAGTCTTACCATAGAGTAACTCAAAAGGAGTAAACCCTGTAGTTGTTTTCTATGTTGTCCTATAAGCCTAGACTGCTTCAGGAAGGCGACTGCTCTAATCCTTCTTGTGTAAGTGGACTGTCTTTATAAGGATTGCCTCAATTTCTCTATTGGTAACCTCTGCCTGACCATTGGCTTGAGGGTGATAGGGGCTAGACTTTCTATGCCTGATCTTATAATCATTCATCAATGCAGTGATTAAGTTGGATGTTAATTGAGCTCCTTGATCAGTAATAAGTTCCCTTGGGACTCCAAACCAAGTAAAAATCTGCTCATATAGGAACTCAACAACTTTATTGTCATGGGCATGTGTCATTGCTTTCACTTCCACCCACTTGGTGACATAATCAGTACACACCAAAATGTATGATTTCCCATTGGATGGAGGATCGATAGGCCCAAAAAAATCCATGCCCCATTTGTCAAAGGGATTGACTACCACTTGTGGATTCAGGGGCATTTCATTAGACCTTGTTGGTCTCCCCATGCATTGACATCTATCACATTTCCTAGTGTAGGCCGCAACATCTTTATGTAGTGTGGGCCAATAATATCCAGTAGTAAGCACTTTCATATTCCCTAACGCATCTTCTCATGACTTGGTCAGGTCCTGTGTAAAATAAACAGTCTGCAATCCATGAAAATTTAAAAATTTTCTCTACCAACAATTGTCTTTCCTTTGGTGAGAAGTGTGCTAGAATTTTGATGGCTGCTAAATAATTTGCAATATCTGCATACCATGGAGTTTGAGTAGCAATAAAAAATAGATGTTCATAGGGAAAGCTATCATCAATTACCTCAGGAGTGTCAGGTGTAGGTGTTTGAAGTCTTGACAAGAAATCAGCCAGCACATTAGCTCGGCCTGGCTTATCAATAACTGTGATATCAAATTCCTGCAACAATAGGAGCCATCTTGCTAATCTGCCAGATATGGCAGGCTTATTCATGAGGTACCTTATTGCTGCATGATCTATATGAACAAATATTTGGTAACCAGTGACATAATGTTGAAACTTGTTCAGGGCATACACAACTACTAGCAATTCTTTCTCTGTGACAGTATAGTTAATTCAGGGCCTTGAAGGTTTTTGCTGATGAAATATATGGCATGCTCAATGGAATTCTCTTTCTGTCCTAAAACTGCCCCTATGGCATAATTAGAAGCATCTGTGTGTATATGAAAGGGCAGACTCCACTTTGGTCCTTGAAGAACAGGTGCCTGAGTAAGTAGGTTCTTAAGCTGCAAGAAAGATTTGTCATAGGCCTCAGTCCAGTTAAATTTAGAATCCTTAGTCAATAAGGCATATAATGGACTGACTATTTTGTTGAAATCTTTGATAAATCTTTTATAATATCCAGCATGTCCTAGGAAACTTCTAACATCCTTTTGTTTTGTAGGTGTTGGCAAAGTTAGAATAACTTCTATTTTTTCTGGATCAACTTGAATTCCTGCTTGAGAGACATGATGGCCTAAAAAAATTCCCTCTTGCATCATCATAAAAGCATTTTTCACTATTCAAAGACAAATTTTGCTCCTGACATCTTTTCAACACTTTTTCCAAATTGGCTAATGCTTCTTCATAAGTAACTCCATAAGTAGTGAAGTCATCCATGTAGATTTCCATAGAATCATGAGAAATGTCAGCAAAAATACTGATCACTGCCCTTTGAAATGTTGCAGGTGCATTACACAGTCCAAAAGGTAAGATAGAGTAGGCAAAAGTACCCCATGGACTGGTAAAGGTTGTTTTGTCTTGATCTTCAGGGGCAATTCTAATTTGATTATACCCACTATATCCATCCAAAAAGGAGAAATACTTTTTACCAGACAATGAGTCTAACACTTGGTCAACAAATGGCAGTGGAAAGTGATCATTTTTAGTTGTTGTGTTCAGCTCCCTATAGTCTACACAAACTCTCCATTTTCCACCTTTTTTAGGGACAATCACCAATGGAGATACCCACTGACTGTCTGAAATGGGGTAGATAAAACCAGCATCAAACAATTTTTGGAGCTCTATTTTAATTATTTCCCTGAGTGTTTAGTTTATCCTTCTTTGAGGCTATCTTACAGGTAAAAAGTCTTCCTTAATGTAGATTCTATGAGTACAGAGCTGAGGATCTATTCCCTTCATATCCCCATAGTCCCATGCAAAAGCTCTGTGTTGATCTTGCAGCATTGTGACTAGGGTAGCTTGTTGAGATTGAAACAACTTATTATTGATATTCAGATAGTGGCTTGGAGACACTTCTACTTGCTTGGTAAGATCATTCATAGAGGCTGTTGATAAAGGTGGTGTCTGTATTTCATGTGGAAGCAAGTTGTGATAAACTGCATGAGATTCAATTGTCAGGCTCTCAGAATTCAGTTGTTGCAGGAAACACTATTGAGGACAGCTATTTGCAGCAGATGGGCTACTCAGATCAGATTTGGACTGCAAAATATGTAAAAGCAAGTCATCCTCACTCTGAAGCTGTGAAAATGGATTATTTTGCAGCATCATTAGCTGAGCCAATGAATTGAATTCTTCAGTTTGCTCTCCCAAATTTGGCCAAACTGGTTTAGACAAGTCTAGCTGAGGCTGGGCAAGTGGATATAAAGCCAATTTCTTTCTTGACTGACCATCAAAAATTGTCATATCTCCTAATCGACATCCTATAAAAGCATCAGTTGTAGCTAACCATGGTCTACCTAGGATAATAGGATATCCTCCCAAAGTTTCCTTAGTGGACAATATGGTGAAGTCTGCTGGGTATTCCCAAGACTCAAAGATGACAATAATATCTTCTACCACTCCATCAGGTTTTATGGTGGAACTATCAGCAAGTTGCAGGACAGTAGGTGTGGACCGAATTGTTGGGATTTTCAAGCACTTCATTATATACTTGGTCATTACATTGATGGCTGCACCAAGGTCTATCAAAACATTCTTTACTATCTGGCCATTAATATTTATTTGTACCATAGGACTCCAAGGGTCAGTATATTTTGGAATGGCTACCTTCCCTAACATAATATCTGCCAACTATCCTAGAACATGAATAGTTTGGGGATCCTTTTTCTTTCTTCCTGATTTCTTTAAACATGCCTCCTTAATGGATTTTGCATAAATTGGGACATCTTTAATAGCTTGGAAAAGGGGTATTTGAATGTGTACATTCTTTAGCTGATCCAAAATATCAAACGTAGGCTCTTCCATAGACTTTGATGTAGTAATTTGCAATCTCTGAGGAAAAGGTGGTTTGGCTTGATGCTACAAGACAGGTTCCTTAGAGACAGTATCTAATACATGTATATGTTATGTAGGATTAGTAGGTTGTTCAGAGGCAGAGTCTGGAATCTTTGTAATGACAAGCGGCTGTGGAGTAGGGAGAGTGGTTCTAGATTTGAGATGGATATCATGAATATTTAGGGCTTAAGTTGGAGACTGATTGGCTTCTGTAAAATACATAGGCTGTTGTTACTGTTGCTGCTTATTATTAGGATTTGGTAATGGTTGAGCACGCATAGGGGTTTGTTTTGGAGGGTCAGTATTTAATGTAGGTGTTGCAGGAGGTGGCATGAGAGCCGGAGGTTGTGGCTACTGAAGCTGCAGGGAGCCAGGAGATTGGTTCTACCATTGCTATGGACTTCTCCATTGAGGATTATGTTGCCAGTTACCTGGGGGTGGAGTCCATTGTCCTTGTGGTTTTTGCCAACCTCCTTGAGGAGATTTCCATTGAGGACTTTGATAGTTACTCCAGTGAGGTTGAGAAGTATTCCAAGGTGGTGATGGGCCATATGTAGGCTTCCATTCGTTATTGTAATTAGAATAAGGATTACCAAAATTCAAAGGATCTTGAGGCATACCTTGTCTTTGAGCCCATGGTCGCCTTTGTGCGATGAAGAATACTTGGTCATCATCACCTTCTACCATCTTAAAGTCAGTAGGTAACTGCTTAACCTCTAGGTTAGCCACCATCTTACATCTGCAGTCACGTTTCTTCTATCTACAATGTGGATAGAACTCAGCCAAGATTGCTTCAGCTTCCTCATGTTTCTTTCGAGCTTGCGCCAAAAATGGTCACGTCCACAAAAGGATATAAAAGTCACAAAAAATCCTAACCTGGGAATTGGACATTCCAGCAGGCGACTAACATCTTCTTATGGTCGTTCATTTACATTGTCAAACTAGGGAATGCATATTTGAAATGGAGCAGCACTGTATGTGCACTAAGAACCAGTTTCAGTTACGATTTACCAGAAATAAATGTGTGAAAGGAATTCTACTTATGCTACAGGAATGTAATGCGAAGCCTTCTGAACTTAATCAAAACAAACTATGAACTGGCCTTATGCTGCAGGAACAAACACAGGGATGGATTCCCGATGCTACAGGAACAATATAAGACTGAGTTTGCATTGAAACTTTCAAGAATGAAATCTAACTTATGATTAGCAGAAAATAAACGACTAACTAACTAGCTACAACTACTTACTAAGTGGGCCCCCTTAGCAAGCATCAACTAGTTTATGCAAGTATTGAACTCAGAACTTCATCAACTTTTATTCATAAACTCAGAATGATATATATTGTTCTGCTCATATGAAAATTAACACAAAACACTATCTCTTATTATAATACTAACTCTTACATACTCTGCTTGCTCACTCGCGCAGGAGGAACACTTATTTAAACCAAAAAAGCAATTAACTACCTAACTCTAACAGAGAAAGACGTGGACATAAGTGTATCCTGAAACTGAGGAATAGACTTCTCATAAATGAAAGCATATCCGTTGAACACGATCCAGAGAGAATATAGCATTCCACTCTTTCCAGATTAATGATCATTTAGGTTTCTTCCCAACAATCCGGTCAAAGAGTCTTCGCTAGAACAACTTCCTCAACACCGTGCTGCAAATGGACTTTACTGCAAGGTTGAAATCTGTTGCGCTTGACTCGTTCATGCTCCCTTCAACAACCTGCGATGCACAAGGTGACATAGGCGAAAGAAAACATGCGTGTCAAACAACACGATACATTCATTAATCACATATTAAATCTATCTCATTATTCAAAAACTATATGCATTATATTAGTCATTCGGAAGGTCAAACAGGGTAATTAATAAGACACATAGAGATGTTAAGCTGCAGGAATATAGGAATGTATTGCTACAGGATACTACCCAAAAGTCTTTAATAAAAGAGTTAAAACATATATTAGCAACAAGAGTAGAGATATTAAAAATATATCATAATACTCAAATTATGAGCATATCCTGAGCTCATCAAGTACTTTTGACCTTTTGGTGATACCGACATACATCCACCACCAACACCTACGCTACTCCTTGAGCCATCAAAATATAGCTCCCACACATCATTTTCATGTTGTTCACTGTGATGTACTTTGTCCTTTTCAATATTAGGCATAAAAGAGTTAGTCTCATGCATCATATAAACACCAATGTCAACCTCCTCCAACTGCTTACCTATACCGACTTCATGAGTTTGAGATGCCCACTCTTTAGGAAGAATATTTGATGTTCTTTCCATTTGAATTTCAGCGTCTTGAACAACAGGTTGCTCCACTTGTACACTTGTAAACAAGTTAGCATTAATAGGAGATGGATTTTAAGGTTCAATATGAACTTTGGCTATGAGTTTTGATTTAACAGTGACTCTAGTACCATATCTAGTTCTGAACAGCATATGAGACCAATCAGAGGATAGGTAACCACCTATCTTGGCCGTAAAATCCCTAGATAAATAAAGGGAAAAGTACAGGGGCAACTCAATAATGTAGATATCCTGTGGTATTGCAAAATTTGCACAGGCATGTAAAGTTAAGCTCAAATTTTTAATGACCCCTACTTTGTTAACAACAGTGCCATCCAATCGTACTACCCCCTTTTCTAGTGGCTCATATTCAATTCCCAACTTATCAACAATTTGTTTGGGAATAACTAAACTACTAGCCCCTGAGTCAATCATACAATTGTGAACAAGATGATCTCCTATGATCAATGACAAATAAAATGGAGGTGGCTTGGCCTTAGCAGCTTGCTGTTCTTTATCACTAGCAGCAGTGCTAGTCAGCACAACTTTCTCCTTTTCTATACTAGGCTCATTTGAGACACTTAAACCTGATAAAGCAGATTGAAGTAGGTCCTTTGACCCAAAATACTCAAAGAATCCCATATTGACATGGGTACATTAATTTTTTTCATATGCTCAAACATATTGAAAGATGTGACAGGTTTAACTTGACCTTTAGGAGGAATAACATCACCTTTAACCGAAGGCGCTTGGACTAATGAATTAGAATGTTGCTTGCCTAACAAAGGCTGCCCTCTTGGTAGCATTCAAATTTGGTTAGCTTTTGATGAGCCAGGAGCATTCGGATTCTGGTTCAGCCCTTGTTTTGATTGCGTTTGAACTGTATCAGGTTGATGTCCTTCATCTATTGTCCTCTTTTTACTGCGTGTGTTGTCTGAAATTGAAGAATCAACGTGGTTCACTCCACAAAATTCTTCCCCTTGCTAGTTTAGGAATGTAGACTCATGTGTCTGTTGCTCTTGTTGTTGTACTTCAGTTGCTACAGGCACATTAGACTGTATTTTTGAACTGTTCTGAACCATCAAGGCTTGATTAAGCAACCCGTTTACATAGGTACTCTGATTATGGGGCTGATTACATGGAAAGCACCACTCATAATCCTGAACTAAATTGTTCTGGACAGGTGCAAGCTCTTTGGAAGTGCTTGCAACATTTGAGTTATAAGCTTGATATGGCCTTGGGTTAGGAGTAGATCTTTGACCCTGATTATAAGGCTGATAAGATGGTCTGTTGGTCTAATTTTTCTAGTAATTAGATTGGAATGAGGGTTGATAAGGCTTAAAACCTTGATTTTGCTATTTTTTGAGATTAACCATCTCATTGCCAAAGGTTCTAAGTAGGCCTTTAATCTCTTGCAGTTCATTAGACTGAGCTGGAAATGCATTTACTTGGCCGTTAGGCTAGGTATCAGGTGCTGGCAATGCTGGTGCACTTGGAATAACAACCAAAGGAGGTAACTGCATAGGGATTGGAGGCTGAAGAGGAGGAAATATTGGCACAAGTGGTCTTGGGGCAATTTTACCAGCCTGTATGAGGCTGTTTTCAGCTCTAACAACTACACCATAGGCTGCAAGAAGTGTATCCCCTCCCATTGATTGAATCATTATGGAAATATCACTATTTAAAGCTCTTAAATAGTATAAAAATGCATGATTAGCAGTAGGCCTTACTGTTTGTGGAATTCTATCCCACGTTCTCTGGAAACGATGATTGAAATCTAACATAACTTCATGAGGAGCTCTTTTGATTGTAGGCAAATGTTCCACCAATGACAAGTGGTCCAATTTATTTTCAAAAAACTTGCACAATTGGCTGCCTAACTCATCCCATGTTGCTATGGAGTTGATGGGCAGGCCTTTGAACCATTGTAAGGATTTTCCTTTAAATGATGCTGCCAACAATCTGAGTGCAACATTTTCCTGAATCACATGATGAACAACACATAGGTTAGAAACATCCTTTATTGGCTCTATTGGAGTGGTATGATCTTCGCCATGAAAATATGGCAGATTTTTTAAGGCAGAACTAGGAATTTTGTCATGCTGAACCAAATTCAGTGGGCTGCCTTGGTTAAAAGCAACAAATGGTTGATTTCTCACTGTTGGAATCATTGTAACTGGGATACTCTTAGCAATAATAACAGGAACAATAGTATGGCTTCTCACAAAAGGATTTGACTTGGATTTTTTGAAATAAACAACCATCTTTTGAACCTTCTGAACTTCCCTCCCCCTTCTTCTAGGTGGGGACAACTGCAAATACTCAAAAATAGGTGAGTTACTCCTAGTCTGCACTCTTTTCATGAGCAGTAATGCACTGGAATTGCTAAGTCTGAGCTCGGAGTTGCCAAGTATGCTAAAATTTCTCTTAAGGACTTGCGATTTCTATTGCACATACCAAACAACAGTATGATAATTTTGGTCTAAGACTGAAAAATAGCTCTTAGTCCCACTGGGCGTGCCAAAAACTATTGTCAAATAAGGTTTGCACCCTTGCTAAGCTATGAACTGTAGCAACCTATTGACACATGGGAACACCTCGAGGCTGTGGGTGACCTGGGAATGAAGTGGACCTCCAAATTATGGGTTGGTTCCCCTTAAAATAACTTGAAAATACTAAAAAATGACAAGGAAAAGAGTAAGAAGGATATGCTTGAAATTTAAAACCTATCACTAACAGGTGGTACACCAAAGATAAAATTTGACAATACTATTGAAACTCACATAAATCTCAATAAAGCTAAACAATCTCACAACACAGAGATTTATGTCTGCAAAAGTGATTCTATGTAAGGTTTTGACTGTTCTAATGCTTAACACAAGGAAAACGATGATGTTTTCACATATATAAATGCAATAGAAAGAGATCACTAACATAAACCTGCACTATGACATAATATTCTTTGCATCCAGTACTGAAGGAATCTGATAAAATAAAAGATTGCACAAAATTTTATCATGCAATTCACAACCAATACTAAAACAACAAAGGAAATCGGTGAAGGAAATGACTTTCTATTGAGAAAAATAAGGAGTCTCTGTATTACAACTCTGTAGTATTCATAAAAATGAGTTACAAAGTCTAAATAATTCTCTTTCAGCAATCTCTTAACCAAGAAATATCTCTTTACAAAGAGGCAAAAATTCCATATATACAACACAAAACTGAAAAAGTGTCAACCCTCACCCTAGGGTTTACAAAAAATGAGTCGGTTCCTAAACACGTCGGCCCTTGAAGAATTTTGGAAATAAAGTCAATGAGGCATTAAATGTGCATAGCCTGTTCATGTCGGTGAAAGCTCGCTCCCAGGCATGGCCTTCAGATCTTTTGCAACCATCGCATTAACTCGCAACCCTCGTGTCCACCCTCGAGACTTCTTTGTAGAGCTACTTTGAATGTTCTGAAGTATGGTCATTAATGTCGATCTACCTTTGCCAATAGACATCACAACTGTCATTGAGACTCGCAACTTCTTCCTTTCTACTTCCCTCTTGTTATAGATATTTTCGCAAGTTGACCACCTTGAGAAGCAACATCCGACTTTCCCGTCTAGATCTTTACAGACGAACACCACTGTTCATCGATCCAATCATCATCTTCGATCACAGAGTAGATCCATACCACACACAGTCTGTTGATCTTCTTCTCACCGGTCAAACTGCCACGGTTTGCCTTCAGCTTCCTCTGATTGGTTGAACAGATACCACGTGGGATCCTTAGATGGTCAAAATTTATTCCCATAGAAACGCATGTCGGTGAGACACTAGTTGTGTCTCCTCAATGCTACAATGTTTCACAGCAGCTATTGTCATAACTTACCACCGTCGGCAAGAGTTTACAATGAGCTACAAGAGTCATACTGATATCCAACACTATTGTCCAGACCATCGCTATCGGCAAGACAACATAGCGATCCCTCAAGTCCAACTGATGTTAAAACATCTATCGGCGAGACTATAGCATTCATTGGAAAGAGTCTCAGCGATCCTCCATGTCATACCGAAGCATCCTTCCATCGGCAAGACCAACAGTCATCAAAAAGATATCATACCGAGGGTAACACCTTTCCCCAATGCTACCTGTCGCTAGAAGTTCCATCGAAGATATACATACCCATCGGCAAGACAATCGCTCATCGGCAAGACCGACGAGACCTTTCACCGAAGTCCACGACAAACCCATCGACAAGACAATCGCTTTCGCTATGAGTCATATAGAGCACCTAAGTCTTACCGATGTCAAAACACATGTTGGCGAGGCTAACAGTCATCGGAAAGACATCATACTGAGGGCACCCGACAATAGATATCACTCTGACCAGACCATCGGCAAGAGTCTCGGTGAAGCCCAGCATGAACACATCCATCGGCAAGACCAATAAGTCGAAACAAGGTCCTGGCGAGCCTCAATGCTACGCCGAAGTGCCCCCCCCATCGGCGAGACTTCCTCAGTCAGCAAGACATCACACTGAGAGAACACAATTCAGCCAAGAGTCCCCCCGATGACACCCTTGTGAACAACTGTCGGCGAATGTTCTCCCCGAGTAGAGAGAAATAGAAAACTCACAGCGACCAAAACGTCTTGGCGACCTGAGCATTGAAAAAGAAAAGGAAGAGTCAGAGTTAGGATGGAAACTGAAACCGAAACTAACCAAAATTTCCAAGTCCATCCCTCGTTTCGATTCCGCCTCCGCCAAAGTAAAGAACCCCCAAAGAAAAGAAAGCAAAGCGGGATCAGAACCAAAACCGATCTCGGGTGAAACACAGCGGGGGGGGCGGAAGCGGAACAAAAACGAGACCATGAAAGTTTTCCAAGTTTAGGTTCGGTTACAGCTCCGGATTCACCTCCAACAACACACAAAGCAAAAGGGAAGAATGAAAAACACAAAGAAAATCGAAGAGAAAGAAACCTTCCTCGATCACCGGCAACGAAAAAAGCAAAGAAAAGAAGAACGGGCGGAACCGGGATCGGGACCGGAACATAAACGAAAACTATAACTTTTGGAAAGTTTTTGATGTTCGGTTCCGGTTCCGGTTCCACCTCCGACAAAACTCAAAAATGGGAAAAAGGCAAGAAAACAAACAAAGGGAAAAACCAGCCCACGGTCAAACGAAAAGTCAAAATAAAACAAACGCACAAAGCGCGGAACCGGAATCGGAACAAAAACAAAAACTGGAACTTTGGAAAAGTTTTGATGTTTGGTTTCGGTTCTAACTCCGCCTCCAACATAAAAAAAAAGAAAAGGGCACAAAGAAAACAAAACAAAAAGGGGGAAAGCAAGGAAAAAACATAAGATGAAGACCCTCCCAATAAAAACCGAACACCTGCACGCTGGGCTCAACCCTTATGGGGGCCGCATTTAATCCACATGCCAAATTTAAAACATAATTTTCCCCTACAACTGCACAAGAAGCAAACAAGTTAGAAAATATGTAACCTTGATGCAAATGTTCCTCCATTTGGCCTTCATGAACACTTGAAGACATAGATTGCCCTGTCTGATTGAGCCCGCAGGTGAAAATCGGGTAACAATAAGTGTATGATATCATTTGAGCATACCATGACGAGCTTTCTATTGGAATTTTTTCAACTTTAAGGATTAGCCACAAGATTCTTGGGGTTGGATACTACTAGCCTACCTTGACCAAGGATGTATAATAATACATTAAGCATTGTAATCATATTTAGAGGTTGGGGCACCCAACACGTTCCAATGAGATGCATATTCATCGTGGTTCTATAGCCTTTTGAGAAGTGAGGAATAGAATTCAAGGGACCAATTGATCCCCCATCCAAATAAAATCACTATATCCCAATTTGTACAAATTATGCCACCAAATAGATTGAAGCTAATGCATTATCAATAGCTCGTGAAGAAAAGGTGGTAAGTTTATAATAAAACATAGTCTGCAAATATTTTAATTCCACAAGTTTTTATTTTAGACCAAGGGCCCCAATTCATTTTATAAATGATAAGAGAATTCATGAAAAGGTACCAAAACAACCACAAAAGTAATCTCCCTACCAACCCCAAACTTATGGGTAGGTGGAGGTGACTAATTAGTAACTTGAAAAACATATTGACAAAAAAATATAGTAGAAAATTGAGTAGATTGAATAGATAGACTCTCAAAATAAATTCATCCTTGCATAACTACTTAGATGATATGTACAACTTCACTCCTTATGAGTTGGTGTATGGAAAGTAACCAACATTTTCAATCAAATATGAATTGGAAACCTTGAGAATATTAGCAGGATTAAGAATTGATCTAACAACAACATGACATTAGAGAATATTACAACTCAACAGATTGGATAAAATGTGAATGGGATAATTATACCACATTGAACTCATGCAACAACAAAGGAAACCATGGCACAACAAACACATAGTCAATAATTAGTTTGTAGTAGGAGAGTGGGCCTTGCTTTATGATTCAAGGTATCAAGAATTCAATGGTAAAATCCATACAATATGGCTCAGGCCCTATGAGATAGCATAAATATTCAATAATAGAGTTGTGCAATTTATTCCCTTTGATGGAAGTAGGAGAGCACTTCTAGTCAATGGTCATAGATTGAAAGTATACCACAAGTTAACTTCTAAGGAAGAATTCATAGTAGAACTCCAAACTCACTTTGAACACTACATTGTCGAGGATTTTTCTTCCATGGATGTGGAGTTCTAGTGAACACTGATTTCTTTTTAAATTGAGGATTGGAAACAAAAAATGGTGGTTCTCAATTTGGGGTAAGGTTGAACAATAGCAATGACAATTCTCTCCCTAATAATTGAAAAGTATTCAAGTCTAGTCATCCTAAGAAGAGCTCCGAAATATATAGTTTCAATGTGAACCCTACACCCCTTGAGCTATGGAATGATCAAGCTTTGAAATTACAGAGCTCCACCATAATCCCAACCAACTTGATCTAAAAACATACAGTATTTTAGATTTATGCAATTAGGCCAATGCATTGATACAATTTAGAATAAAATATGGTAACCTCTTATGTTTTTATTTTAATAGTTTTAAAGTTAATTAGTAATGTAATTAGTGCCCACCATAAATACATAGAACTTTGGGTAGCATCATGCAATATTTTATCCTAAATAAATTTGTAATCTTCATATGTGGAAAAATATAGCCGTGCATCTTTGGTGACATGGTCCATACTTTGCACATTTAATTTAGTTAAAAAATGAATGATTGTTGTGCTACTTGTATTTATGAACATTTATGCCTGCACATTTTCTACAATGAACAATTATAATTCCACTTTATGTGAAATAACATCATGCCATTAATTGTCTTCCTCATTCAAAATAACAAATAGAATCACCATCTTGAGGCAATTTTTCAACTAAATCACCAACTTGGCACATAGCACTAAATCTTTTTCCACCATTTAGAGCCCTTTCATTGCTATCACCCAAGTTCATAAGTGAAAAAAATCCTAGTGTTCAAGAACCTACATTCTTCTTTTGTTGTGGATGCAAATTGCTCTTGACTAGACACATGGGAAGGAAATAGAAGTCAAAGCTAGAGAATCCAATCTTTGAAGACCCTATGGTAGAAATCTTCATGAATGTAGGTTAATTAGGGTTCTTCAATAAATTAGAAGGTTATGATAAAATTCTAGTCAAAGAATTTGTCCAAAACTTGCAGCCATATTTCTCAACTATAAAAAATGTTTGTGTAGAAATCAATCCAACAATCATTAGCTATTTGGTTGAAATCCTTGTGGTAGGCACTAATACTTTTCATTTCAAGACTTATTATACAAATATGTTGAAAATATTTCATGTAGAACCTAAACCTCTACCTAAATACACAACTAGTAAGGGTTTAGTAAAGGGTATGGAAATACTCAATCTCCCATGGCCCTAGGCAAACAACATTTTATGGAAAATAAAATTCTTACCTATGATGGGAAATACAATACTATTTTAAGATTTGGCATTCAACTCTTGAACCACATCTAGCAAGGGTCACCCAAATTGAATGTCTAGTTAACCTTCACCTTTTTCGGTATCATTGTATTCAAAATATGGATGTCGAGCATAGGTTAAGAAGGAGCCATTTATGTCACTATTGTTGAATACAACTAATCATCAAGTACCAATTCCTATCACAACTAGATGACTATCTCAAATGGATCTTGTCACACTACATAGTTCATTTATTCGAACCTCCATGCATACTCGAACAACTATGCATACAACTCTAGAGTCACTTAAGATTACAAGAACTAACACCAAGCTAGCTACATAACAACCTTGAAATTGTATGTGGCCTAGAAGCATAAGATCAAGGTAAGAAGATAGGCAATTGAGAAGTCTCAACTAGTGCCCTTTATTACAAGTAGGGTTATAACTAGGAGAAATATGTTGCCATCACTATCCAAAAATTATTGTAGATTTACTTGAACACCAACAGGATTGATAACAAATTAAATGGTGAACATTTGAGAGTACTTCACGACCTTATCAATTATTGGGTGTTTTTGGATCTTCTTGAGGGCTTAGGAAGTGTGATCCCATCCCTCCTTTTCTCTTTATCACCATGGCTAAAGTGCTTGGTAGACACACTTAGGTGGAAAATTATTAAGATAGATGGAAATGTATCAATATTGCTCCAAATGTGAGCCCCATTATACATCAACAATTTGTTGATGACACAATCCTCTCAAGGGATCTAGTTGAAGTGAACTTCAAATTTTAAAAGATATGTTGGAGAGTTATTTTAAGGTATTTGATCCAAGTGTGAACATAAAAAAATTTAAATATTTTTTAACACTAATATTTGAAAGCAAAGAGATGTAGCTTTAATTTTGAACTTCAATATTAGTTTGCTTCCTGGCTTGGTATTTCATTATTCTCTAGTGTTGGAAATGTCTCTCATATGTGCCCAATGAATTCTAATGCTTAAGGAAATTATCTTGGCCATCCCTATCTTCCTCTTTTTATGCTTAAAAATTCCAAACAAAACTATGTGCTCTCTCAATAACAAAATTTAGGATTTATATTAGAAGGGCACCTCTAAAAAGAAGTTTCCACTCATTGGTTGGGACAAAATATGCTAACCTAAATGTGCAAGGGGTGTTGACATTAGGAAATGGCCTTTTTAAACAAATCTTTGGGATAGAAGATGTGGGGAATGATGAAAAAATAAATATTTGGATTTAGGTTCTCCTAAAAGGATTTCGACAAGCACACTCCCTTTGAGATCATCAATGTTGAAATTTAATGTCTTCTTTAGAGATTTGATTTCTAACACATCATATGGTTGATTAAAAATACAAGAAAATCCCTAATTTGGGACAATTCATGGAATGGTCACACTCTAACATGTGATCTCCCCAATGTTGATGAGGCTAGGAAAAAATTGAAGAATCAATGGGCCTACCATAGTAGAGACTATATTTCTTTCAATGATAAGGTAGGTGCTAGCAAATGGGAATGCAAGGGCTTTTAGGGACACAATGTCCCAAAAGATCAACTCCAATCCATTGGAGCAATGTTGGCTAACAAGAATTTTTTTTATCCCAAAGGAGGATGACTACCTTAGATGGTGCAAGACCAAGTCTAGAAATTATAAGTTGAAGTTGGGATACATCATTGAGGAAGATACTATTAAGAAATAGAATTGGTCTATTCATCTTTTTTTGGAATAAAATTTGTTTGCCCAGAGTTGAAGTGTTTGTTTGGGCTATGTTACAAAAAAGAAAAGAAAAGTTGGTGGACTTGAGAAATTTGGATTCATGGGCCCATCTAAATGTGTGATGTGTAAATAGGAGGAGAATATGACCACATTTTTCTAAATAACAAGTTTGATACTGTTTGTTGGAAAAAATCAATTGAAGCTCTAATGGCATGGACTAGGGTCCAAGATTTGTTAGAACTTTTCAAAACATGGCCAATGCTTCATAGGAAGGCCACATTTTCTTGCATATGGGTGGTGTTCTTGTCGATCATTATTTGATAAATTTGGAAAGAAAGAAATTTGAAAAAAAATCAAGAAAAAGAGATTTCTACAAAGACATTGACGATAAAATTGGAACGTGTAATTGAAGAAGTGAATAGTCATGTATGTTCTCAAAGAGTGTAAATAATAATTTACACTTTGGGATGATAAGTTGAGGAGAAATTGGATGGGCTTGAAAGTTCCCCTATTCATGGGGCTAGTCATGATCATCCATAGTCGGATCCTAGACAATGATGTAGTTGGTCTCTTCCTATGGTTTGTAAGTTTGACTTTAGTGAAGCATGTAGGTCTTTGTTAGAAAATTTGGAAGAATATAGTGTTTTCCATGTATATAAAGAGGCCAATACCTGGATGTGGATTCCCTTGCCAATTTTGCATGATATTGACATGAATATTATATGCAATAGGGATGCTAATTTATACTCAAGCCAAATGCCCAACTTTTTTCACAATGAGGTCCTATTTCCTCTTGGCCTCAACTTGCATGCAATGATGGCAATAATAGTTGGCATGGATTGTCATGAAGAAGTTAGTCACTTCAAGGAGGCAATTTTGACAGGGAAAAAATCATGGGAAAACATGATGATTATTTATTTTAAGGCCCACTTTTATTGCCATTTTATTGCCATTCATGATGGTTATCTCAGTAGTTATTCATGAAGTCTTCTTTGAGGTTGTTGGCCAAGAATAGGAAAAATTCAATTGATGAAGAATTTTGAAGGTAATGTAGTGATCATGGTGCACATTGTCAAGATGGTGTTGGGTAATTTGTTTCTCTCCAAAATGCGTAGATATCACATCAACACTAGTATCTCATCCATGTTTGTGGCAATGTTGTTGGAGGCTAGGGAGTTGAAGGAGATGGTTAGGGTGTTTTCCATGGCTATGATTAAATCATGTTGGAGACTAAGGCTTGATATGGTGTTGGATGATGTGGTGTCTAGTGTGGGCTTTCCTCTTGGAATTCACAATTGTCCTACCCTCATCATTGATTCCTCTAATCAATGGATTCCTTTGTTTTCTCTACGTTAATTCACAATGATGTCACTCACAAACATTAGGTGAAGTGGGGCTTGGCCTTTCTAAAATTTTCTATAGGTGTGGCATCATCTGTAAGGATCGATTGGGCATTTGTATTTAACAATGTTTCTTTTGACAACAAAGATGACCTTGGACCAAGGTTGCAATGATAATTGATGGTCTATTAATGTTCTATTTTTTTAGTAACATGTCTATAATCCTACTATCATGTAGATTCAAAGTGGTTTATGTTTCTTTCCCCCTAGTCTTGTAAACAAATCCTCTATTAATGGAGCTGCCTTAACTATGGGGTATGGCTTCCTTGAAAAAAAATTACTAAGTAATAAAAAAGATAAAAATTAGATATTTAAAATATAAATCTAAATTAAATGAAAAGTTATTAAGATATCATTTTAAACAGATAGATATTCAAAGTGGTTTATGTTTCCTTCCCCCTAGTCATGTAAATAGATCCTCTATTAATGGAATTGCCTTAACTATGGGGTATGGCTCCCTTGAGCCAAGTTTACTAAGCAATAAAAAAGATAAAATTTAGATATTTAAAATATAAATCTAAATTAAATGAAAAGTTATTAAGATATCATTTTTTTTTGTCTTTCATGAATATTAAGATATTTATTACATTTTAAATTATGACCTAAATTTGGTGTATGGATTAATTTTTGTTGTTGGTGGAAGGTTTTATATCAAACCAACATAATCGTTTAGCTATCCATTATGAGAGCATGAGTCTTAGGCCGAAACATCTTCAATTGAAAGCCAAGAATTGAAGGGTAGCCATTCTACCAAAGTCACTCTAATCACAATCTTAACATTATCCCTTATGATATTGGGGCCTTAGACTTAGCAAGACTCGATATTTGATGGACACATTCAAAATCATTCAAGTTCACCAATATGGAGTAATTTTGAGGAATGATTATTTAATTTTTTTAACTATTATTTTTAATCCTATCTTGCCATTTATTACCTATTCACATTTATATATCCAAACTTGCTTTCTTCATTGGTGTGTTTGGATTCAAAAACATTGGACATTATGAATGAACAATATTTTTAGAAATTTCGAATGTTTTTAATTTGAAATTCATACCTATGATTTTTGTAATAGTTGTTGACATTTATACTTGATTAATTTCTATATATTATTTTACAAATCTATATATTATCTTTAAAAAAAATAACTATTTTTTTGATATTGGAGTTATAAAAAACACACATGTTTTAATTATTAATGTTACATTTGTCAGCTGTACTTTTTAAACATTTTATTATTGTTATAATATGTGAATTATTTAATTTTTTTGCTAACATGGTCATACCATTACACTCCACCCTTTTTGTCACTTGCCTCTCAACATAATTCATATTATTTAAAAACTACTTTGATTTTTACTTTTATATTTTTAAAATTCAATTTTAAACAACAATAATTTTAAGATAATTAACACTTAATAACTTAAAATTAAAATATATAAAGAGTAATAATACTAATAAATAATTAATAATAAATTAATATCAATAAAAATAATTTTAAAACCAACAAACAAATTACATTTGACATTCTTACCATTTTGGATTTTGACACTTTGATTTTGTCAAGAATAAGTAATTAATTGCATGGAGTTTCTACAGTCCATGATCAATAAGTACAAAGATTTCTGGATTAGGACTGTGTAATTTTTTTTTGTGTAATCTTTTGATGGAAAAAAGATTACACAGTTACAATCCAGAAATCTTTATACTTAAAAAATAAGCAATTCAATCCCAAAGTGACTTTGATGTTGGGACACAAATGACTGATTTTGACAACAAATAGGTTTCTTGTAACGCAATCAACTTTTGGATTGGGTACAACAGCTGAGCTGACTGGAGAGCTGAGACAATTTGGTAGGGAGAGATTGCTGATAGCAGAGGGGAATGCTAAGACGAGTGCAGGGTATGTGCTATAGTTATTTTATTTCTTTAGAGGTTGCATGCTGAGCCAGTGGGGTTGAGGCAATGAGTTCTGGACTACTACGTGTATAGCAAAACATGTGTGGAAGTATAAATCCGTCATTCTCCACAACAGCGGGGAGCTACATGGCATGTACATTTCAAGGTAGTCTATGAATGCATTGTAAGACCACATGAGAGCATTGTAAAACACATGATCGTGGATTTGTGACAAGAAGAGCATAGCTCACTTTTCTTGGAGTTTTCTGTCCATATAATGGTTTCGCCGAAGTTTACTTGTGTTGCATTTGCGTGTGTTGTTTTCTACATTGAGATCTTATCTGTATAGTCCTTTAATACATGCCAGGGAGATTGGCAGCCATAATAGGTGGTTTACTGCAAGTAAAAATAGTTTGAGAGCATCTCCCTGTAGAATCCATATGTGAAGTACTGGAGTACACTGCCTTCCTGCTCCAAGTTTATGCATCAAGTTGGCTGCATTTTCGTAGCCCCCGAGTCTCACCAATATATTATATTAACCTCTTTTCACAAAAAAAGGTATTTAAATAGTCAACGTCTCCGGATAAATAGCTACTTTAGTCATACATATATTGTATATGATTTTCTTCGCTCTTTCAAGGAGGATTGATAAAAATAGTGTCATTGTTATATCTTAAACAGTAAAATTATAATAAGTGATGAACTTGCGTTTGTTATGAAGATATAATGAAGTGCCATTTCAATATGTTATACAAACAACTTATTCAATAATTCCCATCTCTATAATGCGTATTTACATAATCATGCCTGAACAGACTGTTAATTTTATAATTATCATCTCACTGATTAGTAGCACTCAAGCTCTTTAAATAGCATTCTACATTATTGAGGCCACATAGAGACTTTATGAGATCCATAGTAGCAGGGGAGTCCATTCTGAAGTGTCTGTTGTTATCAGTTGGAAGCTCCTTGCGTGCTGCCTTTATAGCTTCTCTTATTGCACAGTGAACAGACGCGGTCAGAAGCAAAGGTGGTTCACCAGAAGCTGTACCATATCATCATGCAAAACATTACATGTTAGATAAATATTACCATATTGAAAAACATCACCTATCTTGTAATGTAAAAAGGACAACTCTCTATAGTGCTGAAGATGGAAGCTTCTAAACCTTTTGAGGAGAGAATGCGTTTTTCATGCAGAGGACTGTTAAGTAGCTCAACATTAAACTTTCGAGGTATTGTGTCAATTGTTGGAATTTTGTATGTCCATGTTCCATCAGATACAAGCTTTCCATTCCTGTCAACAACATGTTCCTCCATCATGAAGAACCCAACTCCTTGCACAAAAGCACCTTCAATCTGCAGCATGGTCTTTCTTTCAAATTTTAGTTGATCATAAATACAACCAACTCACCATCTAAATCATTTATACAATGAGAACATAAAGTTGATTTCTACATGTCAGTACTTACCATTGCATAATGCAATCCCTAAAGTGATCAAATTCATTGGTTTATAAGGTATAAAAGGAAAGAGAACAAATAGATAATCAGTAATTACAGCCAATGTATGTAAGTAAATAAGTGGGGAACACTAAAACTGACAGCCCAAACAAGAGCTTCCGTTTAATGGTATTGATTGGAAAATGTCATGAAAATTCATTTTGAAAAATACGAAAGGCATCAAACAAGCAAATGTTAGAAACATTGGGTCATGAGAACACTGCGTGGGAATAGAGAAGCTCTCACCAATTAGGCATTAGAAATATTATTATTACAACACACTATTACTGGGTCATTGATGCTAGATAAGAATCTACAATAATTGTCTTAATTCATTCATAGATCACTATTATTTTCTGATTTTTTTTCAATAAATACCTTTCAAGATGATTCATTATCGAGAGAGAATTTAATTTCAGAGTTGTTTTTCACATATCCTTAAAAGTATCTTATCATTCTCAGCTTGCCGTCTTCCTTACAACCAATCAACCAATAAAATAGCAGTAGGATAGAATTTAATTTTCTGGATGGCGCTCTTTTTGTTGATAAAATTGTTGTAGACAAATGAAAAAGAAATCGCAGAAATTTAAATCAAAATTGAAAACATACGCAAACACAATGAACGCACAGATTTATAGTGGTTCGTCAGAATGACTACATCCACTTTCAGAAGCAAGGGAATATCTTTATTAATCTCTGTTTTACAGTACATCAAAATAGTAACAGCAGGTTACAAAACAGCAATTCAATCTCACCAAATGCAAAGTTCACAACCACCTTCAATCAGCCTTCAAATGGAATGTGAAGAGACAAAGATAAGAAAAGACAAAACAAGAGGCGGCAATAGAGACTCTTAGACTTCATATTCCAACAATCTTCCACTTTAAGTCTAAACACTGCTGCAAGCAGGCTGCTCGGAGATATCCCCCACTTCAGGTTTATTGTCACATTTTGACAAGACCGAGAGAAGTCCTACAAAACTCTGTCATGTTCCTGAATTGGAATATTAAAATTTACTAAGCATTGAAATGCAAATACGTAAAAACAATACATATTAAAATATAAAATACAAATAAATAAATAAATAAACAAAATATATATATATAGACAATTTTATTATAATTATAAAGATTAAATTAATAATTAACCATTATCATGATTATCTCAGATGAGTATTATAATTACGATATAAATATAATAACAAATATTATAATAATCTAATTATAATGGTAATATGTAATAATATTTAATAATATATCATATATTTGATATAAATATCATAAATATGATAACCTATTGTAACAGATATCCTTTCATAAAGAATCATAGAAGAAACAATCCTAAATAAACAAATATAATATATAGAATATAATAAATAACAAAATGTAAAAAAAAAATATAAATTAACAAACATACGATAATACCTAACATAGCCAGCGATCCTTCACAAGGATAAAGCAATTATTAACAATTATTAACAAGGCCCAAGCTGCAGCGATCCTCATTAATAATAAAGCAAACTGTAATCTGTTAGCAAATGATACGTCTCTCTAAAAGGTAGGAAATTCGAAGAGTCACGTCTTTGGAGGGAGTCGGGTACATAAGACAAGCACTCCAAACAAAGAGATGGCAAGGATAAATGACGGAATAAAGAGAGAATATAGGAATATATTCTAAAACAAGAAACACCGAATCATTTATATAAGGCAGTTATACCACAGTCATAACCAATAAAGGCAGCGGTCAAGATGCTGGGTATGTGCAAGTATCAAAGTCAGCGATCCCCTTGACCTCAGGGATTACCTTTAGAAGTGACTGTTGAAGACATCGATTGGCTGTGAATGGTCATGACTTTCCCCACCGTGGGGATATAAAGAGAGTAGTAATAAATAAATTAAGGGAGAAAAGAGAAGTAGTATCGGCAGAGGGATTAAGACAAAAGGTAAATGATTTCTGTTGTAGAATAGATATTTACAATTTTACAAAGTATTAAGACTAATTAAAGAATGAATAAATGATAATAAATGAATAAAGAAGTTAGTAAGGGTAGTGTGTCAGATATATGTTTAATATATGTATATAAGATAAATATAAATATATTGAATGCAATATGTTCACTGTATATATAATTTATATGTTGATAAATATATTGTGGTAATTGATAAGTATATATATATATAGGTTGAGACTAATGAATATCTCATAGAAGGTGGACACACACCAATTATATATTATATATATAATGTTATTTATTGTTATCCAATAATTATGCTAGCAGTAAATATTGAGTCTTATAATTAATATTGACTCTACTCATTCACTATGATGATAAGTGGTACAATCGAATACCGTCTTTGGGATATTGATAGGCATTTAACGTCCACCCTAATGTACTTTGAAATATAATATAGAAGAATCATTCATAAGAGTGATAAGAAAGAAATGGGTAATTCTTTGACAAGAATGAAATATTTACATCACCTTGGATCTTATTAGATAATATCACAGAAACTTATTGATCATCAACACTTCTAATGTCTCTTTGAGAAACAATTTTGAGTACAAGATTCAGGTTAAGTGCCTTCACTAGAAAGGGGTCATTACAGTGGTATCAGAGCAACTTTCCTGCCATCCTGTGAAGATAATATATGTGAACTTACCAAAGCAAAGGTATACTCTATAAACATATAGAATGCATTCTGAATTATGCAAGATCAAGTATGTCCTATAACCATTGAATGTAATCACTGTTGTGACATTCGTGTCATAGCTACTAGATGTTATTTATTATCATAAGGAAACTATTATAGTGTTGCTAATATGTATTTTGAATTGGATAACTAACAATGACATGATGATCTATCATTCTAGTAAAACATAGTATAATAAGGCGACATTATTGGTTGGAGGTTTCGGAAAATCGAAGTGGTAAGTATTAGATGCGTATTTTTATAGCCCTAAATCAACAATCCTAAATACCTTTATATAGTTGGAGAATAAGACTTGCTAAACATGTTTTGGTGATTGATAGATTTATAACATAAAGGACTAGTGCATATACATTCATATGATAAATAAATTATTAATATCTTAATGAATTCATGAATCCTCATAGCATGTTGTAATTGTAACTTGTAATAAGGTAAGATGCAATTGTTTGTATCAACAAACAACCATGTAGTTGGTTGAGGGATGGAACCGATAGGTTCAACAGATACTAGAGTCCCTTCATGGTAGACCACCCTCATTGGATGACTATAGGTCTGCCAAGAGGGCCAAGGGGGTCATTTCCACGGGTGTTGGTTGGCCGCTCTCGGGCTGAGAAGGGAGTGCTCTAAGGGCCTCCTACGGGAATCCTTCCTCCAAACTATCTCATGGACTGCGTGTCTGCTTCATATTAACTGTGACTTGTATGATATTAACCGTAGCTATTGGCTTGGCCCAGATAGCATTGCCTGGAGGTTGTGGACCTTGGTATGCAATTATAACTGACATCTGAACATCGTTTTCTTTGTCTAGATTCTTGTAATATCACATAATGAGAAATATAGCGTAGCAGTGTATTGATTGAATGACCATCCACCATTAAATTATCAAGCTCGGTTTATTGACTTAGGAATGAAGGGGAATCAAGAGCATGCGTAAGGAAGCAGACACTGGAGACTTTTTCTCAGTATGCCACCCTCCTTGGATGATTGCAGGTCTGCCAAGAGGGCCGAGGGGGTCATATCCACGGGTGTTGGTTGGCTGCTCTCGGACTGAGGAATAGTGCTCTAAGGTAGCCTTGCGTATGAAACCCTTCTTGCTTCACTCCTACAGTTAAAGATCAGAGGTGATAATTTGAGGGGTCCTATATCCTTGATTGTTTAAGACCCTTAATTTGAGAATTGTTTGTATACATGGCATAAGGAACAATTGATAGTATAAATGTTAATTTATCATTTATTCTCTGTGTTGAGTATTTTTAGCTGTTGATTTGCTTATTCAGTGTAGTAATTTGGTATTTAAGGATAAAGATTAAGCAATCCTAGAAAGGGTTCATTATAATATATGCTCCGTAACATATATTCATATGAATGCTTGTGCATGACGTGAATTCACGTGTCTGCTTCATGTTTATGTGTATACTCGATGACCTTGGGAAGGGGGACGGGTCCACGGTGTAGTATGGGATACACCGAATCCACCTTCTCGATTGTCTGACAGCATACTGCATTCAAGTGTATTTGTAATTGATTGTACACCCTATAATTTGTGATTGTATTTAAGTATATACTCGCCGATTGTGTTTATTTGAGTGTATACTTTATGATTCGTGATTGAATTTGTATTTGGGTGTATACTCTATAACTTTGTATTGATATTTGAGTGCATACTCTATACTTGCATTTGAATTCGAGATGTATTTGTATTCGAGTGTATACCCTCTAACTTTGCACTTGTATGCTTTGTGACTTTGAATTCAAGTGTATACTTCATGATGATGTATTCGAGTCTATACTCTATGACATTGTATTTGTTGTGACTTGTATTCAAGTGTATGCTCTATGATTTACATGCATTCATATGTATGCTTTGTGACTTCATGTACTCCATGTTTTACCTGTCTTATGGTCTTTTGGACATGCTTAGCAACTTACTGATGTACTCTAATACATGACTATTCCATTTTGCATACTTTGCATTGGCGTAACTCATGCCTTGTATGTATTTGTTTGTATTTTTCGAGTGTATCTACAAGCATTCTCATGTCTATGTTCTTTATGTATGATCATTACGTGCGTTATGCTCCATGTGTATGATTCCTCTATATATGCTTCCTGTTAGAGTGTATCTATATTGCTTCCTACCTTACGAGTATTTATGCATTGGATACCTTGACTAAGTTTATGTGCTCTACATATAATTACATGATTTATATTCCTTGTGTGTAAATTATTGCTTGTTGCCTCTATGTGAATTTGCCTCATATTGAGTGTCTTGCTTCATGTATTTATAAGTGTATATCATGCTTCATGTGTAATCTATGATTATGCTCTATACATGTATTCATGTTTGCTCCATATCTTGTATACATTGATGGTTAATATATTCAACATGACTGCTTTCGGATATGTCTTTCATGATTAGTGTGTTTTCAGCATATCTACTTGCGATTGACAGGCACACCCCATGCTTTATTTATACAAGTGTGAATACTTCATGCTTTATGTATTCAAATCTATGTCGATGTATGCTCCATATATTTATCCATACTTGTAATTCATGCTTTACTGCTTTCGTGTGTTCAAATGTATGATTCATATCTTAATAAGTGCGCCTCATGTCTTACATACTTGCTTTATGCCTGATGTGCTTTAGCATGTTTTCTGCATGTGAATATTTTTGTTATGAATGTTCTATTTCTTGAGTGTATACTTTTGATTCAACCTGTATACTTTTTCGAGTGTATTTGCATTCCTCGAGTGAATTAACATGCCTTACTTGTATGTATCATATTTTGCGAGTGATTATGTGTCTGTTGTATAGTCTATGTGCCTTTCAATGTTTCTCTTCCTTTGTATGCTACTGGCTTCATTACTGTTGTGATTGTGACTTACAATATCTTATGTGCATACCTTGTGACTGTTTCATGTATGATAATTTCTTCCATGTATGATATGTTTTCAACATAAGTGACTATATGTGTACCTATTGTATGCCATTGATTGCTACATGTTTGAAACATCTTCTCTATGCCTAAGGTGTATTCAACTTATATGATTGATGCATTTTTAGCTGAGTGTCTACGTGTATGACTTGCATATAGCCTTTATAAATGCTTATGCTTAACAATGATTAAAGAAAAGTAAAAAAAAAAAAAGACTTCTCAGTAGATTAGTTGTAATTCGGGTTTGAGATTGCTCGAGGACAAGCAATCTTGGGCAGGGTGGACTGTCATGTTCCTGAATTGGAATATTAAAATTTACTAAGCATTGAAATGCAAATACGTAAAAACAATACATATTAAAATATAAAATACAAATAAATAAATAAATAAACAAAATATATATATATAGACAATTTTATTATAATTATAAAGATTAAATTAATAATTAACCATTATCATGATTATCTCAGATGAGTATTATAATTACGATATAAATATAATAACAAATATTATAATAATCTAATTATAATGATAATATGTAATAATATTTAATAATATATTATATATTTGATATAAATATCATAAATATGATAACCTATTGTAACAAATATCCTTTCATAAAGAATCATAGAAGAAACAATCCTAAATAAACAAATATAATATATAGAATATAATAAATAACAAAATGTAAAAAAAAAATATAAATTAACAAACATACGATAATACCTAACATAGCCAGCGATCCTTAACAAGGATAAAGCAATTATTAACAATTATTAACAAGGCCCAAGCTGCAGCGATCCTCATTAATAATAAAGCAAACTGTAATCTGTTAGCAAATGATACGTCTCTCTAAAAGGTAGGAAATTCGAAGAGTCACGTCTTTGGAGGGAGTCGGGTACATAAGACAAGCACTCCAAACAAAGAGATGGCAAGGATAAATGACGGAATAAAGAGAGAATATAGGAATATATTCTAAAACAAGAAACACCGAATCATTTATATAAGGCAGTTATACCACAGTCATAACCAATAAAGGCAGCGGTCAAGATGCTGGGTATGTGCAAGTATCAAAGTCAGCGATCCCCTTGACCTCAGGGATTACCTTTAGAAGTGACTGTTGAAGACATCGATTGGCTGTGAATGGTCATGACTTTCCCCACCGTGGGGATATAAAGAGAGTAGTAATAAATAAATTAAGGGAGAAAAGAGAAGTAGTATCGGCAGAGGGATTAAGACAAAAGGTAAATGATTTCTGTTGTAGAATAGATATTTACAATTTTACAAAGTATTAAGACTAATTAAAGAATGAATAAATGATAATAAATGAATAAAGAAGTTAGTAAGGGTAGTGTGTCAGATATATGTTTAATATATGTATATAAGATAAATATAAATATATTGAGTGCAATATGTTCACTGTATATATAATTTATATGTTGATAAATATATTGTGGTAATTGATAAGTATATATATATATATACAGGTTGAGACTCATGAATATCTCATAGAAGGTGGACACACACCAATTATATATTATATATATAATGTTATTTATTGTTATCCAATAATTATGCTAGCAGTAAATATTGAGTCTTATAATTAATATTGACTCTACTCATTCACTATGATGATAAGTGGTACAATCGAATACCGTCTTTGGGATATTGATAGGCATTTAACGTCCACCCTAATGTACTTTGAAATATAATATAGAAGAATCATTCATAAGAGTGATAAGAAAGAAATGGGTAATTCTTTGACAAGAATGAAATATTTACATCACCTTGGATCTTATTAGATAATATCACAGAAACTTATTGATCATCAACACTTCTAATGTCTCTTTGAGAAACAATTTTGAGTACAAGATTCAGGTTAAGTGCCTTCACTAGAAAGGGGTCATTACAACTCGAACTTCTCCCTCAGTACTATCTTTGTCAATGCATCCGCTGGATTCAATTTCGTATCAATTTTCTCCACCTGCAGCTTACCCTCTTCAAGTACATGTCGAATAAAATGATATCGAAGTTCTATTGGCTTGGTTCTATTATGAAAGGCGGAGTTCTTTGCCAAGTGAATAGCGTTGTTGCTATCACAAAACAAAGTGAAAACTGATTGCTTACATTGCAATTCTCCTAATAATCATTGTAACCATATCATTGTTGGATCTCAGTTGTGTTCATGGTTTGTTCATGGTTTGTCCTTGATGACAAAATCACTTTCTTGGTTCTTATGGTCTGACAGTTTCAAATTTGGTCTATCGGGATCTTTATGCTTTGACATGGTACACATTTGATTACTCTTGGCTATTACAGATGGTTAATCATTATGATTCAGGTTCATGTTGATTCTCATGAGAATTTTGGTTCAGTGTTATGAATGCTATTCTTTTGCAAATGATTATGATTATATTGGACTAACAGTGTTGATAAGGTTTGGTTCAGGTTATTCAGATGGTATTCATGGTGTCAGGGTTTTCTTCAGCTTCAGAATTAATGAAATTGTCACCTTCACATGCTTAGGTATATTACTTCAAGGCAGGTACAGATGATGGTAATGCCTATGGCAATATGGTTTCAGTTGGTATGTCTTATGTTGATAAACATGGCACATTTCTTTGGTTCACTGCTTATTTACATTGCTTTATCAAGCACTTACTTCGTCTCAGGTAGTATGGTTAGAGACATCATTGCTTTCATGCTTCTAAAGCCATCTTGTTCTCACATTTTATTTGGTAGCATAGTATACACTTTGGTTCTTGTATCTCACCTCTTTGATGGCATTTATTGGCACACATGGCATAAATTTTTTATCATTTATACTTGGAGTCTTCTATGCCCAAGTCTTGACTCTATAGTCAGCATCCAAAGGCAAGTGTTTATCTTTATTATTCAAAGCCTTTTCAATTTTTACATATGATATTAATTGATCATTGGCATGCTAATGATTTGTGGGGTCGGCATCAATATGGAATTAACCCTAACGGGTTTCCCAAAGCATTTTTCAGTGGTGATATTGTGTTCGATTATAACACTTGGCAGCCATCATTTTTTCACATTCGAAGTCGGCATTTTTGAAGATCTTTGACTTAGAATTTAGTTTATTTTAATGATTATTATGGGTCAACAGTTTGCTAGCAAAATTTGGAGGTGATCATGTGGTCGGGTCCTTGGTAAATGATTAGTCAAGCGGACTCATAAGCATTTTTAATCAGTTGATTATTATTGTGTTGTTTATCTTCAAACTTCAAAACTTTATTAACTTTGGAAAATTCATCGATTGACTTGAGAGAAGACTTGTTTAGGGCAAAATGATATTACATTTTCATTGTTTGTGGTCTGGAACCCTAGCTATGCCGCCGCCATGAAGGAAGTGTAACTGTTGTTTTTCATTGAATTGTTGGCTGTAACGGCTTTGATAGGAAGCAAAATCAGTGGAGTATGGAAGCTATGCATAATGCGCTTCATTGGCTGAGAGCTCGAAGGTGGAATAAGATTCTCTGGTGTCTCAACAGATGGGTTAGTAAATTCATCATGACAGAAATTCATGCATTATTTTTTATTCTGTTTTCTTCAGAATATCAGGTAAACCTACCTATCTTTATTGAATGCTTTCAAAGGGTATTCAAATTCAAGGTTGGTCCGAAATCTTTCCATCATTTGGTGTCTACATTTAGCAAATAACAGTTACTGGTTTTCTTGCTCGAATCTAAAAAGGTATAAGCATTTTTATTTCTCAGAAGTTAATGCATTTCAGTTACTGGTGAAATAAATCATGGCCTGATAAAATAATGAAGATCTGTGACTTTCGGTTGTTGGGTAGTCGTGCATTTTGAAAAATCTGTCAGTTTCATTGTGGACTCATTTCATTCGTTACAAAAATGATGGATTCTGCATATAGAATTTCTGAAAATAGTTTCAAATGGCTATTTTGGTTTTAATGAAGATCTGGGTTTTGTAAAAACTCTTGCAGTTTGAAATGGGAGCATTGATTTATTCTTGTCAAAGTTAATTACAGCCTACTGTACAGGCGTTACTCATGATTATTCACCATCTGTTGTTCTTCATTCTACTGGCTCTTTTTCTAAAAACAGTATGGGGGGTTCAAATCCCTTTGAAAACGAATTCTATGAAGACTTTTTTTTTTTTATTGGCAGACATGTGATATTATATATAAACACAGTGTTTTTGATCACAAAGATAATACTGAGGCGATTATGTGATAATGTAACTTGTTGTATCAAACAGAAAAAGTGAAAAAGCTCTGTAATACAAAATAAAAATATGATGCAGAGCAAAGATGTCTCCTTAATTTATGTAATATTTTAGGGATTCGTTGTTTTGAATCTTTAGGGAATTAGATAGATTAAGGGTGTGGGGTTCTATGAGCTTATCTGGAAAACAGAGAGATCCTCTGTGTTATTGTAATTCTGTAATCTGAAAAAGGGGTTGGTGCTCCTTGAAATTGGTGTTTCAAAATGAGGGGTTGGTGCTCCTTGAGTTGGTGCTCAGAAATTAGCCTATAAGGCATTGCTAACAGTGGTTTTCAAATAAAAGCCTGAAAGGCAGCAGTTTAGGAGTGGTTTTTCTACCTCAGGAGGGTTTTCCACTTGGCAAATCTTGTGTCTCATTGCTCATTTGTGGTATCACTGCTTTACTGAGATAATGTTGTATTGTTTATTGTTTTGCTGTTACATTTCTCATTTCAATTTATGAATGATTGCATTCAACTCATGAATGTACTTATCATTGAAATATTGAGAACAAATGAGTGCTATGGTTTAATTTTTGAAAAATGTTAAAATGTGCTAAGACACTGATTCACACCCCCCCCTCTCAGTGTCTTTTTCACTCCAACAATCATCTCCTTTACTCCTTCGGTGAGAGCACTATATTCAACCTCGGTAGAGAGTGCAACCACTGTTGCAACTGTGAAACCCAACGAATCGCATCCTCAACAAATGTAAACACAACCTGTTGTAGACCTCCGCTTGTCCGAGTCTTCGGCCATGTCGGAGTCAACATAACCTTGCAGCTGAGTATCCTGTCTTCCAAAACATAAAACATAATCTGAAGTACCTTTTAGGTATCATAAAATCCACTGTACCGCCTGCCAATGAGATTTACCCGGATTACTCATAAATCTACTCACAACTCCCACTACATGAGCAATATCTAGACGAGTACAAACCATGGCATACATGAGACACCCAACTGCTAATAAGTACGAAACACCATTCATGTGTTCTTGATCTTCTTGAGTTTTTGGACACATTGCTGATGATAAGCGAAAGTGATCAGCCAATGGAGTTGTTGACGTAGTTTTTGCGACTACACCAACACAGAATAAAGTCGCCAACGACTACTCTATCCTCTCTTGAACAAAGTTTCCTGCATGCTAAGATTGCGAGATAGATCATACATTTAACTCCAAGGTTCCTTTAATGCGAATAGACTCAGTTGGCTCGATGTGATTTTGCTGGTATTTCAAGGGGACTTAGACAATTGTTCGACAACTTGACAGCAGACAGTAGACTAAGGGCTTTCACGTAATTCGAATGATTTGGCAAGTGAGCACAAGTTTCCTAATTCTAACTAGAAATGAACTGAATTTAAAAGAGTGTAGGGCCTAAGAAGTTTATGTTCTATCTAAGGACAATACGTGGGATCAATCTTGACAGACTTCGACCAGACTCTGCTTTGCCTCACGTTGGACAACTTACACAAAGTCGGTGCAATCTTCAAGGGAGTGACAAAAGGTTTTCAAATTATAATTCAACATATAAGTACCATCAGAACGACGCATACACATACATGAATCACAATCGAAGTTAAGTTTATTAAGTTTTCCAGTCGACCACACAAAGCAAACTTGCCGTCAACAAGCTGCTAGTGGTATGGATAAAAATGAAGTTGCCCCGATTAACTCCACAAGTCCACAACTAACATCTACTTGCATGAAAATGAGAACTACTCTACTTTATGCTACTTGAAGTCGAAGGGATGAAGAAACCTCGCTAGCTACTTATAACAAAGATGAATTCACCATTCAATGAAAGATCTTTTATTACAATAGTTTTTCGCAACAATCTCTTACAAAGTTTTCAAAGGAAAACTTTCCTTCTTCTTCAAACTACGCTATGCTAAAATATTACAACTAAAGTGTCTCTGCTCTACTCTCTATTCTGATCTCTAAGCTCTGCTTCTACTACTGTACAAATGAGGGGGACTCCCCCTTTTATAGCTGGCCAAGTCCAACGGACGGCTCAGATTACAATTGGGTGGATGGCCCAGATCGTGCCACCTCAGCCCTAAACAAGATTCACCCTAAAAACCGCCACAATGGAGAGTGGGGCAATAAATGAGCAATTAATGGCCACCATCTTCTAGAAGATTCCCGTTTGTAGACGCGTTCACACTGTTCTCGATCTTCTTCTTGACGTTGTTCTTCAACTTCGCTCGAGCTTCCATTCGTTGTCACTTGAGTTATACTAAGTCTCAACACTAAGCCATTTTTCGCAACTTTTCTTCCTTCGAGGTTGAAATGTCATCTTGGATTATCTTCTTCATCACTTTAAATCATCACCGCCTAGTCTCGAAGTTTCTCCTGCAAAACAAGCAAGGAGAAGAGTATTAGAACACTTTGTAATATAAATTCACTTTACTTACCAGGATTTTCATGTTTTGATCTCCAAGGGTTCATCGTTTTTCCTTAGCCAACTTTGCTTTCTTCATGATTTTCCAACATCTTGACTTCAACTGTATCCCCTTTTCTTTTCCAGTTGAGGCGTTCGCAATTTTGATCTCGTTCATCTCTGGCTCAGGAAAATTATCTTCACGAAGAACTTGAGCAAATGCACCTAGGCAGTTCCTTTCAAATTCATCGTCTGGAGTATTTTACCTTGAAAACACATTTTCTTCTCTTTGCTTTAGAAAATTTTCAAATTTTCCCTTAGGAAAACTCATCAATTCGATGCCCATCAAAATCTTTCTTGAAAGCTTCGGCGAAGTGTGAAAGGCTTTAAAATCAACTCCCTGTCGAGGATCTTCAATACCCAGAAGAAAATTTTCTTCAGAACGCGTCAGATTCATGGGTATACAACAAACGGGTTCATTTAATTTTTTGAATTTTGAACCTTAGAAAAATAATTTTTTAGCAAATTTAATCCATTTCTTCATCTGTGAACATTTCTTGTTGCTCTGACTTGAAATTTCTCGTTGACCCTGTGCAGCTGGCATCATCTGACTTCATCAATGGCAACTTCATCCAAATTTCATACTTCCAAGTCCAGGCGTGATTTTCCTCTAGAGAGGTGGAATTTTGCTGACACTTAGAAAAATATTTAAATTCCATTACTAGCTTAGGCGCATTTAAGCCTTTGTCCTACCACTTGCAAACACTTAGAAAATATTTCTGGCTTCCTTCTTGGGCGCATTTTCAGGGTCATACTTCCATTTTTTCATACTTAGGAACTTTTCTATCCATCCTTTTCAAGGGCGCATTTTACCCCTTGTACTTCTATTTTGAACACTTCAAACAATTTTCTAACCTCCTCCAGGCTAAGGCGCATTTAGTACCTCACACTTTCAATTCTCAAGACTTAGAAAATCATCAAGTGGTTAAGGCGCATTTAGTACCTCACACTTTCAATTCCCAAGACTTAGAAAATCATCAAGTGGTTAAGGCACATTCTACCACTCCTTCTTCCAGCTGGTGACACTTAGAATAATTCCAGCACCTCTCCCTAGGCCAAGGCGCATTTCACACCCTCTACCTCCATTCTACTTGCCTTAGAAAGATTTTAAGTCACCCTCTTTCCTTTAGGCGCATTTAAAAGGTTGAGCTCCAACTTTTAAATGCCTTAGTGAAATTTTCAATCCTCCTTTATCCTCAAGGTGCATATGGAGGGGTGAAGTTTAAATCTGCAACACTCAACATTTCTCAAGTTCTCTCCTTTTGTCTTAGGCGCAATTCTACCCTTGAGCCTTCATTTTCAATTTCCATTATACTCAGATTTTCCTTCAATCTCACATCAAGGGTGCATATTGTTGTACCCCAAAATTAAAATTTTTGTTACACTTAGATATTTTGAAGAAATGAGTCAAAGTCTTGTTAAAACAGTCAAAAAGGTCAAAATTTGGGTGTGCATGTCTTGCATGAGGGTTCAAAACACAAAATTTTCAATTTCTGACGATCTGGGTCTGCTAAGAACAGCTTAACCTACAAAACCCAGATCTCAGTTTTTCATCCCTAAAATTTAGGAAAACTGCTATTTTTAGAAATTTTCTCAAATTGTAACGCCTGGTTTTTACGGGTTTCTTTCGAAACGGATAATGGCAAAATTTTCTGAAAATAGAAAATTTCTAAAAATAGAGTTGGTCCGATGGTCCGAACCGATTTTGATTGGCTCAAAATGTGTCCGTATCAGGCTGGTGCAATCAATCTTAAAATAATTAGTTTTGCCCTACTGGGTCTATTCAGCTTTTTCAGAAGCATATCTGGAGTTCCGAGGTCATCAATGGAGGTCATCCGACTGCCAGGCGTTAATTTTAGCATTCAAAACTTCCAGCAGAAAGTGAAATGATGAACATGCACGAGGATCGAGGAAGAAAAGTGAAAAGTCATGAAAATTTTCTAAGTCTGCTAAGTTTGGGCGCCCCAGTTGAAGAAAGGCGCCCACCTTTTTAGGGCACCAGATGAAGAAATTAGGGTTTGGATCTCCAATAGAAGCTGTTCAGTTTTCAGTCAGCTTCGCGATGGATATCCCCGTCAGAGCATCCGATGATCCAGTCTCCGGCAAATTCAAGTCAAAGTAGAAGGTATGAAGTGAAAATCTGAAACTTGAAGTTGAATAAATTAAGAATTTTTCTAAGTCTGGAGAAACTGGGCGCCCTAAGAAGAGAAAGGCGCCCAACTTTTCAAGGATGCAGACAGAGAAATTTGCAGTCGAAGTTATAACGGGATGTCTTCAGAATTCAACTCCGGCTTTGCAGTTGAGCTATTCAAGAAGAACGAGCTCGCAGTTCTCATCGATTCAAAAAGGTCAAATGTATGTCCGTAATTTAGGTGTAAAAGAGAAATTCAAACAAAGTGAAAAAGGTGAAAAATAAACTAAGTGTTGGTAAACTGGGCGCCCCCAGTCAAGATAGGCGCCCAACCTTTTGAAGGGTAAAAATCCACTTTTTGACAAACGTGTCTCCAGAGGACCCCCTTTCATTCTTCGTCAGCTTCGCGATGAGCACAACCATCAGTCAATCCGACGCCCAGAGCTTAAGATCCAACAAGGTCATCTGAAGAAGTAAGAGACCTGAATAAATTGGAAAATTTTCTAAGTCTGATGGAAGTGGGCGCCCCAGTTGAAGAAAGGCGCCCAAGTTTTAAAGCCTCCAAATGATGGAATTTGCAGAAGTAACTTCCAAGAAGGCCTCGCCAAAATCAGTCTGGCTATCCAACGAAACACTCAGGCAGTCAGTCCGATCAACGTAGCTCCCGGAATCGAAGATTCACTAGAAGGTCAAAGGGAGAAGGAAGAACTTGGAAATCAGGAAAATGGCTAACACTGAAGAAGTTGGGCGCCCCTAGAAGGAAAAGCCTCCCATGAATTCGGAGGTCGAAATCAAGTTTTTAGCAGGAGGTGCCTCCAGAACATCTTCTTCAGAATCAGTCCAGCTCCGCAGTGAACCACTCAGCTCGCCTGTCGGGTAAACCAATCAACGAGAAATCAGAGGCGAAGTGGCATGTTAAAATTGAGAAAAGTTGAAAAAGTTGAAATTTTGAATAACACTGGTGAAGTTGAGCGCCCCTCTTGGGGAAAGGCGCCCAAAATATCATGCCTTAGAAGTTTTTTTAAGAGATTTTCAAAATTTCAAAATTTGCTTGAGAAGAAGATGGCGTCCAATTCAAGAGGGGCTGAGATTTAGGGTTTTGAAATAAAAGCAGAAAAAAAAAAGCAAAACCTAAAATCAAAACCTAACCTAAGTCTATTTAACACTTCTTTTCAATGTATTTTTCATTATTTTTGCAGGTAGCATCCAGAGGAGAAAGTTGGAGCAGCAAGTTTGAGAAATTTTTGTGATTCAAGAATCCATAGTTGCTGGTTTTTACATCAGATTTTTCAGACCAGCAAGCATAAACCATTGTTCTTTCAAGCTTTTTGTTCCAGAAGATCAAATTTTTCAAGCAGAAGGCCAAGGCTTTCAATTTTTCAGTCATCTGGGTCTTTTTGCCTCCACTTCGAAGAATTTTCCAGAACTTCATCAAGTTGCAGCAAAGTGCTTTTATCTTGCGTAATGGAGTGAAAACCTCGGTACATTCAAAATTCAACCATCACGGGTCCATTCAATCAGGTCTTGAAGAAAACCCATATTATGACTTTTCCAAAAGCCTAGGGTTGGCTGCTTTTTTAGATCAAGCGTCGGTTGCAAAATCCAATCAGCTGGGTCCATTTCTAACGTCATTGAACAAAACCCGGATGCGGCTTTTTCGGGGAAAAATTGAAGAAATTAGGGTTTGCTCTTTTTCGATCCAAAATTCAAGATTTTTAAAAGCGGGGCGATGCGGGTTGTCTTGTATAGCCGATACGAACAAAACCCATATCGAGAAAAATTCTCAAAAATTAGGTTAGTTGAGCACCAAAATCAGCATTATTCTAAAATAGAAATTATTCAAAGACTTTATGCGAACAGGCCGAGGATTCTGATCATTCTTCAAGTTTTCTGGAAATGGGTACACTCCCTAATGTTTTCAAAGTCGGGGAATCAGCACTTTTCGCGATTACATCAAAAGCAGTGAGACTTGCATCATGTCAAGCGGTGTTAGACCTACGCTGGAGAGAAGCGGGCAACACTTCAATCGGGAACTGGGTCATTCTGGACTCCTCGCGGCAGCGTCTATTCCTATATCGATTCGAGCCTTGAGGATTGCGTGTCATTGCATTAACATTACAACTTAGGCTATAGGAGACATCTGTCGGCCAGATGGCGGGGTTGATTTCTGGGGTTAAAAGCGACATGGTTGAAAGTGTTTTCCATTCCCCATGGCACGAGAAAGTGTAACTCTTTTCGAGGATGAATGTGAAAAGATGTGGAATATGCATACAGGACAAATCTGACAGAAGATTGCCGAGATGGATGAAAGAAAAAAACATAAGACATTGCCCAAGAATGTCGGACGAGGGGAGTTCAAGGACGAGGTTGCCATCATCATCACTTTGCTCAACAGGGTCACTGGTTCCGAGGATGCCACCAAGTTCCAACCTTGGATGTTTTATGCCATACCTCACATTATGAAGAAAACCGAGTTTTATGACTGGCCTACTTTGATAAGTGACTGCCTACATCAACAAATAACAGAATATTTCCAGTTTCATGTATTTCACATGGTGTCATATCTAGTCTACTTGGTGGCCTATCAAGGTCAATTCAGAGGATTGAACACCGAGGGATCTTTGAGCGTTCAACACATATATAATTATTATCCTCAGCTGGAGTTCACAAAGTCGTTGCACCACTACAAAAGGGTGAACGAGGCATTCTTGATGTACACGGTGCGTGACTTAGACAATGAATTACACGTCCGCATCTCTTCAGTTGCTAGGGCAGCAATGGCAGAATGGGCAGATTGGTTTATACAGTTTCCTACCTTTACCTATCTCAGGGTTTATGGTTATTCAGGTGCCCCGCTAATGTTGCCAAGGTATCCGTCAGACGAGGTCATCTTCATGGAATTCTTGAGGCAAGCTCACGGTGTTCATACAGTCTTGAGAAATAGAAAGAAACCCTCTCTTCACTTTCCATTAGGGTTGGGTATTTATACATGCAGGACTGCTACAGATGCCAAGACAATTGGAGAAGAATTAGATAAATTCGGTCTCAAACCCTACAGTGAGAGGCGGTCATTTGATCCTCATGGTGTCTACGCTGGCCGGTTGGAGAAGAACTACAATCATATACCCGCACTTGAAGATTTTTGGGCTAACTGTGCAGATGAGTTTGAAGTGCGAAGGCGTAACTACAGCAGGTTAACTCTCCATCAGATGAAAGATTGCTTAAATGAAGATATAGAAGGGCTCTCTGATGATGATGAAGATGTTCTACCAATGTACACTCAGAAAAGAATCAAGGATCAGCCTCTTCCACAAGTTAATTGGGCAAACAAGGAATCTCTTTCAGTTGAAGACAGAACAAGACAAGTCATTGAGTATAGTAAGGTTTTCTTAGTGCTTAAAAGGAAGAACTCTATTCCAGTAGCAGAGCCGCCAAGGATAATTCCCTCTTCTTCTACAGCACAGTCAAAAGGAAAGGGTAAAAGTCAGTCTCAAGATGGCGTCAAAGGATGTAGATCAAATAAAAATGTAAAGAGAAGGTTGGATTTCTCAGGCATAGTCATACAGGAACAGCCTACAGTTGATTCAGAAGTTCCTCTTGACGAGCCCATACCTCAGAATGAAGCAGAGGAGCCACCTTCAACACATGTTCCTGTACCTTTGACGGGTTCGTCACCAATTCATATTGATCTTGATATCGAAGATGATGAAGAGATCGCAGCAGTACCTCCTGAGGAAGTTAGTAAAGATACTACGGTGTCTTGGCTTGAGAACTCCTTAGGAAGGGTTAGGAGAAGGCCTTCATATCAAGTGAGTGTTGATGATCTCGATAATATTTATCAGGAACCTCCTAAGAAGAAGGCAAAGAAGCAAGTTCACTTTGATAGGAATCCTGATAACGAGATTGTCATAGAGACTGCAGTGCCCCCAGAAGATAAGAATAGAGATGAGGTGAACATGGATGATTTTGTAATGGTCAAGGCTAATCTTGGTAGAAATACCAGACATGCAGATTTGAGTCTCTTCAAAGTTGTATCCGAAAACCTACATGAAAGAGTGCTTAAAGATGGAGAAGACAAGGCAGCCCTCAAGGCTGAAAATCAGCAGCTTAGGCTTTTCATCTCTAACCTTGTTCGTGGTTCTTCACAAGCAACCCAGTTGCTGCCCCAGGTCTTAGAGACACCAGCTGATCACCATCAGTTAAGACAGCTGGTCATATGTGGGAAAGAGACTCAGGAATGGATTGAGAGCTTCATTGTCAGAGGAAAGGAGATCTTGGCTCGGATGTTCCAGTTGAGAGAGAATGCTCATAAACTTCGTCAAAGCGTCCAAGGATTTGAACAAACATGGGCTGAAGTAAAACCTAGGCATGAGATTATCATTGCTGATTTAGACACAGCCTATGGTTCAGCAATTTCAAAGGAGCATAAAAGACAAATCCTTGCATGGAGAGAACGTCATGTTTTCAAAGTTAAAACCTATGAGAGGATATCTGAAGAATTCATCACCTACAGGCAAAGGGTGGTTGAAGCTCTCCTTTTCATCAGTGAATTTGTCATAGAGATCCCCTCTCAGTACAGTCTTGAAGATGGTTCTTATGTCGGGCTTGAGGAGGTGCAAAATCAGTTCCAGAACGTTGTTCAAAGTTGCAGCCCAGTTGGCGGAAGGATAGGTCATATTTCAGTGATGTCAGCAAAGTTCAATAAAGCGGCCAATGAGATTGAAGATTTCCTAAGATCTATTGAAGATGCCGAAGATATTCTTGAAAAGCGGTGTTTTGTTGTTGATGGTATAGATGCACCGAACCGGGACACAATCTCAGACTTCCTAGCGGATGTGATCGAGCTTTAAAGCAGCTTTCTTCTAGAAGCTTTCTTTCCCGCTTTCTTTCTATTCTTGGAATCATCCTTATCCATTCTTTGAGGATAGAAAGAAGATAAGATGTAATAGTTGGCGTTTCCCGCTTTTTCTGCTTTTTAGGGTTTTAGTTGTTATCTTGTTTCTAGATTTAGTAATAAAGCTTGCTTGCTGAGCAAGCCCTAGATTGTGAAAGCAAGGAGATTTTAGGGTTCCCTACTCCTCTGCTTGTCTATAAATAAGATCCTTTGCTCATTTAGTTTCTTTAACGGTGATTGTGTTGGCAAATTGCGAGCCTGTATTGCAGCAAGTTGTTATTCAGTTTCAGTTCATTTGTATTGTGATAAGCAAATTGTTGAGCCTTTTTAGCCAACAAGGAGTTAGTGAGATTGCTGTTTTCTATTGTGTTAAGAATAAGTTTGCAAGCCTCCTTAGCTGCAATTTCTTATTCAAGGCATGTTAGAAGGGAGTTTTGTTTTAGAGATTTGAGTAATAAAATCACGAGCCTCTTTTGCCTTGATCTAAAATCTCAGATTTCCGTTATCTATGTTATGCTTTCATGATCTTTATTTCAGCTTACAGTGAAGTGTGTAGGTGTTTGTTGAGAGAGAGATTGTTAAAGTATTTTTGTCGGAAAATCTACCTTGTTAATTTCTAACTTCTCTTGCTCTGCTATTACTTGAAGGAGGTTAGGAGCGTCTTTTAGTTTAAGTTGATGCGTGGTTGAACTGCCATGGAAAATCTCAGCTGCGGCGTTTGTGTTTAAAAAACCTTGTGCTCTAAGCTGATCCAAAAAGATAGGCAACTTAGTTTTAGTTTACTTTCTTTCAAACCCCATCAGCAAGAGGGAGCTTCCCCTCCTAATTTGAAGAGTAGTTTATCTGTGCATAGCTGTCCGTTTTCAAATCCGCATTCCAGAGGTGCGAATTTAAACGCCAACACATATTATGTGATGAGCTTTCAGTTTTGATAACTTAGAAAACTTTCTCAATTCTCCTCCTTCAAGGCGCAAATGAGCCATGCTACTTTCATTTTCCATACTTAGAGAAATTCTAACTTATCATCTTCAAGTCTAGGCGCATATAGAAGGGGCTACTTCAGCCTTAATCTTTTAACGCCTTAGTCAAATTTTCACACTCCTCCTTAAGGGCAAATGAGACCTCCTACTTCCATTTTCCAAACTTAGAATCTTTCATCCAGCTTCCATTTGGCAAGGGCGCATTTTGAGTAGCAAGCTTTCATTTTGTGAAACTTAGAAAATTTTCAAGTTCCTCTTCTCTTTCCAAGCGCAAATGGAGGGTGGCGCTTTCACTTTCAGCACTTAGAAAAAGTTTGTAGCTTCCTCCTTGCTAAGGGCGCATTTAAGCCCCTCTACTTTCAGTTTCACTTGCCTTAGTCAGAATTCTTGCCTTCTCAACTCCTTCTTAAAGTTAGGCGCAAATCCACCTTTGAGGTTCCAATTTCGAACACTTGGTAAAATGTTAGCCTTCAAGTTCCTAGGCGCAAATGGCACATAGAGCTTTCAATCTTTGACATGTCCAAGTTCAAGGGCGCATTTTGACCCATGGGCTCTCATTTTTCTTACTTAGGCAATTTTCAAATTTTCTTACTCCACCTTGGGCGCATTTTGAGTAGGCAACCTCGAGTTTCTAATACTTAGAGGATTTTCACCCTCATTCTCCCCTCAAGGGCGCATTTGACCCCTTGTACTTTTAATTCTCCACGCCTTAGAAACTTTATTACTTCCTCCTTGAAGTGGGGCGCATATCAATGGGTGGGCTTCAAGTTTAACGCCTTAGAAGTATTTTAAATCACTTTTCTTGACCTTAGGGGCAAATAAGAGGTCATGCTTTTAATTTGAAGACTTAGAATATTTTAAGTTCTCCTTTCAACTTGGTGGGCGCATTTTAGCCATGGAGCTTCCAATTTCGAGAACTTAGGCGAATTTCCTCATCCAACACCACCTAGTTTAGGCGCATTTGCCATGGGGGTGTTGGGTGAAAATTATGTAATCAGCTTTTCGATAGATTACACAACTTGGACTTCAGCCACAGCTATGTGAGATATGAATCTCTCCTCTCGGAAAGGGGAGGCGCCCTTCTTACTGCTAACAGAATCGATAGTAAATCAAACAGATAATTACAAAATGTACACGCAATTCATGGAGTGGGGGGGTGTGTTACATTCATACTTCTCTCTTTTTTCAGAGAAGATGTTTACAATGCTTCACCGTTGAAAGTTCGGAATTCTTGATAACTTGAAACGAACAACTAGCAGTAATGCCAATATCTCTATCTCGTCAAAGCGAAGCGTAGAGATACCAGAAATGATTAAATAACAAACAAAATAAAGTAAAAAGGGAAAGCTCACGAAGGCACAAAGTCGTTCCGTAGCTTTATCAGTGTTGGATCTTTGTAGACGTACCGTTTGCTACGTTAGAAGCACAAAGTCTTTTTAGGCATAACAATTCTTCGAAACAACATGAACGATTACAAGCAAGTCTTGTAGATCATCCAACAAGAGGTATCAATTAGCGAACGATTACAAGCACAAAGTCTTGTAGATCCTTCAACAAGGTATCCAGTATGAATAATTATAAGCACAAAGTCTTGTAGACACTCAACCAGAACATGTAAGAGCATGAATGATTACAAGCACAAAGTCTTGTAGATCATTCAACCAATGATAAACAAAAATAACAATGCAATCTAAATAACAAATGTAACACAAAGTTTACATCAACTACTTAGAGTCTTTCAGATTCTTCGAACTAATCACTACCAAATAAGATTAACTCACAAAAGTATCGAATCCAACGCAAAGTTTGGCTTGCAATCCTTTTCTTTATTAATCGAATCTCATTCACAAAGTATGAACGCAAAGTTTCACAAATTTTCTTACAAAAGGGCAACACTTCGTTGCAAAAGGCTAAAAGATAATTTACAATGAAAATCCCTCACCTTATATAGAAAGAGGGATGAGCAAAATTAGGAAAGAGATTGAGAAAATCAGGGAAAGTTAGGTGAGCGATTTTAGGAGATCTCACCTAACTTTGACCAAAGTCAAAGTGTAATTTGTTTTCAAAATATTACATCTTTGATCTTGGTGTAATTACAATTTACAAAAAGACATTCGAAAATGTCGAGGAATATTTACAAGATGCATAATGGGATGCACCGGAAATTTCTAACAACGGAGAATAAGGCTTCTTCATGTTTCTTTGCTTGGGCACCGAGGTCTTCATACTTCTTCACGGTCTCTGCATGAACTTTTTTATTTGGAAGAACCGATCAGGGCATCCACCTTGGAGAATCACTTAGCGAGATCTAGAAAGCACAAGGATGGTGAATCAACGGCGTTAACAAAGTAACGATAGAGGAAGCGTGAAGCGAAAGCGATGTTGAACAAAAGCGTGAAAGCGAAACAGCAAACACAACGTCGCGAAGCGAAATGGGGTTGAGAATGGAAATAAAGTGAGTTTGAAGAGACTAATCGCGCAAAGTGTAAAAGGTGCTAAAGGTCAGCTCCATTACAAAATAGTAGAATCTGGAAAAAGATACAAAGGTGCTAAATTAGCTCCGTACACAAAATAAATAAAGTCTGGAAAGATTGAAAAGCGAAAGAGATGTAAGGCTAAATTCCCGGTAGCCCTTACATTTTTGGAGATTCCAGTCTTTGATGCAGGGGCGCTAAAAAATGGCGCTCCTGCATTTCTCAGAGTTAGAATTTATTTCAACATGTTCAACATGTCAGGGCGCTAAATTTTAGCACTTCTGCATCTGAGACATGATTTTGGAAAATGGATGTAATGGTGAATGAAAACGGCGCTCGAGGTTTGCAAAGTGTTTGTCTGCATGGAGTTGCCATTGAAATTGGAGAATAAAGAGAAAGCAAGGGTAACAACTTACAAAGATGAAACACGAAAAACGCTGGAGAGGGATGTCGAAAAACTCAAAAAACGTATTTGCAGTTTGAAGAAAACTCGCCCAGCATGAAGAAAAGAAAGCAAAAGATCATAACAATGAAAATGGTGAATTAAAACACCTTTAAGTGAAAGAGAAAATCGAAAATCTAACTCAAGTCGAGCAATAAATTTAAGCACGAAAAGTGGCACGATTGACGAAAAACGCGAAAATCATGAAGAAACGTGCCAGGGCCAAAAAAGTTTAAGTGTCAGGAAAAAGTGTAATGGCGCTAAAATTTAGAGCTATTACATTTTGGAAAAAGTTCACTTTCATGCAGGGGCGCTAAATTTTAGCGCCTTGCATTTTCCAGACTTATCCAATTTTGGCTTTCAGGCAGGAGCGCACTTTTTCAGTGCCACTGCATTTTTCGCAATTCACTAAGTACGAACAGTGAGACTTCGGAAGGAGCTCTTTCGAAGGTCTTCATGAGGCGAACATGGGGGAATGCTCGAATTGACTATTCGAGACTTTGGAACGCATTTCGAGGTGGCTTGAAAATCACTTCGTTATGTGTACTTGAACTTCACGAATCCTAGGAAACAGACAAGTTTCGTAGGGGGGTTATCCGTGGAACGAGCGCTGCTAGATTCCGTGATAACAGCTGGCTCCTGTTGGGGATCTTCCTTCAACCGTTCTTTGAAACGAATGAAGGGAGAAGAACTCCATAATTCAAGTGCCTTTATCCATCCATTGGGCTTGGAGTCAGGGGATGACGATGACAAAAACAAAAACAAAAACAAGACGCAAGCTTATGCAAATGCACTTATTGAAAAGGGAAAAACCTACCTAATTAAAACTAGCCATCGATGAAATATTCTCAAATGAAACCATTCACAGGTTCAACAAAATAGCTGCCTTTCTTCAACAGCTTGCAAGGCCTTCCATGATCATTAGCAGCTACATGTAGATGAAGTTGAGGCATTGCTTTTGGAAAGAGATGAATAGGTTCAGCTACCTGTACAAATACATTTTTAGCTGCATCCTCAAGTTTATCTTCACGCTCAGGTGCAACTAAAACCTTTGTCTTTCCATCGGCCTCCAACCAAGCAAGATGTCTTTTGGGGCATTCCCTTGATCAGTCAAAGATTGAATGCTTCTTACCAGTTGCTACTTGAACAACTGATTCATCAACCATGGTAACCTCATGCTGCTTGGAATGATCTCCTTCATGTGATTCAGATGAAGATATGACTGCACTGCATACCTCAATATGATGTTCACCATCTTCAAACTTGGCAAAATCTGAATAATTTATGAGAAGGTCCTCATCATGCCTTGAGGAAGTTCTTTTATGCAACATGTGTTCAAGTTCATGATCTCGAAACACATATGCATTCTTTTCAAATTGACTGAGACCTTTGTGCATGTCCATTTTTTGAGATCTCAAGACAAGATCGTCTTCATTTACTTGAATTTCAGCAAAATGACTTTCATCGTCCTGCTTTTCATCAATGGCTTTCTGAGACTGCATAAACCAGAAATGGGAGTCGCCAGCTATGTATGCTTCCTTTTCCTGGAGGAGAATAGCGAGATCACTTGGATCGGAGTCAGGATGCTTCACTGCTCCTTTTACTAATGGTACCTCGAGAGCAAGCCTCTTTGGAGGTGAAGATAACTTGTGTTGATTACCAACAGCAAAATTATGAGCAACATTCAAAATTGACCTCCTTGGTACGTCCTGGCAAGGCACAGAAAACATGCCTTGAGCTAACTGTTTTTTGAGGTCAAATAGCTCATTTGCCAACCTTTGCACCATAGGATCCCTCCTTGTGATGGAAGAAAATAACTCCAAAGAAGAGCTTTCTTCAGATTCATCTGAGTCAATTTTTATTTGCCCAGCAAGAATGAGATCATCTTCAATTTTTGTCGCCAAGGTCTGCACAACTGGAAGAGTAGATGAGGCTGCTCTTCTCAATAGGAAACCAACCTCGGGCACTTGAGCATTTACAAAGAAACATTTCAAATTCTCAGTTGTAGGTTGAGCAACAATTGGAATTCTTCGTGTCAACTTGTTGAAGTGAGCAATGAACTCACACATGGGCATGTGAGATTCCTTCTTCAACTGGGTGAGCTGAGCCAACAAAGCATGAGCATCTTCAGGAGGCTTGAACCTTCCTTCAAACTTGTCTATGAGAGTTGCCCAGTTTGTGATGGTACTTGGCGCCAAATGATAAAACCAATCTGCAGCAACGCCTTGGAGAGTCTCCACAAACAGCCTTACAGATACATCTTCGTATTCAACACCATGAACTCCACAAGCAATGTAGAAAGCAGCAACGTGCTCGTCAGGATGTTGTTCTCCATCACCAAAAAACTTGGGAAAGTTCTTCCGTGAGCCTTCAGGAAGAGCATGTAGGGGTAGAACTAGGCTCAACGGACCAAAAGCATTTCCCCAAGGACCTTGAGCAGCCATTTACATGTCCTTGGTGAAATCTTGAAAAACTTACAAGAAAATAAATTACAATAGAAAAGGACACAGGCATACTTCAAACGAAAGCATGAGGCTTTAGAATGCGTATCGTGTCCCCAGCGGAGTCGCCAAAAAACTGTTGGGTGAAAATTATGTAATCAGCTTTTCGATAGATTACACAACTTGGACTTCAGCCACAGCTATGTGAGATATGAATCTCTCCTCTCGGAAAGGGGAGGCGCCCTTCTTACTGCTAACAGAAGCGATAGTAAATCAAACAGATAATTACAAAATGTACACGCAATTCACGGAGTGGGGGGGGTGTGTTACATTCATACTTCTCTCTTTTTTCAGAGAAGATGTTTACAATGCTTCACCGTTGAAAGTTCGGAATTCTTGATAACTTGAAACGAACAACTAGCAGTAATGCCAATATCTCTATCTCGTCAAAGCGAAGCGTAGAGATACCAGAAATGATTAAATAACAAACAAAATAAAGTAAAAAGGGAAAGCTCACGAAGGCACAAAGTCGTTCCGTAGCTTTATCAGTGTTGGATCTTTGTAGACATACCGTTTGCTACATTAGAAGCACAAAATCTTCTTAGACGCAACAATTCTTCGAACAACATGAACGATTACAAGCACAAAGTCTTGTAGATCATCCAACAAGAGTATCAATTAGCACGAACGATTACAAGCACAAAGTCTTGTAGATCCTTCGACAAGAGTATCCAAGAGTATGAATAATTACAAGCACAAAGTCTTGTAGATCACTCAACCAGAACATGCAAGAGCATGAATGATTACAAGCACAAAGTCTTGTAGATCACTCAACCAATGATAAACAAAAATGACAATGCAATCTAAATAATAAATGTAACACAAAGTTTACATCAACTACTTAGAGTCTTTCAGATTCTTCGAACTAATCACTACCAAATAAGATTAACTCACAAAAGTATCGAATCCAACGCCAATTTTGGTTTGCAATCCTTTTCTTTATTAATCGAATCTCATTCACAAAGCATGAACGCAAAGTTTCACAAATTTGCTTACAAAAGGGCAGCACTTCGTTGCAAAAGGCTAAAAGATAAAATTACAATAAAAATCCCTCACATTATATAGAAAGAGGGATGAGCAAAATAAGGAAAGAGATTGAGAAAATCAGGGAAAGTTAGGTGAGCGATTTTAGGAGATCTCACCTAACTTTGACCAAAGTCAAAGTGTAATTTGTTTTCAAAATATTACATCTTTGATCTTGGTATAATTACAATTTACAAAAAGACATTCGAAAATGTCAAGGAATATTTACAAGATGCATAATGGGATGCACCGGAAATTTCTAACACTGGAGAACAGAAGCTTCTTCATGTTTCTTTGCTTGGGCGCGGAGTCTTCATACTTCTTCCTGGTCTCCTGCATGAACTTTTTATTTGGAAGAACCACGATCAAAGGACATCACCTTCGGAATCACTTGACGAGATCTGGAGAGAAACTGTAAGGATGGTGAATCAACAGGCATTAGCAGAAAAAGTAGCATTGGGAAGCGTGAAGCGAGAAACGATGTTGAGCAAGCGTGAAACGAGCAACTAGGCACGAAAAACGATGCAGGAGCGAAGAAATGGGGTTCGGAATGGAAAGAGTGAGTTTGAAGAGACTAAGATAAAAACTGCCAAAAGTGTAAAGGTGCTAAAATTCAGCTCCATTGCACAAAAAATGACTAAGTCTGGAAGAAAAGTGCAAATGTGCTAAAATTCAGCTCCATTGCACAAAAAATGACTAAGTCTGGAAAAAGATTGTAAAAAGTGTAAGGGCGCTAAAATTCAGCGCCCTTACATTTTTGGAGATTTCAGTCTTTGATGCAGGGGCGCTAAATTTTAGCGCTCCTGCACTTTCAGAGTTAGAATTTATTTCAACATGTTCAACATGTCAGGGCGCTAAATTTTAGCACTTCTGCATCTGAGACATGATTTTGGAAAATGGATGTAATGGTGAATGAAAACGGCGCTCGAGGTTTGCAAAGTGTTTGTCTGCATGGAGTTGCCATTGAAATTGGAGAATAAAGAGAAAGCAAGGGTAACAATTTACAAAGATGAAACGCGAAAAACGCTGGAGAGGGATGTCGAAAAACTCAAAAAACGTATTTGTAGTTTGAAGAAAACTCGCCTAGCATGAAGAAAAGAAAGCAAAAGATCATAACAATGAAAATGGTGAATTAAAACACCTTTAAGTGAAAGAGAAAATCGAAAATCTAACTCAAGTCGAGCAATAAATTTAGGCACGAAAAGTGGCACGATTGACGAAAAACGCGAAAATCATGAAGAAACGTGCCAGGGCCAAAAAAGTTTAAGTGTCAGGAAAAAGTGTAATGGCTCTAAAATTTAGAGCTATTACATTTTGGAAAAAGTTCACTTTCATGCAGGGGCGCTAAATTTTAGCGGCCTTGCATTTTCCAGACTTAGCCAATTTTGGCTTCAGGGCAGGAGCCCACTTTTTCAGTGCCACTGCATTTTTCGCAATTCACTAAGTACGAACAGTGAGACTTCGCGAAGGAGCTCGTTTGGAAGGTCTTCGCGAGGCGAACATGGGGGAATGCTTGAATTGACTATTCGAGACTTCGGAACGCATTTCGAGGTGGCTTGAAAATCACTTCGTTATGCGTACTTGAACTTCACGAATCCTAAGAAACGGACAAGTTTCGTAGGGGGGTTATCCGTGGAATGAGCGCTGCTAGATTCCGTGATAACATGGGGGACATCAAATGTCAACACTTAGAAGATTTTGAATCTCTTTCAAAGTGGGGCGCATTTCACCCATGGAAGTTCCAGTTTTAATGCCTAGGTAAAATTTCACTTGTCTTCAGCCTCTTATAGCAAGTTTTGGTGCCGGACTTGAAAAGTTATCAAACTTGACGTGCTTTGTGCCCCTTAGCCAAATTTAGGGCGATTTTCTCCTGCTAACCCTGATTTGCCCTGACTTTCTATTTTTAGAAAGTTCTTCAAATTTTGAATTTCAAGCTAATTTCAAGCTCCAAAAGGTTGGATTTTGCTTTGTTTTGAATCTCGGGATGCATTTGTGCTGTTGATGCCTGATATCTGTCTGTAGCTGCTATTTTTAGCAACTTGCTAAAAATAGCAATTGCTCAGAAAGTCTTCAAATTTTGCGTGTTGATTGCCTGAAGTGTGGTGATCGTGGTTGGAGGCTGCATTTGTATGATTGTCGTGTTTTGCCCTTGAATTTAGGGAACCCTAATTCCTCTGTACCAGCCTGCTACTAAAAATAGTAAGTGTCTGATTTTCCATCCTCTGCAACTCCGTTTGATCTGAAATTCGCGCCATGGGATCTTTATCAACTACTTGACCTGTTCATACTGACGCTTCGCGCTGATCCGCTATTTTTGGCATGTTTCTGGAAGTGGTTTACTATTTATAGCAACTGCCTATTTCTGAGACCTACGCAGCTCCGATTGACTTGAAATTCGAATGACGCGCTCCTCACCACGTGACCTGCCTGCTGACATCGGTGTCCGCTGCTGACTTTCTATTTATAGCCAGTTTCTGAAATGACTTACTATAAATAGTAAGTGCTCCGTTTGCCCTCAAATTTTACCAGCAGATAGCTTGAGAGATGCTGAAATATGCTAACCAATTTTTTCGAAGGAATTACACAACACAAACCAGAGATAGATAACTGGATTAGCATTAGCATCAAACTGAAATCTGGAATTGGAATTGAAACTACTCAACGTCAAGAATGTGCACTCAAGATCCCATTGAGGGCGAGGTGCTAACATATGACGGAGTCTAGAAAATGGAAATTATAAACTGATAGGCGGATAACCAGCCATAGAAAACATTTCCACGCTACCACCAAACAGTGGGAGGAAATATTACAATTAAGAACAATTCATCCGCTGCGGCGGGCATCCACAGAGCTGTGGGGATTCACCACTATGAAGTGGGTATAAGAGTGTTACAAACAGATTGTCCACACTGGCGGTAAACCATCCAGGGGTAATTTAATGATAAAACAGAAAGTAAATTGCAGAAATGAAAGAATGGTTGGATTAGTAATGCTTAATCTCAACCTTACAAATAAAACTCTGCAAATTACTAAGTACAATTGATAAGGAATGAACCTTAGATATAAGTATGAAATTTTACAATGATATAACACTCAAATACTGAAGTATATGCCAAAAACTGGAAATTGCAACAATCTGATATAAAAATCAGAATTCTGGAAACTTAACCAGCAAACTGTGAAATCATAAAATGCTCATAATTTGATCAATTTACCTTCGAATGATGTGATATCAATTGCAGATGTATTCTAGAAGTGTGGCGCCCAAGAAGCAATCCAAAAACCATCACTAATGTCTCCAGTTTATTTAGCACGCATCCCAATGCCCATTTAAATGGTACGGCCTCCTCTAGAAATCGATTTTGCAAGTAAAAAATAAATACTTGGAATTAAATTCCAATTTTCTGTGGAAGGTGGCGCCTTGCATCAACAATTCATTTGCCAAAGTACCCAGAATGAAAATAAAATCACCCAAATAGATATGAGCAAAAATCAGCTTCAGCTGTAGCAAAACCAGGAACTCAAAACTGTGAAAATACTCCAAAATTCTTCAATCTTTGATGCTCAATCTGCTAGTCTGATGTGAGAAGCAGCAATGTTCCAACTAGGTGTTGTATTTCAAACACGAAATTGGGAAGGGGCTAGGAGGTAGCATCCTCGAAGCAACAGCAAAATGTCCATAGTCATTTTGACAGCATAACAGTAAGGTAAACAATGGATACCAAATGCTGGAGCAATGTCTTCATTTTATAAAAACTGAGAAACTCATCATCTTCCAAGCAGTACGCCAAGAGACACCTTTTTGAATTCTTGATTTTTCAAATTTCATAAAATACAACTCTTCTCAAAAAGGTGGCGTCCATTCTTCTCCAAACATATAGTTCAAAAATAAAATATTAATATTTCTTAAGACATGGGCATACCCCTTCATGACCCCTTTTAAAAAAAACTTTTCAAGTTACAACCTTAGGCCAAGGGGTGGTCAATTAAGAAATATAACACTTATGCCTTTAATCAATAAATTTCATCAATTAAGGCTTGAGAAGAAAATATTGAAACAACAAATAACATGCTCAACTGAAGAGATGACTGAAGACAACCAACTGCATACTGCCATAAAAAGAATTTACTATAAATAGTAAATAATGTGAAATGCCAAAAAACTCCAAGCCAAGAAACCCTAATTTCACCTCATTCCAGTCTACGGGTTCCGGAATAGACTGATGAATGGCAATGCTGATCACTGATGAGAAGGGGACATTACAGTCCGCCCTCCTCGAAATTGCTTGTCCTCAAGCAACTGAAAAGATGGGTGCAACAAAATCTGATCACCTTCCCACATGGCATCTTCAATAGGCAAATTTCTCCATTTAATCAAATATTCTTTGATTGTCCTTCTCCTCAGAGAACGTTCTCTAGTATCAAGGATTTCTTCAGGAATCAATTCTAACTGACCTTCCTCATCCAATGGAGGTAATTCTGATGTAGCCACCACGTTGTGTCCAATTGCCTTCTTGAGGCGAGACACATGAAAAACATTATGTATTTTGCTTTCAGCTGGAAGCTCCAACTCGTAAGCAACTTCACCAATCCTTTTGGTGATTTTGAAAGGACCATAAAAACGTGGCTTCAACTTTTCTGCACCACTCTTCTTGAGAGAAGATTGTCTATATGGCTGAAGCCTCAAATAGACCATGTCCCCAACTTCAAAAGACCTATCAACACGCTGCTGATCAGCGTATAACTTCTGCTGATTTTGAGCTTGTTGCAGATTTTCCTTGAGAGATTTCAAGATGTCTTGGCTTTGTTGTAACATATCCAGTGCTTGTGGAGCTCTACTATCACCAAACACTAAATCAACAAAATTAGTAGCCTTAAAAGGAGACATCTTAATTGACATGTAATAAGAAGAGTTGTAACAATACTCTCCTAAATGAAGCCATTTAATCCAAGCTCGCTGCTGTCCTGAAACATAGTTCCTTAGGTAGCCCTCTAACCACTTGTTAACAATTTCTGACTGCCCATCTGTTTGTGGGTGATAACTTGTGCTTGGAGTAAGCACTGTCCCACTCAATCTGAAGATCTCCTGCCAAAAAACACTTAGGAACTTGCTGTCCCTATCACTGACAATTGTTCTAGGCAACCCATGCAAACGGAACACCTCTCTAAAAAACAACTCAGCCACTTGAGCTGCTGTAAATGAAGTGGTAACAGCAAAGAAATGAGCAAATTTCGTTAGTCTATCAACCACAACAAATATACAATCACGTCCTTGCACCTTGGGCAACCCCGTGATAAAGTCCATGGCAATACTTTCCCACTTCTGATTTGGAATGGGCAAAGGCTGAAGTAGACCAGCTGGATAAGAGTGTTCATTTTTATTTCTTTGACAAATAGGACACTCTCTAATGTAGTTCAAGACTTCTTCTTTCAACCCTTTCCTAGTGAATCTTTCACGAATCTGCTTATAAGTCTTGAAAATCCCTTGATGACCAGCAAGGGGAACATCATGAAACGATTGTAGAATCTTCTTCTTAAGCTTAGATTCTTGCACTAAAAAGATTCTATCTTTATAATAAATTAATCCATCAACCAACTTATACCTTTCATCAACCAAATGACCTTCTAACAAGCTGGTTGCAAACTGATTTTTAACATAATCAGCAGCAATTAATTCCTTCCAATCTGCTGATAACTCACAAATTGACTGCAAATGAGGCCTTCTTGAAAGAGCATCAGCCACTATATTATTTTTTCCTTTGACATATTCAATGTCAAAGTCATATGCTTGGAGTTTACTTACCCACTTTTGCTGCCTTTCATTCAATTCCTTTTGGCGCATGAAATGTTTAAGACTATTGTGGTCAGTCTTAACAACAAATTTACTTCCCACCAAGTATTGACGGAATTTAGACAAAGCATGCATGATGGCAAGCATCTCTTTGTCATAAATAGAGTAAGTTTTTTCTGCCCCTCTCAACTTTCGGCTCTCGAAGACAATAGGGTGTTTGTCTTGCATTAGGACAGCTCCAACACCTTCTCCTGAAGCATCACATTGTAATTCAAAAGGTTTTGAAAAATCCGGAAGTGCCAATACTGGACACGAACTCATGATTTGTTTAAACTTATCAAAAACCTCTTGTGCTTGCTTAGTCCAAAGGAAAGCTCCTTTCTTTGTAAGATCTGTGAGAGGTGCTGCTTGATGAGAATACCCTTTCACAAATCTTCTATAGAATCCACATAACCCCAAAAATCCTCTCAAATGAGAAATATTCTTTGGAGTTGGCCAATCAAGAATGGCCCTTATCTTTTCTGGATCCACTTTCACACCCTTTGAACTGATAATGTGGCCAAGGTATAAAAGTTCTGTCATCCCAAACTCACACTTTGATTCTTTGGCGAACAAACATTCCGCCTCTAAAATGTTAAGCACTTCTTCCAAATGCTTAAGGTGCTCTTCCCATGACTTACTGAATATGAGAATATCGTCGAAGAAGATGAGCACAAACTTCCTCAACTGCTGTCTAAAAATCTTGTTCATACAAGATTGAAATGTGGCTGGAGCATTTGTCAAACCAAAAGGCATGACAAGAAATTCAAAATGCCCAAAATGGCATCTAAACGCTGTCTTCTCTATATCCTCCTCCCTCATTCTGATTTGGTGATAGCCCGAACGAAGATCAATCTTTGAGAAGAACATTGCCCCATGGAGCTCATCAATAAGCTCATCAATCCTAGGGATAGGATATCTATTCTTGATGGTTTTCTGATTTAATGCGCGGTAGTCAACACACATACGCATTGTACCATCTTTCTTTTTGACCAGCACTACTGCAGAAGCAAATGGACTCTTGCTAGGTCTAATGAACCCACTTTCCAACAGCTCCTTGATGGCTTTTTCAATCTCATCTTTCTGCCTCTTTGGATAGCGGTAAGGTGTAGTTATGACCGGTTTTGCCCCCTCTTCTAACTCAATCACATGCTCAGAACCTCTTTCAGGAGGTCTTCCAGGAGGTAAGCTTCCAAAGACTTTGCTTTTCTTTGAAAGTAAGGCTTGAATATCAGGATGATATTGCCTTTTTTCCTCAACCGGATCAGCTGGTAAAACCATACATTCAGCAGCCCATTCAACCTGATCATGGCGGATCAGCCTTTCCATCCTTTTCAAAGACACAATTCGAGGGCCTCCATTTGACATCCCTCTTAAAACAACCTTCCTTCCATTAGACTGAAATTTCAGCTCCATGGTTTGCAAATTCAATGTGATCTCACCAAGAGATCGCAGCCATTGTATGCCCAACACAATATCAGTGTCTCCAATTCCCACCACATAAAAATCATCTTTAATTTCATGATTCCCCAATTGCAAAGAGAGGTTAGGAATCTTCCTTGTGCAAGACATAGTAAAACCATCAGCAACCATTACCTTGAAACCATCAAATTCTTCAGTCTTCAAACCTTTTCTAGCAACTAGTCCTTCATCAATAAAATTGTGAGTTGCTCCCGTATCAATTAGGGCAACTATCCTTTGTGAATTCACCACTCCATGAACCCGAAAAGACTCATTCTTTTGAAAACTTGATAGTTGTGCAAAAGCACTACCATCTCCCACCTCTTCGGACTTGTCTTCTGGAGCTTCTTCACCTTCACTACTTGCTGATTCGTATTGCTGATCAGACGAATCAGATTCTGATCCATAATCAGAATAGCCCTCCATTCGATTAGCTTTGCCTCTTCCATAGCAGCGATGACCCTTAACCCAAGGATCACGGCAAGTGTAACAAACTCCATCCTTTCTAAGCTGTTCTTTGAGCTCTTCGGACAGCCTTGGTGGAAACTTCTTGGGCAGATTTGAAGAAGGCTTTTTATCTTTCTTATGGCTGAATGGTTTTGAGTGAAATTTAGGCCTTGGGGCTGCCAACTCCATGCTCCTAGCTTTCTTGATAGCTTCATCTAGTGTTGGAGGATCAAATGCTTTGACCCAACCCTTCAAAGGCTCCATTAAACCTTCAGCAAAAAGAACTACAAGTCTTCTTTCAGTAATGTTTGGCACCATTACTGACAACCTCTGAAAATCAGCCACATAGCTCTCTAAAGATCCTTGCTGTCTCAATTGTGCCAATTCTCTAAATCTCAATTCTGGATCTTTGGTGTCAAATCTTTCAATCAGCTTATTGGTAAATTCTCCATATGTGCGAACTAGGTTATGGCCAAGAGTGACCAAACCATGAGTCCACCATTCATGAGCTATGCAATCTAAGTGCAAGGTAGCAAATTTGATAGCATCTTCTTCCGGCATAGGTCTAAGAGAGAGGTAGTTATCTAACTTTTGTACCCATGACCTGGCTGTACACTTATTACTACCATCAAAATGTTCCATAGTGATCTTTCCCAATGCTTGGTAGAAATCATTTCTAGGTGCTGTAGGAGGACGTTGATCATTCCTTCCACCATTTCTCCGACTCCTTTGATTCATGTATTGATCAAAGGTCCAGGTACCCCTCAAATCAAGAGGTAAAGAAACGTACTCCATGTAAGCTTGACGAGCATCATCAACAAAGTTTGGAGTAGCCTCAACTGGTTGTTGCTCTTCCCTTGGTGTGAAAACGGGAAAAAGGGGTCTAGAGGATGATCCACTATGAATTGCAGTATGCTGACCCACAATTCTGTCTCTAGTATTCACCTCAGGACTGCCACTATTATTATTTCCATTAACCCCACTGTTTTCTCCACTTGAGTTATTTTGGGGCTGAATGATATTCTGAGCTGCTTGCTGGTCCAACTTGGACAATAATCGGGACATCATGTCTATCATCCCATCAAACTTCTTCTCCACTCTATCCCTCTCTTCATTATCTCTCCTTACAGTGTCTGACATGACTACAACTGTCTGATCAACCACTTCCACTGAATTCTCTGAACCTTCCACTGTCTTACCAAGATCTCTTATAACTTCTAAGAAGGTATCTGCTTCTGGAACGGGCGGAAACTGATGCTGATTTCTGGCCTGACTTCTAGTGTATGGCCTAGTGTCTCTTTCACTCATCAGTTAACTACTGCAATTTGCCACAGGATGGCAGGGTCTTCTGCTTTGATACCACTGAAATATGCTAACCAATTTTTTCGAAGGAATTACACAACACAAACCAGAGATAGATAACTGGATTAGCATTAGCATCAAACTGAAATCTGGAATTGGAATTGAAACTACTCAACGTCAAGAATGTGCACTCAAGATCCCACTGAGGGTGAGGTGCTAACATATGATGGAGTCTAGAAAATGGAAATTATAAACTGATAGGCGGATAAGCAGCCATAGAAAACATTTCCACGCTACCACCAAACAGTGGGGGGAAAAATTACAATTAAGAACAATTCATCTGCTGCGGCGGGCATCCACAGAGCTGTGGGGATTCACCACTATGAAGTGGGTATAAGAGTGTTACAAACAGATTGTCCACACTGGCGGTAAACCATCCAGGGGTAATTTAATGATAAAACAGAAAGTAAATTGCAGAAATGAAAGAATGGTTGGATTAGTAATGCTTAATCTCAACCTTACAAATAAAACTCTGCAAATTACTAAGTACAATTGATAAGGAATGAACCTTAGATATAAGTATGAAATTTTACAATGATATAACACTCAAATACTGAAGTATATGCCAAAAACTGGAAATTGCAACAATCTGATATAAAAATCAGAATTCTGGAAACTTAACCAGCAAACTGTGAAATCATAAAATGCTCATAATTTGATCAATTTACCTTCGAATGATGTGATATCAATTGCAGATGTATTCTAGAAGTGTGGCGCCCAAGAAGCAATCCAAAAACCATCACTAATGTCTCTAGTTTATTTAGCATGCATCCCAATGCCCATTTAAATGGTACGGCCTCCTCTAGAAATCGATTTTGCAAGTAAAAAATAAATACTTGGAATTAAATTCCAATTTTCTGTGGAAGGTGGCGCCTTGCATCAACAATTCATTTGCCAAAGTACCCAGAATGAAATTAAAATCACCCAAATAGATATGAGCAAAAATCAGCTTCAGCTGTAGCAAAACCAGGAACTCAAAACTGTGAAAATACTCCAAAATTCTTCAATCTTTGATGCTCAATCTGCTAGTCTGATGTGAGAAGCAGCAATGTTCCAACTAGGTGTTGTATTTCAAACACGAAATTGGGAAGGGGCTAGGAGGTAGCATCCTCAAAGCAACAGCAAAATGTCCATAGTCATTTTGACAGCATAACAGTAAGGTAAACAATGGATACCAAATGCTGGAGCAATGTCTTCATTTTATAAAAACTGAGAAACTCATCATCTTCCAAGCAGTACGCCAAGAGACACCTTTTTGAATTCTTCATTTTTCAAATTTCATAAAATACAACTCTTCACAAAAAGGTGGCGTCCATTCTTCTCCAAACATATAGTTCAAAAATAAAATATTAATATTTCTTAAGACATGGGCGTACCCCTTCATGACCCCTTTTAAAAACAACTTTTCAAGTTACAACCTTAGGCCAAGGGGTGGTCAATTAAGAAATATAACACTTATGCCTTTAATCAATAAATTTCATCAATTAAGGCTTGAGAAGAAAATATTGAAACAACAAATAACATGCTCAATTGAAGAGATGACTGAAAACAACCAACTGCATACTGCCATAAAAAGAATTTACTATAAATAGTAAATAATGTGAAATGCCACAAAACTCCAAGCCAAGAAACCCTAATTTCACCTCATTCCAGTCTACGGGTTCTGGAATAGACTGATGAATGGTAATGCTGATCACTGATGAGAAGGGGACATTACAGCTGATCATGGTGGTATTCATCGGCTTTCGAAAATTCTGACTTTTTACGCCCCTCTTTGGGTCCCGAAGCTGGAAACCCTAATTGGTCTTGCATGCGTATCAAATGACCTCCGTTTGTTCTCGTTTTTGCTGCACTGCGATCAGCTCGTGATTCTGAAGTGCTGGGAGGCGGCTGCCGGGATGCATCTGCTAAAGATAGTAAGTTCCTTAATAAGTGACTATCTCTGTTTGCATGTCACATCATTGCGAAGCTTTCGAAAAACCCACAAGGAATATGTAGACATGCAAAGAAAACGCTGACATGCAAACCCTAAAAATAGCCTCGGAAGACTGAATTCTGAAAGTCGTTATCTTGCTTTGCATGTCACACCATCGCGAAGGTCTCAGAAACCAAAAGGAATTTCCAGACATGCGTTGAAAAACTCTGCATATAGGCCGAAATTGGCTCCGGAAGCTGAACGCTAAAAATAGTAAGTCCTCGTTTCAGCTCAAATTTCGCATGCGAGCAGCTTGGTGTGTTCTGAATGCAACATGACTGTCGGATTTTCAAAAATGCTGAGGAACGCCGAAATTGCACACTTACTAAAAATAGTTAGCCGGAATCTGATGAAATTTGTGAAAGCCCTGCTGGAAACACACTGACATCAACGTTAGTCTCAATTTTCAATTTATTCACCTTACTTGACCTCGGATTGAAAAGATGGAAACCCTAATTCTATAGACTTGGCCAAAACTCACGTTAAAGCTCACAGACGGGAACGTCCCCAGAAGGCAAACATCAGAAAAGAGACAGACAGAGAGAGAGAGAGAGAGAAAAACCAAAGCCAAAAGACCAGAATGGAGCAAAAATTAGGGGTCCCCCTCTTGAATGGGGTGATGTGTGAAAAGGTCACAACAGGAGTACTAACAGGCTTGGCATTCTTCATATTGAACCTATCCAAGATTTTGGCAATATACTTTTCTTGAGACAATCTGATTTCTCTCTTCTATCTGTCCCTAATTATAGTCATCCCAAGAATCCTTTTTGCTGCCCCTAAATCTTTCATAGCAAAACGTTGGGTCAAATGTTGTTTCAATTCACAAACTATCGTCATGCGAGTGCCAGCAACCAACATGTCATCAATATAAAGTAATAGAACAAACTCACCATTAGCAAGCTTCTTGTAGTAAACACATGGGTCAGATTTGCAACGAGTAAAGTGATGCTCAGTCATGAAGCTATTGAATTTGAGGTACCATTGCCTCGGGGCTTGCTTGAGCCCATACAAACTTCGCTTCAATCTGCAATATAAATGCTCCTGTCCCTGTTTAATGAAGCCTTCAAGCTGCTCCATATACAATTCTTCTTCAATATCTCCATGAAGAAATGAGATTTTTATGTCAAGTTGCTCAAGCTCAAGATCCCATATAGTTGCCATGCCTAAGACTGCTCAAATGGTTGTCATTTATACAACTGGTGAGAAAATTTCATTGAAATCAATCCCTTTCACAACCAATCTGGCCCTGTAGCGTTTACTACCTCCATCTTCTTTCAATTGATACACCCATTTATTCTTGAGTGGTTTTCAATTTGGTGGAAGGGTGACCAAATCCCATGTATCATTGGCCATCAAGGACTCCATTTCGTCTTGCATTGCCTCCATCCATTTCATTGAATTTTCATCTTTGCAAGCCTCTTTAAAAGTTGTAGGCTCTAACAGATCAGAGAGAAATAACTGATAATCTTCAAATTTTGTCGGAGGCCTCTTCTGTCGAGTAGACCTCCTTAATTGAGGAGCTTGGTCTTGCAAGTTAGTGTCCAAATTTAACCTATGAAATTTGTTGGCGATTCAATTCGCACCTCTGGAATGCGGATTGGAAACAAATAGCTATGCACAATTACATTGCTCTTCAAATTAGGAGGGGAAGCTCCCTCTTCGTTGATTATGCTTAAAAAGAAATACTAAACTACTGCCAATCCTTTTATTTCTCAACTGAGAGCACAAGGTTATAAAAAACTTTGCGTTGCAATTGAGGTTTTCTCCGGTTTCGTAACTTCAAACTACAACTAAGCCTATTCTAATAACGCTTCTAATATCTCAAGAAAATTCAGAGCCTAAGAATTAGGAGTAAACAAGGAATGATTGATTGACACAAGAGCTTAAATAAACTTGCTTTCAGAACACACCCGAAGACTCACTGTACTTATTAGATGTAAGCTGAAATAAAGATTACGAAAACAAAACATAAGACAAAGCGCTGAAATAGATTTGAGACAGTAGATTAGAGCAAGGTAGGCATGAGATTTCCTTCCTCAATTTTATAACAGAAAAACACTTCTGGGACAGCAAATTGTAGCAAAATAGGCATACGATATGCGATCAACCAGATTACACTTGAAACAAAAGTGAACAAACATTGAATAACAAAGTTGCAGGCAAAATAGGCTCAACAAATTTATTATCACAACAACGGTTAAAAATAAATGGGCAAGGCTTCCCTTATTTATACACAAACAAGGAGTAGGAACCCTAAAATCTCCTTGTTTTTATCAACTAGTCTTGACAACATGCAAGCTTTATTTCTAAAAATAAACAAAAGATAACTAATAGTTAACTTGACTACAAACATTAGTTAATTGATTTAACTACAAGAAAGGCTCCAACTATTTGATATTTTCAAGGAATAGACATGCATGAAAGAGAACAACCGGTTAACTTGGAAAAAGCTTCAAGTTAAATGCTGCCTTTACTTGAGTTCTATCTTTGGAAATCTTTACATGCTCCAACTGGTAGTTCATTCATTGATAGCTTGGGAAATCATATCCTCCAAAAATCTGTTAACTACCTCTTCATCAGGAACACTGATACTATCCAGAATGATGTATTGCTTTTCCAACATCTCTTCACCATTTGCGATCAAACTTAGCAATTCTTTCCTCTTTTCAGCTGCTTCATCAAATTTGGCCGACATTGTGGCAACATGATTCATCTTGTAGGAAACAGGATCACCATTAAAACTTCCATGGACAAGGTTCTAAAATCCTGTCTGTACTTCACCGAGATCAAAGTAAGTGCCATCTTCATGACAATATTGGCAAGGGATCTATGACACAAACGTACTTACAAACTTGAGAGTATTAGCAACCTTCTGCCTCTATCCAGTCAATTCTACAAATATTCCTTCGTAGGTTTTTACTTTGAAGAGGTGTTGTTCTCTCCAAGTGAAAAGCTTCTTGTACTCTTCTGTAGTGACTGAACCATACGCCGTCGTCAAGTCGGAAATGACAATCTCATCTCTTGGTTTCCTTTCTACTATATTTTCCTCGAATTCCCGAATCCCTGAGTGAAGATCATGGGCGTTATACCTCAATTGGTACATCTCTACAAGTATAAATCTGCCCCTGGTGATGAATTCTTCTACCCAATCTCTTATATGTTTTCCATAGATGACCAACTGACTCAGTTGATGTTGATCTGCAAGTGACTCCAGAATTTGTGGAAGCAACAAAGTAGCCTGTGAAGAGCCATGAAGAAGGTTGGAAACATACTGCCACAGCTGTTGAATCTCAACCTTGAGGGCTGCCTTATCTTCTCCATCTTTGAGCAGTTGTTCCTTTAGATTATTTGCTGCAACTTTGAAGAGATTTACATCAGTGTGTCGGGTGCTTCTTCCGAGATTGGCCTTGACAACTTTGAAGTCATCAATTTCAACCTCATCAATGTTCATGTCCTCTAGAGGTGTGGCAAACTCAAGGATGATCTCTCCATCAAAATTCTTCTCCATATGAACTTGCTTCTTAGGTTTCTTCTCTGTTGTGTCCTAGTAGACGCTATCAAGTTTTGCAAAGTTCAATTGATAAGAAGGCTTCCTCCTTTTCCTACCCAGCAAATTCTCAAGCCAACACGAGGAGTCTCTACTAACTTTTTTGGGAGGATTGGTTCTAGCACCACCAACTCCTGATAGATCAATCGGTGTTGAGACGTTGCAAACTGGTGAATCACCTTCTGAATCTATATGAATAGGAGAAGGCCTCAGTGACGGCGGAAGAATAGGAGATGAAGGCTTTGCTTCAACTCGTGGTGCTGATTCAACTGAAACTTTTGTTGCATTTGCTGATTGTTCCTGCTGATTCACCTTTTCCTTTAAGCCCTTCATCATTCTACTAATCTTTGTATCTTCTAGAGGATTTCTCATAGATTTTTCTCTCGGTTTTGATTTAGAAGAAGGTAGAGATGTTTGAACTATTGGCAGCTTTGCAACTACCTTCCATGTCCTTCTACTGCTCAAGAATATCTTGTTGTTCTTGACAACTCGGCTTGTTCTTTCCTCAATGGAGGTACCCTCTTTGGTGAACCAATCAACTTGTGGAAGTGGTCGTTGATTGACTTGATCTCGAGCATACATGGGAAGTAGAACTTCCCCATCATCAACTGCAAGTCCTTCCACATCTTCTGATAAGAAATCAGTCATCTGCCGAAGAGTAAGTCTGGAGTAGTTGCGCTTGCGCATTTCGAATTCATCTTCACAGTTAGCCCAAAAATCTTCAATTGTGGGCACATGTGCATGATTCTGACCAAGACAAGCTGTGAAGACACCATGAGGATCGTATGAACGTCTCTCCTTGAAAAGATTGAGACCAAACTTTGACACTTCATCGCTCATCAACTGAGCATCAGCTGTCGATCTGCATCTGTATATACTCATCTCAAATGGGAAGCTAAATGCAGGCTTGAGTTTGTTACGCAAAAAAGTGTTCACCTCGTGTACTTGCCTTAGAAACTCCATGAACACGACCTCATCTGTTGGATATATAGGAAGCATGAATGGATCACTTGAGAAGCCATATACTCGTATGTAGGAGAACGTGGGGAATTGGACAAACCAATCATCCCACTCTACCATTGCCAATCTGGCATCTGTTGAAATCCATATATGCAACTCATGATCAATATCTCGCACCGTATGCATCAGGAATAGATCATTCACCCTCTTGTAATGCCGCTCAGATGCTAAAACTCTATCTATGGCTAATGATCATACTGTTGTACCCAAACCAATTTTTTTGCTTCATTAAGGCATTTTGCTTTAAATGGTTTAAACCTTGTAAAAATGACGTCAAAACATAGTTTTTGGGAAAATCAAATATGGGCTTTTAGTTAGTTTGATGTCAGGAAGATACTAGAAAAATTTGGAAATTTTGAAAATTAGGGTTTTTGGACCCTTGTTTTTAGGTCAAAAACCCTAAAAATTGAAATTTGTCAAAATTGATTGAAAATTGTTTTGATTAGCTTATTTCACTTCACGATCACAATGGTGAAGTCAGATTCAGTTAAAAGTCAGTGTAAGTCTAGTGGGTAGTTTTCATTTTTTTCAGGTAAAAGTTAGGACCTCCAAGGTCGTTCATGGCATGGCCAGAGACCAAGTGTCGAAATCTAAGCCTAAAACACTCAAATGAAGAATCTATGGCGAAATATGTTAAGGGAAACCCTCCACAATCAAGTTTTGGTTAAGAAATGATAATAATTATACTCCAACCTTTGTGAATGCAACTCTCCGATAAGGATTTTAATTGTTTATCCTAAAGAAAACTACCAAACATCAAGGCTAATTTTAACTCTTTTTACATATTGGCTTACAATGAACCACTCTTAGTCTTAACCATCTCTATGGGAAGCAGAAAATGAAGCTTGATTGTATTTCCCAGCAATTTAAGAAATTGGCAACTACTAGCTCTAAGCATGAATATCACCTGCTTCTCATTATCATTACACTAGACCAAACAGTGAAACAAAAACAGTACATGGTGTAGGAATACTTGGATAGTACCCTTGTGAACTTGTGATCGGGGGAAATCTGGGAGCAAATCACAATAGTTTTGTAAATTTAAACATTTAATACCCATATTCAATCTTTGTCCTAGCTATTTTTTTGACAGTTTAAAGCCTAGAAATGCTCCAATCGAGCTATGTAGTACCCTTTATGTTTTTAGTGGTTTGATCTTAGCTTTAGATTAGTGAAGATAGTTTCCATGTTGTTTAGAAAAAAAATTCTAAGAAGCAAGGGAAGTTTAAAGCTGGAAACTACTCCAAATTTGTATACTGCAGGCCATATAAAGTTAAAAACATCAAACAATATGAAAGCTTGTTCAAATTTCAGACAAAAAGAGAGCTTAAAATTGCTTTAATTAAAGTAATGCATGATCCAAAACATCATGTAACAACTTCTATAACAAGTTTTCTAGAAGCAATTTTCAATTTATAATGTACTGTGGAAGCTTAAAAAATCTAAAACAAGACCCATCAACCTAACCTGTCCAAGGTCAACAGCAGGATTCAGGCTTCTTCCACAATCATAAATGATATCTGTTTGAAGTATTGTAGTTGCTCCTGAAAGAAGGTCAACCTCGACCTGTGACATGAATTCGACATTAATTCTCCTCTAATCTGACCATAACCATAAATTCAAGATCATTTGCATCATCACCTCACTTGCTGCTGCACCATAATTGAGATATTTTGAAGAATTTGAATCAGGAACCCAGTAAATTTGTGCAGAAAGATCCACTGATTGGACTTGAGCCTATGAACAAGAAAAAACCCAGGGTTTGGGCTGCACCCAATTATTTGAGAATGTTCAAATTATTCATAAACAAATACAAAAGTAGTAATACAAAGGCTACTAGCATGTTCAACCTGTTCTTACTACAACTATTCAGGCAAATCATGGGCAAATCAAAGTATCTCATCTTTATTTGTATAATATATCAAAGAAATTTTGTTGTTCTTGTTTCAATAGCTGGTCTTCACCACACATAAACCATTTATAGTTGCATACTTCTCACATTGTTATTATTTTACTTCCCTTCTGTTTCAATAATATTTCTTACCATATGCCAAACTGGATCTTGTTATCACTTCTTCCAAAATAATATTTTGACAGATTCCTTACAATAGAACTTACAACTATTTAATAAATAAGAAATTGCTTTGGACTAAAACAAACTTGTGACTCTCAGATGGATCAATTTAATCATTAAATATTGCTTTGGATTATTTTTTAAATACATATTGCCTTAAATTTAAAAAAAAAATGGATAAAGATAAAAAAATTATATTGATAAAATTTATAAAAAATCCCTCACACAGATCACTTTAAATAAAAATCTGGGAGATTTACAGGCATCTGTACAGAAGAGAAAGAATTCAGAAGCCTAGTAGAAATACCAGTCTACAAGGGAACAGAGATAAACAGAACCAAAAATACAAGTCAAATATACAGAAGTATACGCTGATTAAATATATGAGATATTTTAAGGGATTTCAAGTAGGTCATATCTTCGACTATTCATCTGATTGAAAGCACAATGATATTTCCCACTCTAAGGGTCAGTGTTGGGTCTTCCTTGAGCATTCAAGGTCCACCTTCTTAATTAAGGAAACAGTTGCCCACTTCTATGTAACATCCCACATTTGGACCTCTTTTAGATGCATTGACTTAACATTATTTTTTCGTCCCATTGCAATTTGAACGTGGGTCCATAGTACCTGTTTGGTTGATTATTCTATATGATATTGCATTATTGCTTCGACCATATTGTGTGTGTTTGATTATTGATTGAAGTGTTTGCTTGGATTTGAATAATTGATAATTGTGTGTACAAATTATTATTATTATCTAACAAATGCTAATAAGGTATGTCAAGCTTGTGTTGATGAAGAGAACAAATACCAAGAAAGGTGGAACTAGGTTTGGTCTATGACATGTCATAAACTCATAGTTACAAGGTTCATACTTGAACTTGACACTCAGATTTGACAAATTGAAAAACCCATGAAATACAGAGATTTTTAGGGATTTAAAGATTTTATCATACATCCTTCAATAAATAAGCTTTAAAGACACAATAAACCTGAGATACAAGACTTGCCTAGAGGCAGGCAAGGTGAAATGAGTCCTAGAGACTTGAGATCTAGGTACCTAATGAGTCTATTCAAACTTGCCAAGTTTGGTAGACTAGCCGAGTCCGAAGAGTGTTGTTGCTAAGACTCGGCCATCTTAGTGGGCTGTTAAAATCAAGAAAATATATATATATATTAAAAAAACTGAAAATTAACACTCCTAAAATGATCTCTAGCACTCTCAAAACCAATTCATTTCATTTGCAAGCACAAGAGGGAAAAAGAGTATTGGAGTTAAAATCACATGCCATTGAAGCAAAAGCTAGCAAACAACTTGAGCAGCAAACTTTGATTGAATACAACCTAGGAAAGTTTCTAGTAGCCTTCAATGCATCTAAAGAAGCCTATAGTGCATTTTGAAGAGCCCACAATTGATTTGAAACAGCCTACCATCACACTGAAACAAATTTGAAGTATCTTTTTGTTTTGAATTTTTATTTTTTGTCTATTACATTTATTTATTTATTTTAGACCCATAGAACAAACCCTTGCTAACAAACCCTACATTTCTTTAATTCTTAATCTATTTTCTAACTACAAACCCTAACTACTTTAATTTTATCTATTTTCTAATCTTAGTTTATCTAGAAATCCTAAATGTTAGTTTTATTTCAATTTATTTGTTATTGTAGCATATTTTCAAATTTATTGATTGTATGACTATATGACTAAAAAAGACATCATATGCTGATTGTACAAGTGGCCAAACCCTGGAAATGGTACGACAATATGTCCAAGGTAGTGATCGGACCTGTTGTGTAATAACCCACCCTTAATTTTTTCAAATTGCACCTGTCAGCATTAGCCAAAATGCAATGAAAAACAACTGAATAAGCAACCCTCCACTTTCTGATCACCTAGATCCCAATGTGGGCAAGCTGAGAGCATATGATGAGAAGGGGATCTTGCATTAACTGGAAACTCAAGCTAACTGAAAGTAAACACCTTCCACTTTCTAATCACCCAAATCCCAATGTGGGCAAGTTGAGAGCATACGATGAGAAAGCTTACAAATTTTGAAATTCTCTATGCTACCACTTCTTTAGTGGGGTGAGTAATCAAACCAAGTGCGTGAAAGCAAATCATCCACTTATTTAGCGGGAATTACAACAAGTAGGAAATACTTCGTAGCAAGCCAGCCAATCAAAACAAAGTCATCCGCTTGTTCAACGGGCATAATAAGAAAGCAAATGAAAACAAAACCACTTATTTAGCGGGAGTAACATGTAACATAAAGAAGCTCAACCACTTATTCAGCGGGAGAACCACTTGTTCAGTGGGGTGAGTATCAAGACAAATATAGGAGCAGTCACCAATGGTACTACCAATGGTGTTAATGAAATATATCAGTTCATCATATGTTGTTGCTATGAAAGGAAAATGATAGAAGTATGAAATATAAACTCCCCCAAGATGCTACAATGATGATATGAGAACATACCCACAAAATCTAACAATTATAACTCAATGAAAGGTCCTTCGGAGGTCGATAGAAGGTCAAACAAGTTTCTGCTACAGGTCTGATACACAGAATAGCAGTCTGATACGTTTGAACAGCAAGCTTAAAACACCAACCAGCAATCATATAATGAGCATAACTTCATCAATACTCCATAGAATCATGCCAAACAACTTGCAAAGGGAAGCACTAGGCTAGGAGTCCAAGATGAGCCAGGTAGCGACCCCCCACAAGACTGAAACAACATCCACACTCACCAAACACCTTTCAGCTGGGCTGTATGGCCTCCCTAGATGGGCGACTAGCAAGGTAAAATCAAACTCTCCACTAAAAAATCTGCTTTTTGGCAAGAAGGGGTGCCCAAGGATGCAAGTTCATTTGCATCAATACCCACAAAATGATATGAAGTACTCAAACCTGCAAATGCAAACCATGTGGTACGGCCTAAGGCAAGAAAAGACAACCGGCAAACTGAAATCTTGTAAAATCACTTCCAAAAATGCTTCTAAATTGCTACAGGAAGAGTTCACACACCAAATATAGCTAGAAGACATCAAAACAATCCATAATTGAAAACAAACTAAAAATATTTCACCAATAACTTCAATGGTGACTTCTATAGTGAAGCCACTCTAATGTCCAGCTAGGGAGTATCTCTCAACTCCGAAACTAGAGCAGCTTTGAAGGTTTTCGTCTCTAAAGCCCTTGCAGGATTCAATCCTCACTCTAACAACATTTTGTTATCATCAATCAGCATAACCAAATGAGAGCAAATGAGGGAGTATATATCACTTTGAGACCCAGAAATTTGAAAACCTTTTCCCTCCAAAAGGGGACGCCACACTTGGGGAGAAAATGAGCTTTATTAAAATTCACTTTAAATCTTCATTTTGGCGTCCACTATAGTGATGCAACAAATTGCTTTTTAAAAACAACTTAAGTTGTCAAATGCTAGGCGTGGGGGTCCAAGGGGCCTTTTTTTACTTTATGAAATTAACTTAAGTTGCAAATGTAATGTGCCAACCCTTCGGTAAAGTAAAAATTTCCCAAATTTACATCAAATGAGTAAATAAACGTGCTAACATGACATTGCAATAAAAAATTTCTTTTCTTTTCTTTATTGATAATACATGAACAAGATGCCATATCAAATTACAATAAAGATTTCATTTCATTATAATAACTTCAAAAGTACATGAAACAAGAATACATACCTTTCCAAAAATAGCTCCAATGAACTTTAAAAAAAATAGTAGTAAGAAGGTCTAGGAATCCGCACATCTATCATTTGATAGATGGCCCTCCCTTCGACGAAGAGATTGGTAGAGTAATCGATACTGTTAACCAACTGAGCATAGTGGTGTGTCCTACATAACTAGATCCTGTGCAATACGGAATCCCTCGATCTAGAATGTAATACGGGATCACGGTGAACTGACAATGTAATCATCGCACAGTCTAAGTGGATGTTTTGTACATTACACTACTTCGATCAAAGAGTTTCATACTATATTACTACTGAGGGTCATCTATCACATACACTATTTAGGGTCGATTTGACTTAGGGCTATCTTACACTACGCATAGGTTTATCGTCCAATGGATAGTCCGTCATCCCAGACAACCTATCACCATTCTAACTACTAGAAATGAATCAGCATAACAATTATTTCACAAGTTCCCTCCTGTACTAGAAATCTTTATCCTAGGAGTATCACAAGCTCTTCTAAGTTGTACCCAAACCAATTTTTTTGCTTCATTAAGGAATTTTTCTTAAAAGAGTCTAAACTTTGCTAAAATGATGTCAAATACAATTTTTGGGCAATATCAAGCATGGACTTTGGTCAATATTGTGTCAGTCAAAAGCAGCTAATGGTCAGTACCTGGAGCTCAGAATCAGAACCTGAGACTCAGAACGAGACATGTGATGATGAGGAAACACTTCACGATGAAATTATACTCCTACATGGTCGTTTCAGTGGCCAGAAGGGTGTTTACAGAGACAAAAATTGATGAGGATTTTTAGCAAAATGAAGATCTGCGTCCCTGTTGCTCAGGGGCGCCCTTCTCCTTGAAGGCCCAGATCTTGTTGCTTTTGTTTGTAAATGTAGTCAATCTCTTCAAAATTAGTCTAGTTATCCGTCGAGCTATCCTGTGAGGTTATCCGAGGTCTACAACTCCGGTTGTTGAGGTTAGAAGCTGAAGGTTCAAGAAGTTGTAGATTGTAAAGATGTTTACTATTTTTAGCAAGTTCACTTTGGTAGCTGCCCAGCACTTCAGAATCACGAACCTGGTGACATGCAACAAAAACGGAGTTAAACAGAGCTCATCTGAAGCACATGCAAGATGAATTAGGGTTTCTAGCTTCGAGACCCAAAATGAGGGGTCAATCGCCAAAATTTCCTAAAATCGAGGTATCCCATCGTGATCAGCATCTTTCAAGGAGTCTACTAGTAAAATTTGAAGGCAATCGGAGCACTTACTATTTATAGTAAGCCACTTCTGAAACAGGCTATAAATAGTAAGTTGGCATCAGGCACCAGTGTGAACAGGAAAGTCTACCGATGAGGATCACAACATTCAAATTTCAAGTCAAATGGAGTTGTGGAAGTCATGAAACTGAGCAGTTGCTATAAATAGTAAACCACCTCCAGAAGTTGCCAAAAATAGCAGGTCAGCGCGAGGCATCGGTATGAACAGGTCAAATAAGTGATGAAGACCCCATGGCGCGAATTTCAAGTCAAACAGAGTTGCAGAGATTCAAAAAAGCAAGCACTTACTATTTTTAGCAGGCTTGAGTAGAGGAATTAGGGTTTCCTAAAATCTAGGGCGAAACACGACAGTCATGCAAATGCAGCATCCAACCACGATCGACGTCCTTCAAGCAATCAGCACACAAAATTTGAACGCATTCTGAGCAATTACTATTTTTAGCAAGTTGCTAAAAATAGCAGGTATAGACAGGCATCAGGCGCCAGCAGTTCATCACATCACGAGGTTCGAGATAAAGCAAAAATCAAGCCTTCTGGAGCCGGAAATCAGTTCAAAATGCAAAGTTTGAGAAACTTTCTAAAAATAGAAAGTTAGGGCAAGCCGGGGCTAACGTGAACAAATCACTCCAAATCAGACGAAACTGTAAAAAAATTCACTAAGTCTGAGAAATTTGAAGTCCAACATCAAAATTTGCCCTACAAGCTACCTGAGGATAATGAAAATTCTTCTAAGTTTGAGAAATTTAAAGTTGACATGGTGAAATGCGCCCTTGGAGTTAAAGCTTGATGAAATTTTCTCTAAGTATTCAAAATTTGAAGCTTGATGCCTCATAGGCGCCCTAGAACAAGCTGGAGGATGAAGATTTGTCTAAGGCATTTAAATTTGAAGTTCACCCTTCCACTTGCACCTTGACTTGTGAAGAGCATGACTAAAAAGTTTAAGTATGTGAAATTTGAAGCTCCCCATGTGAAATGCGCCTCACCTTGCATAAGGACTTGAAAAAGTTTCTAACTCCCCAAAATTTGAAGCTCACCCTCCTATATGCGCCTTAAGATGAAGAGGATGCCTTGAGAAACACCTAAGGCAATGAAACTTGGAGTTGGGACCCTCATCTGCACCTTGAGCTTGAAAGGGGAGAACTTAAGATTTTCTAAGGCAAGTGTTAAAAAGTGAAAGCCTAAGGGTTGATTTGCGCCTTGAGAAAAGAAGAGGAGATAGTGAAATTTCACTAAGTGTTTTTAAAAGTGAAAGCTTTCCTGGTAAAATGCGCCCCCAAATGGAAGCAGACCCCCTTGGATGTGCCTAGCTTGTGGAATGGAATTGATAAATTTTCTAAGGCATGTAAAGTGAAGGTGCAAGCCCTCAAATGCGCCCAGCTTTGAAGGAGAAGGTTGGAAATATTCCAAAGGCATGAAAATTTCTAAGTGATAGAAATTGGAAGAGATCCTCATTTGCGCCTAAGGAGAGAGGGGTCTTCTAAATATTCTAAGGCATGTGAACTTAAAGCCCAACCTATCAAATGCGCCTTGGCTGAAAGAAAGAAGAGGCTGGAAAAATTAAAAGTTGAAAACCTTGTATGCGCCCTGAAAGTAAAAAAAGGCTTGAAAATTTCTAAGTTATCAAAACTTGAAGCTCACTATGTCATATGCGCCCTTGTTGGAAGAAGAAGTTTGGAAACATTCTAAGTGTGGGAAGCTATAAGCTTGAAGGGCTGAATGTGCCTGGCTTGAGGAATTAATTAATATTTGCTTGAGTGTCCAAAGCTGAAAGTCACTACTCTCATATGCGCCTTTGCTGGAGAAAGCTGAGTAAGAAGTTGACTAAGTATTGGCAATTGAAGTAAGACCTCCAGAATGCGCCCTTGGAAGGAGAAATTTCCTGAATGTTAAAAATTTGAAGCTCCAGGAGTCATGTGCGCCTTAGCTAACTGAGGAGGTTACTTGAATTTTTTCTAAGTATTGTTAAATTGAAAGCTTGGACTCCAATATGCGCCTAAAAAGCTAGGAAGTGATTAAAATTTTCTAGGTGTTGCAAACTTGAAGCTCACTAGACCATATGCGCCTTGATCTTGGGGAGAGACTTGGGAGTTTTCTAAGTGATAGAAATTTAAAATGAGCCCCCCTTTGTATGCGCCCAAGCTAATTGAGGAAGTCAGAAATTTTATTAAGGCGTATAAATTAAAGGTCTGAGGGGTGAAATGCGCCCAACTTTGGAGGGGAATTATAAAATTTTTTCTAAGGCGTATAAATTTAAAATGAGACCCCCTAGATTGCGCCTAGAGGTTTGAAGCTGGGGAATTATTTTATGATTGAAAATTAAAAGCTGGAGAACTCATTTGCGCCTAGCATAAAAAATCAAATGGAGATTTTTGTGAGATTGAATGATAAAATTTTCCTAAGGCGTTTGAAGTAAAATTAAATTTGCCCATGCTGGAGAAATTAAATAAAAAGTGATTAAAATTATTTTCCAAAGTTTTAATTAAAAAATTAAATGTCCCCCTTCAGTTTGGAGTCTGGACACATGAAATTTTGAAATCGAGAGATATTTATCAAAGGGAAAATTTATTTTGGAAGGAAAATAATTTTGCCTAGCGATTTTAAAATACTGGAACTCACAACTGATGATTTTTCGGGCAAAATATGGATTTTTTTCTAAGGCGCTGGTGAATGAAATGAATAAAATTTTCTCAAGTGAAATAAAAGGCGTTGAGATTAAATTCTTAAATAATAAATACGCCATTGTTCAAAAATAAATTTTTTTACGCTGGAGTAATTTTAATTAATTTCGCAAAATTACTTTCAGTCAACTGAAAATAACTGGTAGTTGAGGAGGGAAATTTTAAATTCAAACGAGGAAAGAATCTCCAATAATAGCAAATTTTTATGACGACTCTATGACAGCCGGGGAATATTCTCTCCCAAGTTAGAAAATTTCTAAGTGGTGGGGAAATGAATTAATGGCACTTGCTAAACTGGGCGCCTGCTTGCAGTTATAAAAACTCTGAAGCTAGCCATTTTTCTTCACAAATTGTAGAGTTGAAAATTGTGCTGAGGCTGAAAGTGATTGCTGAGTGAGTGAGAAATTTCTGAGTTGAATTATTTTTCTCTGAGTGCTGAAGTTGAGAGTGTTGAATGTTGAGAAGAAGAAAATTCCGAAATCAAAGTGCTGAGCTTGATTTTTCGAAGTGCTAGAAGTAATATTGCTGCAAGTTGTTGAAGCTTGAAGTTTTAATTTCAATGTTATAATTCTCGAGGTTTGGAGTTGAAGTTTTAATGCTGAAGTTTTTTATTTTTGAAGCCAACTCCACTTGCCAGCCATCTCACAGTATTTTATTTTTTTTAAAGTTAGAATTATAATGCTTGATATTTTATTTTGCAGATGGCTGAAATTAGAAGAGGAGATGCTGCCGGAACAAACAAGGCTGCAGCTAGAGCTGGGAATGCTGAAGCTGGCAAGGAGAATGCCTCCAGGCAGGCCATTATTAAATAGCTGAAGAAGTCTTTCGTCCCCGAATCAAAGTTTGTGTCGAAGCTGGGAGGTTTGACTGATACAAATCTTGGTTCTTTCAACCTCGAAGCCTTCAAGAGAAGAATTTATAGGCAGGGTGATTATCCTCCATCAGTGACTTCGCACAACATTGTGAGAAGCGGGTTGAATGCAGCTGCTGGTTTTCCACCAGCAGTTCGATGTTTAAAGTTGATAATGGAGTATGCGAACTACTACAGTTCAGACCATCGAACAATTGTTTCTCCAGATGGCATGTTGTTGGCCAACTTCGCACCTGAGGCCATTGGAGAAGCGTTTGGGATTCCAGCAGCGGACAGAATGTTGTACAAGTCCAAGGAGAGGGCTGACAAAATGTATGCTTCGTCCTTTGATAAGTGTGCTAAGAGGATCAACACAGCATGGATGAGGAAGCCAAAGCCTCCTGGCACCAAGTTGCCAAAGCAGATTATTTCGGAGGAGTTGAAGCAAGAATACTGTGATTTGATCATGATGCTCAGCTGGGTGAATGGCAGCCCACAGGCATATGCTTTCGAGGCTTGGATGTTCTTCTACATTAGCGTGGTGCTGGAGGGAAAAGAATATGTGGATTGGGCGCAGATGATCAGCAACAACATTGATGAACAATTCAGAAACCTGAGGAGAACAAAGACGTTCTACATGAGCTCGTATGTCATTTATATGCTAGCTCGAATGACGAAATATAAGGGGCTGACATACCAGGAGCCGATTGGGTGTGGTGCTGGTCAATTCAAAATTTATGAAGCCTGCAGGCAGTTACATCTGACGAGTACCTCCCACTTCAAAAGAGTGAACGATGCCTTCACTATGCATATCACAAGGACTCTTCAACGAAGAACGCAGCAAAGGATATCCAAGGAAGCACAAGAGCTGATTGAAGAGTACGGGTTTTGGTTTACCCAATTCCCGAAGTTCACTTATATAAGGCTGCAGGGGTTCCATTCCTACACCTACCGACTGCCAAGGTACCCCACAGATAGAATGTTGATGCTTGAAGTGTCTAGGCAACTCATGGCCTATGACAAAATCATAAGGAAGAGAAAGAAAGGAGGATTGCACTTTCCTATTGTTATGGGAAATTCGCTTGAGGAGTGCCCTCTTTGCAGGCAGCCAAGGAAGTGGAGGATGAATTGCAATTTTATTACCTCACTCTCCACACCAGCCGACAGGACTTTGATCCTCAGAGGAAGATTGGAACTGTGCAAGGTAAAGAATATAGGCACAAGGCTAATTTGGAAGATTTTTGGGCAAATGTAGGAGATGAAGCTGAAATCAGAAGGAGGATGTTCTCCAGGTTGCCTCTGAAGTTGATCAGAGAGTGTGAGGTGGTCCAGGTTCCGGATCAAGTTGATGAAGATGCCAGACTTACTCACCCGGATTATGAATCAATAAAGGACACACCAATCCCGCCACCTGATTGGGCAGAGCCGGAAACCACAGACTTACACTTTGTCTATGCCTGTCTTGACTTTCACAAGGAGCTAGGTAAATGGGCATGTTCACAGGCTAAAGAGAAGATCAATTGCCCTCACATACAATCTCATGGGCGATCGAAGGCCACCAATGTCAGTGAAGAAGAGGAAGCAAATCGCCCAAGCTGCAGAGCCACAACAGGAGGAAGAACCAATTCAGCCTGAGCCTCAAAGGACAGAGGAGACATCGCCTACATAGTTGTTGGCTCAATCCTCCAGCATACAAGAAGTCTCAATGTTTGCAAATCAGAGGGTTGGAGAGAATGAAGAGCAAGAAATTGGAGAAGTCAACCAGCCTTTGTCTAGAGAGCCTGATAGTCAGAGCGCCAATGATCCTGAGAGTGCCAACCAACCAAATGAGGGTGAGGAAACAGAAACAGACATTCGCTTGGATCGTGCACTTGAGGCAGCCTTTGAGGACGAAGACATTATGGAGCCTGAAGTTCGAGGTCTTGAAGAGGATAGTCAACATATGGAAACGGATGAGCCTCAACTGAATGTTGTTGAAGAGGAAGTTCATGGAGTGGAAGCAACAGAGGAGCAGCTGCTTATTATCTATAACGCTCAGCAGAATGTCCCAAATTGGCTCACAGGCACAATAAGGAGGGATCAGGAAGACGACATTGACCAAACAATTGAGATGGAAGAGCTCCTTAACAAAATAAGTAGATCACCTAAGAGGAAGAGAGCCAGGAAGTACTCCAGGATAGAAACAAATGAGGCCGGTTCTCGTACTCTTCATGTCGCAGTTCCAAGGGAAGAGTGTGATCTAGGTGATGTGATGCCTGAGAATTACACAGTCACTGCAATTGAATTAGGGCGCCCCACTGGAAGACAAGTTATTGAGGAGGCTGAAAACTCCTTCCAGGCGCTGAAAGATAGGCTGCAACGAAAAGAAGGAAAGTACAAGAAATTGAAAAAGGAACATAGGGCATTAGTTGGGTATGTGCGGCATCTAGCACAACCATGTGCTCAGGAGAACCCAACGGTGGAACTTCCAGCTGAGCTTCCACGAGAGTCAATCGGCGGGCTCGAAGAGATGAGGAAGGCCATTCAAGAGGGAGACAAGTGGGTTGGCGGTGTTCGTACTGAAGCCGAGATATTCATTGTAGATCTTGTCTCCTCTTTTCAGCATGCTTCCAGTATCCTCTCTCGTTTGGAGAACATTGAGCAGGCTTGGGATGATACTCATATATTTCAAGATAAGACTATTCCACGCTTGGCTGCTCTAATGTGCATACCAATGCAGACTTTGGTTGAGGAGGGGGTGATTCAAGCAAGTGATAGATATGATTTTCCTGGTTGGTATTCTGCTACATTCACTGGCCGAGGTTTCTTCGACATGGCAAGGACGAAGTCGGCTAAGATCAGGAAGGCTATGGGAAATATTCATGAAGGCATCCTCAATACACTGGAGGCGTTATTCACCAGAAGACTAACTCCCAAGGAGGTGGAAGTAGATGGATTGAAGGGAAGGTTGCAGCCATTCTTCTCAGAGATGAGGGTATTTGCTCAGATAGACTTTGAAAATATCTCCACATTCTCAGCCATTATTCAGAGCACGTAGGAATCCATTGAGAGTTGGAGAAAATCTTGCGTTCGGCAGGAACAGACGATTGCTATCCTTGAGTATCAGCTCAATCTTACTCCGGCGATTTCTGAACAGGAAGTTGATGCGGTGCTGGCCCGATTTGTTGCCTACGTGGTCAGAGAGAAGGACAATGGGAATAGGGTCCTGGACAAGAATCTTCTGGAAGGATAGTGGGCATTAATTTCCCATAGTGGTCAAGGAGGAATCTGCTATTTTTGTGCTCATTACTTACGCCACTCCTCCACCTTCTGGCAGTTTTTAGGGCAGAATCTAGTCTAGGGCTGAAGTGGCTCGATCTGAGCCGTCCATTGTAATTTGATCTGGACCGTCTATTGAGATTGGCCAGCTATATAAAGGGGACTCCCCTCATTTGTACATTATTAGATTAGACTAGAGAATAGACATTCTGATAGAGCTTAGAGAGACAGTTAGAGTTAGAATAGTTTCATTGCATAGCATTGTTTGAAGGAGAAGGAAAGTTCTCCCTTTGAGAATTTTGTAAGGAATTGTTACGAAGACTATCATAATAAAAGAGTTTCATTGATTGGTGAATTTATCTTTTGTTATGGGCAGTTAGTGAGGTTTCTTCAACCTTCAACTTCAAGTAGGACATAAGTTAGAGTAATTTTCATTTTCATGCAAGTAATTAGTTGTGGGTGGTTGTGTTTAATTTGAGTGAGCTTCATTTAATCCATAACACTAGCAAGCTTACTGATGGTAAGTTTGCCCAGCGTGGTCAATTGGAATACCTTTTGACTTAACTTCGATCGAGATTCATGTGTACGTATGGTATTTGCATTGATGAGTCGTGATCTGAACACCTTTTCGTTGCTCCTTTGAAGATTGCACCAACCTTGTTGAAGCTGTCCAACGCGAGGCAAGACAAAGTTCGGTTGAAGTTCATTGAAGTCAAGCTCAACGCCCCTTGCATTTAGACTAGAACTTAGATCTTTTAGAACCCTACATCCATTCCAATTCAGTATATTTCTGGTTAGTTCTAGGAAAATTCATACCTCAACGCCAAATCATTCGCACGAAATTCCCTTCCAATCATAAACCTGTTGTTAGCTGCAAACCTTTTGAACAATTGTGTAAGTCCCCTCGTATAAACAGCATATCACAACGAACCTACTGGGGGTATTCCATAGCATTTCAGAACCTTGGAGTTGAACGTGCGACCTTTCTCGCAATCTTAGCGCACGAAATTCTTTGATCAAGAGAGAATGGAGTAGCCTTCCGATTACTTTGTTCTGCTGATTGGTGCGGTCATAAAAATCACATCAACAAGGCGCCCTTCAAAATGACCCCTGAGATGAATGAGATTGCCGATGAGGTCTTCCTGACATCTGTGCTAATCTAGTCTAGCTTCGTAGTGCACCAGTCAGCCAGTCAATCCAATATTCTGAGAGATCATGGCAGAGATTCTACTAGGCACGTAAATCAGAGGGTGGAGAAACGTGGTATTCATGCCTGTACCTCTCTAGGCTAGGGGCGCCCAGCCTTTAGGCCTGTCAGATGGAGTTTTTAGCTTTCCTAGTCTTCACGGGACTTGTGAGGAATTACTCCAGCTGTTCAACGAGCCCAGTCGTCAGCCTCTGGGATTTGGCAAACACTCATACGTGCGAGGTCTTTGTAGAATATTGAGAAATTGAAGATGTTTGGAAAATGGCCAAGTATGGAGCGTATATTTTATTTTAAAAAGGCTATTGTCTCTTTGAGGTCTTAGAAGCAGTTTTCTTGCTTCGTCGCCTCCAAAGACATCTTTTGTAAGTTGTTCTAGCTATGCAATAAGACAGACGGTGCGCAAATCGGAGCACTCCAGCTCCCGATATCAGGGGTCAAAGTAGGGCATCTGGTTGAAAGTCACACTTTTGACAAAATGGTGTTTGAGCCTTCTCAGGCCAGGGGTGCCCTTGCTTTTGGGGTCCCTAATGCAGTCTTTTGATGCCTTAAGTACAGTCGTTGGATACAAAATACTTCCAGTCACGTAGTGAGCTCACCATCAAGTCAGCAGGGTTCACCGTTCATCGTCAACAACAGTTTGAAGCGTTAGATGGCAGAATGGAGAAATGGCCAAGTCTGGTGTGGTAAAATCAATTTAATCAAAGGCGCCTAATTTTTTGAGGTGTTAAACGTTGGATTTTGCAGTTGCAGCTCCTAGGAGACATTTCATCCTTGCTCTGCAGGCTTCACAATGAATATCTCGGTGCAGTCACAACCTTGCTCAGTCATCCAGAAATCAGTGTTGAATATGGTCAACTGTAACTTTGTAGTCAGCTACAAAGTAGGAAGTTAATAAAAAATGTCATATCTTGAGCAAATGGACGCCTATGAGGTCAAATGAGGACTTTTTGAAATCAGTAAAGGTTGTTGAATCCATCCAAGTGCTTTACGTGGTTTGTCAACTAAATAAAATAATATTAAATATTTATTTTGCATGCTAAGGCATTAAACGGCGATTTTTCTCAATAATTCATTATTGGTGCCTTTTTGATGCTGGTACTCAAATTCACATGTAAGGGCAAGATGAATATTTTTATTATTATTTTAAAATCCAGACTCCAAGTCAGTGTCAGTGTAACTGGAGGGGGTCCAATCAGATAATTCTTTTCACAGTCAGGTTTTTATATCTTGCAGTCATGCTTTTATAGTGCGAATTTGCTCTATTTGTGCAAGCATGGCGTCCATCATTTCATTCATCCAACTTGAGCAGAGGTGAATTCTTTCCAGAGTCGGGCGAATTTTCATCAGCAATCAATGGTGAAGGCATCAAAAAACATTCTTTTACAAGTACAAATCCAAGATTCATCAGCAGAATTCAAGGCAGAGTGGCAATTTTAAAAGAAGAAAAGCATCAAAACCTCATTCTTCTATCTTAAATTCTTCTATTTCTCGTCTTAAATTATTTCGCATGTTCGAAGAATTGGCAGATTTTGACAAAACAAATCATCTGGGTTGATTCAGAATAGCTTCCTCGAGAAAACCCATGTGCCAGAATTTTTCAGGAAAATTTACTCCAGAGCATCAGTTCTCGAGGCTCTAATTTTCTCAGCTGAAAATTCCTTGCATGGTCGAGTAGAAGTCAAATTTTCGCAAATCCGACGTTCTGGGTTGTCTTAGAATCATTTTCTAAACAAAACCCATATCTTAGATTTTTCGCCAAAAATTACCCTTCGATAGGCTATTTTTAGCCTCAGCAGGTATTTTTAGCTTTCCAGAAAAGTTGTTAGAATATGGTCGTGTTCACAGTCAACAGGCGAGTTTTTCAGAGTGCAGTTCTTATAGACTGAATTCAAGACCAAATCGCTCTTAATTCATGACTTCATCAGAAAAGCTGAACCGATTTGTATCAAGTGCATTCAGAGGGTTGACAGGCGTAGTCACTCAAATCCATATGGTTGCATGCCTTGTATGGCCGATTTTCTTCCAAAGCCGGTTTAGAGGGTTGATACCGTTGGAATTTTGCATGTGCAGCAAGTTCGTTTGCATTTCTCACAACCAGAGTGTGCGTAGTCAAACTTCGTAGTTTCGTCATACAACACTCTTTCATTAAGAAGCGTAGAGACACCAAGCTACAAAAGAGATAGTGGCCATCACTTCAGTTACAGAGCCGCCAGAGTTACTAGTCAGTGGAATGCCAGTTTAAGTGTGCGGAGATTTCCAAGATTGTTTGAGTTGCTCGAGATAGCGGCCAGTGGTCAGTCAGTTAGAACCTGCAGTCGTCTACAAGGACAGAATCCAGAGCATGCATGCACTCCAGAGGTGTTAGTTTTTACGCCAACATAAGTTAACCTAATAACTTAGTTGTTGATCTTTACTTGACTCATTCCTTCATTTCAAACCTAGTATATAGTAACTAATGCAACCAGTACCTTCCTTATATGGAGATCATACAATTAATGCAGAATACAACTAGAATGCAACATTTCATTTCCTATGTACAGACAGTAAATACAACATAAAACATCCCATGTTCAAACAGAGCTAGTATAATTAAATATTTATGTTGTACCTGTTGTGACGTTTTTCACACATCGCCCCATTGCAAATGGGGACCCCCTAATTTTAGCTTTGCTTTTCGTTCGTTTTGCCGTTGTCTCTCTTTTCTACTGTCTGTCTTTCCGGGATTGTGCCCGTCATTGAGTTTAAACTTGAAATTTTGGCCAAGTCCAAAAAATTAGGGTTTTGAATTTTCTAGCCAACCTGAAGTCAAATGAGGTGAATAAATTGCAAATTGAGCTTAACATGGTTATTAGTATGCTTCCAGCAGGTTTCCATAGAAATTTCATCGAATTCTGGCTACTTACTATTTTAGTAAGTGTGCAATTACGGGCAATCCTTCAACATTTTTGAGACTCGACAATCACACTGTGTCCAGAGCACATCGGGCTATTCACAGTTAAATTTGAACTGAAACGGACAACTTGCTATTTTTAGCAGTTCTGCCTTCGGAGGCAATTTTCAGGGCTTAGAGGCAGAGTTTTTCAGCGCATGTCGGCATTTTCTTTCTGGGTTTTCCAAGAGCTTCGCGACAGTGTAACATGCGAATGGAGCCGATCACTTTTCAGAAACTTTCTATTTTTAGCCAGTGCTTGCATGTTGGAGATTTTTCTGGGTTTTTCTGAGTTTTTCGAGATTTTTCGGGCAGTATGACATGCAAAATCATCCAGCAGCCGGTTGGTCACTTTTTCAGCCACTTTCTATTTTTAGCAGGTACCACTTGGACGGCTGTTCGGCACTTCAGAACTGCAAACTGACTAGCATGCAACTGAAACGAGGTCAAACGGAGCTCATCTGAGCAACATGCACAAAATTAGGGTTTTGAGCTTCAGGACTATAAATAGAAAGTTGATCGCAGGCGCCGGCACAAACGGGCTAGTTCACCAACGAAGAGCACACTGTCCAAATTTCAAGACAAACGGAGCGAAGGAAGTCTCAGAAACAGGCACTTACTATAAATAGTAAGTCACTTCAGAAGCAGCTATAAATGGCATGTCGGCGCGGAGTCTCAGTGTAAACAGGTCAAACAGTTGATAAGTAATCCGTGGCGCGAATTTCAGAACAAACAGAGTTGTAGGGAATGAAGAATCAGATGATTGCTATTTTTAGCAGGTCAATTAGGGTTTCCTAAAATCAAGGGCAAACAACACAGTCAAGCAGAAACAGCTTCCAGCGACGATCACCATGCTTCGGGCAATCAACACATGAAATTTGAAGAACTTTCTAAAAATAGCAAATTAGGGCAAGCACGATCAAGTCACTCTAAGTTTGACAAATGGCATAAAATTCATTGAAATTGATAAATTTTCAAGTCCAGCATCAAAAGCTTGCTTTAAAAGGCCAAAGACAGATCAAAATCTTGAAGTGTTTGAAGAATGGAAGTTCACCCTCCTAAATGCGTCCTCAAGCTGACAGGAGTATTGAAATTTTCTAAGTCATACAAATTAGAAGCTCCCCCATCAAAATGCGCCCATCTTGGATGAGCTAGTGAAAAGTTTTTAAGGCAAATAAAATGGAAGTAAGGGACCTCATATGCGCCCAAGGAGAGGAGGGTGAGCTGAAAACTTACTAAGTATGCAAAACTTGAGGCAGGACCTACCAAATGCGCCCAGCTCGAGAGGGAATGGAAAAAGTTCTAAGAGTCGTAAATTAAATGCTCCATGAGTCAAATGCGCCCACCAAGTTGTAGAAAGAATTTCTAAATTATGAATTTGAAGGAGACACTATGATATGCGCTGGAGAGGAAAGTTGGTTAAGCGTCCAAAACTGGAAGGAGAGCTTGTGATTTGCGCCCAAGGCGTAAATTGGAAGCCCAAGCATGGAAAGGCGCCCTTGAGCTTAGAGTGATAAAATAGAAGCTCACCCTTTGATTTGCGCCCACCAAGCTGGGGAGGGTAAGTTAAAAATCTCTAAGGCACATCAAATTTGAAATACACCACTTCATTTGCGCCCAAGGGGAAGATAAGTTTAGAAAAAAAAAGAAAATTTTCTAAGTGTGAAAGCTGCTACTCTCAGAAGCGCCCCCAATTGAAACCTTGACACATGATGTGCGCCTCCAATGAGCCAAGAACTGAAAATTTTCTAAGTGCTGGAATCTGAAACCTCCATAGTCTAAATGCGCCTGGATGCTTAATATACCATATGCGCCCATGTTGAAACTAAAAACTCAGGGGTCTAAATGCGCCCTTGATGATAGATAACACATTTAGCTAAGGCGTGGGAATTGGAATTGAAAGTAGACTATGCTGAATGCGCCCCAAGCTGAAAGTCATCCCTGCCAAATGCGCCCAAGAAGATAATAAGCTTTAAAAGCCTATACTCTTATATCCGCCCTGGTATGTAGGTGATGCCTGGCATTTGCGCCCAAAGCACAAACTGGAAGTTGATGTAATGATTTGCGCCTAAGTTAAAATGGAAGCACTATGTGCCAAATGCGCCTAAGCCAAAAATGAAACCTTGGCCTCTTAAATGCGCCCAAAGTAAACTTAAGAATTGCCAAGCATTGAATTGAAAGCCCAACGTTGGAAATGCGCCCCACTTCATAAGTCAAACATGTGATATGCGCCCTTGGCAAGTGGAGGATAAAAAAAAAAAAAAACGTCTGTGTTTGAAAATGGAAGTCGGCCCCTTCAAATGCGCCCAGAGCATCAAATGGAAGTCCCTTGTGCTATTTGCGCCTGGGAGGAAGACATGTTATATGCGCCCAGCCTATCATTTGTGCCTAGAAAGAAGGAATATTAAAAGCCGAAATTAATAGCAGCCTATGTGATATGCGCCATGTAAAGGGGTGAATGTGGAGTGAAAAGTGGTAAATAAAGAATGAGTATGCTAGGAAATAATAGAGGATGTTGCCTTCGGCGTTGAAGCCAAGTCCACCTCAGCAAGTGAAATGCGCCAAGTGCAAGGCATTGGAGTATTACTATGGCGTTGAGGATGTTCTCCATGCTACATGAAGTGCGCCTAAGATGTAAAGGGGAGGCAAGGTGATGGAAATTTAAATGGAGAATATTGCCATGTGATAAAAATAATATCCTAGGCGTTGAAATTTTTAAATGAAAATATCTTCTTGAAATGAGAAATGCGCTCAAGGGGTGATGGATATGATATGTTAGGCAATAAAAAAATAAAATACGCTAAGAATGATGTGCTTTCAAGGAAGATCTTCTAAGTGAAGTCAATAAAATTTTCTCAACATGGCAAAATTTTCAAGGTGATCAAATTTTTTTTTCTAAGGCACAAAATGTTCTCCCTTAGAAAAATGCCTAAATCTGGAGAGGTGATAAAAATTTCCTGTGATGAGTAAAATTTGTCGAAGATGAAGATGTTGGCATTGCAGGATGGATTTAAAAATATTTTCAAGTCAGAGCAACAGGATGTTCATAGATGCAAAGAACGAATTTAAATTTGTTGAAAATTAATTTTCTAAGGTTCAAAATTCAAAAAAATTAAATGAACCCGTTCGTTGTGCACCCATGAGTTTGGCAAATTCTGAAGAAAATTTTCTTTTGGGTATTAAAGATTATCGACGAGGAGGAGATTTTAAGGTCTTCCGCAGCTTGTCGAGGATTTTGGGATGAAGATTTTAAATGGGCACCAGGTTGATGAATTTCCTAAGGGAAATTTTAAAATTTTCTAAGGCAAATGTGAAGAAATTGTGTTTTCAAGGTGAAATTCTCCGAATGATGGATTTGAAAGAAACTGCCTAGGTGAATTTGCTCAAATTCTTCGTAAAATAGTTTTCTTGGGCTAGAGATGGATAAAATCAAGGTTGTCAGAGCTCCAGCAGGCGAAATGAATTTCTTGAAGATGCAGTTGAAGATGATGCGCTCTTGAGGAAGATGGGTTGAAAATTTGACTAAGGCATGAGGAATCACTAAGGAGGTGGAAGTTGGCTAACGGAAGCGATGAACGCTTAGAGATCAAAGCATGAAAATCCTGGTAAGTAAAGTGAATTTATATTATGAAGTGTTCTATTACTCTTCTCCTTGTTTGTTTTGTAGGAGAAATGTTGAGGCCAAGCGGTGATGACTTAGCGTGAAGAAGCAAGTAGTTCAAGATGATAAATCGCGAAGGAAGAAAAGTTGCAAGAAATTGGCTAAGTGTTAGCTCAAGTGGAAGAAGTCAAAGAACAAAAGTCGAGAAGAAGATCAAGGACAGTGTGAACGCGTTTCAAAGATGGAATCTTCTAGAAGGGTGGTGGCCATTAATGGATCATTTATTACCCCACTCCTCTTGGTGGCGGTTTTTAGGGCAAATCTTGTTTAGGGCTGAGGTGGCACGATCTGGGCCATCCAGTCAATTGTAATCTGAGCCGTCCGTTGGACTTGGCCAGCTATATAAAGGGGGAGTCCCCCTCATTTGTACCTTCAGTAGACAATAGACAGTAGAGAGGATTAGAGTAGAAGTTAGAATAAAGAGACAAATTAGAAGTAGCTTAATATAGATTGATAGAGTAGTTGAAGAAGAAGGAAAGTTTTTCCTTAAAACTTTGTAAGAAATTGTTGTGAACACTCTCCCAATAAAAAGAATTTTCATTGATGATGAATTTCGTCTTTTGTTGTGAGTAGCTAGCAAGGTTTCTTCGTCCTTCCGATTCAAGTAGCGAAAGTAGAATAAATTTCATTTCATGCAAGTAGATAGTAATTGTGGAATGTGGTGTTTGATCTAAGCAACTTCGTCTATCCATACCACTAGTGTATTTGCTGATGGTGAATGCGCCTTGTGTGGTCAACTGGAATATCATGTACTTAACTTTAATCACAGTTTGAATAATGGTATGTGTCGTTGTGATGGTATCTTTATGTCAAGTGGTGGTTTGAACATCTTTAGTCATCTCCCTAGAAGATTGCACCGACTCCGTGGAAGTTGTCCGATGTGAGGCAAAGCGAAGTCCGGTTAGAAGTTTGCTGAAGTTGAGCCCCATATCTCACGCCTTAGAGTAGATTAGAATCTTCTTAAACCTGCACCATTTCAATTCAGTACTTTTTGGTTAGAATAGGAAACCCGTGCTTCATAGACGAATCTTTCGAGCATTTGAATTCCTTTCCCTGCTGCTGAACAATTCCGTAAGTCCCCTTGAAATACCAACAAATCACATCGAGCCAAACTGAGCCTATTCGCACTGAAAGAACCTTGGAGTTGAACGCACGAACTTTCTTGCAATCTTAGCGTGCGGAATACTTTGATCAAGAGAGAATAGGGAAGCCGTTGGCAACTTTATTCTGCGTTGGTGCGGTCACGAAAAACACATCAACAGTACCTTATGTAATATAGTTGAATTCCTCAGTCAAGTACTTTCTCCTATCATGGAGTACTTAAAAGCACATTATAAAAACGGCTCTAAGGCTTCAATTCCCTTTTCCGTAAGCAATTCAAGCTTAGCAAATAGTATCCATGCAAACAACATTCTCCTATTATGGAGATGATTACAAACATGTAAAACATAGCTTGGATTACTTCATTTACCTTTTTCCAAAAGACAACATTTATGCACAAACAGAAATACTTTTCAAATAGTATAGAAATCTTTGAAAAAGAATAGTAGAAGAACATCCCATGCCTGTGAACACTTCCCAAGGTGAAGAAAGAGCTGCCTTTGCTTCTAGCTCAATCCAGTTTCCAATTTCTCCAAATGATGATAATTTCCTCACAAAATCTCCCCTTTTTCACTCTCAAAAAATAGACATATAGAGCTGGTAAAACACATAAGTCATTGTTACCGTTATTACGGCCATTGCCGTTATTGATGTTAACGTTGTCGACCATTGCTTGAGCAGGATGTTGTTGTGGTTCTTCTAGAAAGTGTTCTCGAACCTCTTGGTAGATTTACTCTGTGTTGGATGCTTCTCCGAGTTCTTGAAAAAGAGGATTGGTCCTCCTCCTCGTATATACTCAATGAGCCAGGATGCTTACTGCCACGCAGGAGGTGGTAATACTATCCTCTCAGTTGCAAGATCAACCTTTCTTTCTTCCTCGTCCAGAGTAATAGCTGCAGCTCTACACTGAGCAAGTGATGTATTCTTTTCGATGATGAAGATGGGCAGACTGCTAATGATGTTCAATTGCTCTCCTTCAATGTATGTAAGATCTGGTTGGAGAGTTGCTGGAGCAAGATCAGGTTGTTCTACTGAGGCCCAAGGACGCTAGATAGTCATTCCCATGACATCAAGCATTAGCTTTTTCTTGAACTTTTATGCCTCGTTGCCCCACGGTGGGCGCCAGAAAACTGTTGGCGTTTCAATTAGCACCTCTAGAGTGCTTATTGGAAATGGTTAGCTATTGCAAGTTTGTAGTGTTTGCTTCTTCAAATTGGGAGGGGAAGATCCCTCTTGTTGCTGATTTTTGCGTAAAAAGAATAAAGTAAACTACTTTCCTATCTTTTTTACTCAGTGGTAGGACACAAGGGTGCATAAACACAATGCACCGTAACTAAGCTTTTCTCTGATTTCTGCAGATCTTAACTACGACTAAACTAGATTCTAATCTATCCTATCTCCTCAAGATTAACAGAGCATGAGGGCATAGGAGCGGGAATGGATGGTTCGATCACTTGGATGGATCAATCTCCCAGGATGCATCTAAAGGCTCTAAACTCCTAGATTTGTACTAAAATAAAATCCACACAAGTAATCTAGACGATAGTTTATATTTCAGGATTCCCAAGGAGGTACCAAGACCTTTCCGAGGTGTAGACTGAAAAGTAAACCACAAGAAACAACAAAGGGATGATAATCTAACTTTCTAAATTCCCAAGGAGGCACCAAGGCCTTTCCGAGGTGTAGATTGAAAACAGATTATTGAATACAACATAAAATGATAAAACTCTGATATTTTTGGATCAAAGGCATTGTAACTCTCCTGATTTATTATCTCAATATTCCACCAAAGTTACACATTGGGACAACAACTTGTGTCAAGAAACAATGACATGTGAGACGATCAAACCAAGAACACATGAACAAAGATTGGATGCACCTATCTGAATAGAGAGAGCACAAGCTGTACTTGGTGCTTAACTATAACAAATACGACCCAAGAACATATACTAAGCGAACAATATGAAGGCAAATTTGCTCAATGTTTTGCTGCCGTGAAGTAAAGTTACAAAATAATGAGCCCAAGGCTCTTATTTATAGAACTCAAAGGAGTAGGCAACCCTAAAATCTCCTTGAATTAACAATCAATTCTTGCCAATCAACAAGATTTATTCCTATGTCTAAAAGTAGGTGAGCAAACAGTTAACTAGAAAACTACTTCAATTAACTGAAACTAAACGAAGAGTCAATTAGAAAACTACTTCAGTTGACTGAAAATAAACTAAAGGTGAACTTTATTACAAAATGTGTCTCCAAAATAGACATCCACATTTAGTGGAGATCTACGATCCACAAATTATGGAAGTCAAATTAGACATCATCAATTAGTGGGATCTGACATTCATGATTTGTGGGACCCGGAGTTAACTTGGAAAGGGGCATCAAGTTAACTCCAGTCATCATTAATGCTACTTTGGAAGGTAGGATGTCCTTTCTGGGGTGCTTTACACCTCATCACTACTGGTCAACAGTGCCTCTATCAAGTCGTTGATCTTTTCATCCTTTGGGCAATTAATGCTTTGTAAGATGATGATGTGGCGTTTTAGCATTTCTTCACTTGTCACAAGCTGTTGCTGATAGTCTATGCATTTGGTAGTTGCATCATCTAGCTTGGTAGACATGGCTGCCACTTTGGTCAACTTGCAACCATTGGGATCATCGAGGAATGTGCTATGGATGATATCCTGGAATTGTTTTTGTACTGTGCCTAGCTCAATGTAGGCACCTCTCTCGTGCTGATAACAGCAAGGGATGGATATTACCAATGTTCTTACGAAGTTGATAATACCCGCCACAATATGTCGGTACTCGATCAGTTCCATAGAATTGGCATCATAGGCTTTCACCTTGTATGCCAATTGTTCTTTCCAAGCAAAGAGATGTTGCTTGTTCTCTATAGTGGTAACTGATTGGTACGTGTTGACGTGGTTTTTGCGACTACACCAACACAGAATAAAGTCGCCAACGGCTACTCTATCCTCTCTTGAACAAAGTTTCCTGCATGCTAAGATTGCGAGATAGATCATACATTTAACTCCAAGGTTCCTTTAATGCGAATAGTCTCAGTTGGATTGGTGTGATTTTGCTGGTATTTCAAGGGGACTTACACAATTGTTCGACAGTTGACAACAGACAGCGGACTAAGGGCTTTCATGTAATTCGAATGATTTGGCCACTGAGCACAAGTTTCCTAATTCTAACCAGAAATGAACTGAATTTAAATGAGTGTAGGGCCTAAGAAGTTTATGTTCTACTCTAAATGCAAGATATGTGGAGCTCGACTTTAGCAGACTTCAACCGGATTTCACCTAGCCTCGCATCGGACAGCTTTAGCGAAATTGGTGCAATCTTCAAAGGAGTAACGAAAGGTATTCAGATTATAGTTCGACATACATATACCATCATAAGGAGGCATACAAGCATAAGAACCACAATCGAAGTTAAGTTTGAGGTATTTTCCAGTTGACCACGCAAGGCAGACTTACCATCAGTAAGTTGCTAGTGGTATGGATAAAGAGAAGCTACTTCGATCAAACACCACAAATCCAAAGTAAACTACTTGCATGAAAATTAAATCCTACTTGAAATTGAAGGAAGAAGAAACCTCACAAACTATTCATGACAAAAGTGGAGTTCACCATCAATGAAATTCTTTTATTATGATTAGCTTTCGTGACAATTTCTTACAAAAATTCTCAAAGGGAGAATTCCCCTTCTCCTTCAAACAATGCAATGAAACTAAACTATTCTAACTCCAAAAATGTCTACTTTCTACTCTGCTCTGATATCCAACTGATTAACTACTAGTGTACAAATGAGGGGACTCCCCTTTATATAGCTGGCCAAGTCCAATGGACGGCTCAGATTACAATCCGCTGGATGGCCCAGATTGTGCCACCTCAGCCCTAAAAAAGATTCGCCCTAAAAACCGCCATAATGGAGAGTGGGGCAATAAATGAGCAATTAATGGCCACCATCTTCTAGAAGATTCCTGTTTGTAGACGCGTTCACATTGTTCTCGATCTTCTTCTTGACGTCTGTTGATGTGTTTTTCGTGACCGCACCAACGCAGAATAAAGTTGCTAACGGCTTCCCTATTCTCTCTTGATCAAAATATTCCGCACGCTAAGATTGCAAGAAAGTTCGTGCATTCAACTCCAAGGTTCTTTCAGTGCGAATAGGCTCAGTTTGGCTCGATGTGATTTGCTGGTATTTCAAGGGGACTTACGGAATTGTTCAACAGCCGAGGAAGGAATTCAAATGCTCGAAGGATTTGTCTATGAAGCGCGGGTTTCCTATTCTGACCAAAAAATGCTGAATAAAATGGGATAAGGTTAAGAGAGTCTAAATCTATTCTAAGGCGTGGGATATGGAGCTCAACTTTAGCAAACTTCTAACCGGACTTCGCTTTGCCTCGCATCGGACAACTTCCACGGAGTCGGTGCAACCTTCAAGGGAGATGACTAAAGATGTTCAAACCACCACTTGACATGAAGATACCATCACAACGACGCATACCATCATTCAAACTGTGATTGAAGTTAAGTACATGATATTCCAGTTGACCACACAAGGCGCATTCACCATCAGCAAATACACTAGTGGTATGGATAGATGAAGTTGCTTAGATCAAACACCACATTCCACAAATACTATCTACTTGCATGGAATAAAAATTATACTACTTTAAGTCACTACTTGAATTAGAAAGACGAAGAAACCTTGCTAGCTACTCACAACAAAAGACGAAATTCATTATCAATGAAAATTCTTTTTATTGGGAGAGTGTTCACAACAATTTCTTACAAAGTTTTAAGGAAAAACTTTCCTTCTTCTTCAACTACCCTATCAATCTATACTAAGCTACTTCTAATTTGTCTCTCTATTCTAACTTTGAGTCTATTTCTACTATCTCATGAATGTACAAATGAAGGGGGACTCCCCCTTTTATAGCTGGCCAAGTCCAACGGACGGCTCAGATTACAATCGGCTGGATGGCCCAGATCGTGCCACCTCATCCCTAAACAAGATTTGCCCTAAAAACCGCCACCAAGAGGAGTGGGGTAATAAATGAGCCATTAATGGCCACCACCCTCTAGAAGATTCCCGTTTGTAGACGCGTTCACACTGTCCTTGATCTTCCATTCTTTGAACTTGAAGGGTTTTTCAGTCTTGGACTAGATCATTTCCGCCTGCCGTCCGTCTGACATTGGATTCGCGAGGAGGAACTCCAACACTTAGCCATTTTCGCAACTTTTCTTCCTTCCTGTGAAATTCATGACTTTATCTTCTTCCGAAGGTTGTAATATCATCGTGCTTCACCACTTCAAGCCATCGTGCTCTGGCCTCGACATTCCTCCTGCAAAACAAGCGAGGAGAAGAGTATTAGGACACTTCATAATATAATCTTAACTTACTTACCTGATTTTCACGTTCTAACTTCCAAGCGTTCATCGCCTCTTCATGCCTTAGCCAAATTTTTAACCCATCTTGCATTCTGCCTAGCGCACTTCACTCTGATAATTCATCCAACTCAGACTCGAGAAGAAATTCTTCAATTAGGAATTTGATCAAAAATCATCTAGGCGATCATTTTCAAATTCATCCACCAAGGCAAATTTTACCTTGAAAACACGTTTTATTCCTTGCCTTAGAAATTTTTTTAAATTTCCCTTAGGAAATTCATCAACCCGGCGCCCATCAAAAATATTCACCCTGAAGGCCTCGACAAAGTGTAGAAGACATTAAAATCCATTCCTCATCGATAATCATCAATACCCAGAAGAAAATTTCTTTCAAAACGCGTCGAATCCATGGGTACCCAACGAACGGGTTCTTTTAATTTTTTTGAATTTTGAACCTTAGAAAATATTCTTTCAACAATTTATTTCATTTCTTCATCCCCTCTGAGAATTTAGTTACTCTGACTTGAAAATTTTTACTCGTCCTGCGATGTTGGCACCCTCTAACTTCATCACTGGCAACTTCACTCGTACTTCAGGAAAAACTTCATCACCTTCATGTCCAGGCGTATTTTCTAAAGAAGAAAATATTTTAAATCACCTTGCATTTTGAAAATTTGCCTTAGAAATTTTTATGCCTTTGCTAGTGGTGGAAATTTCATCAACTTCGAAAAAAAATTTATTCATGAAGGCGCCTAGCACATTTTATTTCTCACACCACCTTGCATTTATTTCGCACTTGAAAGACATTTAAATTTGCATGCCTTAGCCTTAGCCATATTTTATTTTCTTACTCACCACCTTAGGCGCATATTATGTGTGAAGGAGGATATTCATCTTACCTTTGAGAAATTTTCATCACCTAGCATCTCCAACGCCTTCAACATTTAAATCCCTCCACCTTGGGCGCACTTCACATATCAAAAGAGCCTTCACCTTGGACATTAGCGCATATAGCACATCATGGGAGATATTTTATTCCACCAACTTGTCTTTTTCTGCTGAAGTGAGGGCGCATTTTACACTTGCTAAAGGATAACACCTTTTCATCTTTGACCCCCTTTTGACTCCCTTCCAGCATGGGCGCGCTTTCTTCCTCCAACCTTTTGGGCGCACACATGTTAAGGTGGACCCACTTCCAAGGCGTTGGCGCATTCAAAAGGGTCTTAATCCCATTTGTCTTCTTCTTCATGCACATGCCTTACATGGACACCTTTGTCTTTATTCTCCTTTGCATGTATTCAACGCCTTGAATATTCTTTTCTGCATGGATGTGCTATGTCCTTACATGCCTACATTTAGGCGCATATAGAGGAGTCCTCTTTAAATTTCATCAACCCTTTTCTGGTCAAAGGCGCATATGACTGGCTAAGCTCCCATTCCGCCAAACTTAGAAGAATCTTTATCTCTCTTGGGCGCATTTGGAAGCTTGAGGTTTTAATTTGAAACACTTAGAAGATTTAACCACCACCCACAACATTCAAGACACCTAGGAGGGGCCCACTTCAAATTTTAAACACTTAAAATATTTTTTGAATTCCTCATGCAAGGCAAGGCGCATATCATGGGTGATACTTTCACTTTTGGACATTTAGTAGATTTTCTAACTCTTCAAGCTCAGGCGCAAATGATGGGATCCTCTTTCAATTTAAGTTTCACACCTAAATTCTCTTCCAGCTCACCCCTCCAGTCAAAGGCGCATTTATCCCTTTGTGCTTCCATTTCGAGTTCCAACACTTAGAAATTTTGCTAACCTTTTCATAGCCAGGCGCATATCAAGGGGTCTTCTCCCAGTTTTGCAATACTTTAGAACACTTTGGCAAGGTGGGGCGCATTTAGCACATTGAACTTTCAATTTGTGATCTTCAAACATTTTCCCAACCCCTTCCTCAAGCTCAGGGCGCAAATAACCATGTGAGCTTTAAGTTTCAAGTACTTAGAAAATTTTCCTATCACCTCCTCATTTCAGTTTTGGGGCGCATTTCCCATGGGCTACTTCCATTTTGTCAACGCTTAGAAAATTTTCAAGTGTCCTTTTTAAGGCGCATTTAGAGGGGTTCACTTCTAGTTTCCACGCCTTAGAGATTTTTTTATCTTCCAGCTAGTTCTATGGCGCATTTTCATGTGTGGGCTTCAAGTTTGCAAGAGTTAGAAACTTTCAGCAATCTTCAACTACAAGGGCGCATTTCACCTTACCTACTTCAAATTTCCCAGACTTAGAAGAATTTCAAGCCACTCTTCTCAATTTTAGCTTCAAGGGCGCATATGGAGGCATGAGCTTTCATTTTTTTACACTTAGTAAAATTTTCTATCCACCTCCCAAGCTAGGGCGCATTTAGGCCCCTCTACTTCCAATTTTTGAAACTTAGAAAATTTCTTCCAGAGCTGGGCGCATTTCACCCCTTGTGCTTCAAGTTTCAAGCACTTAAAAATTTTCATCCCTGTCAACCTCCTAGGCGCATTTGGGGTGCCACACTTCCAATTTCACACACTTTGAGAAATTTTCAACCTCCTTCAAGCTTCTTATAGCAAGTTTGGGTGCCGGATTTGAAAAATTATCAAACTTGATGTATTTCGTGCCCTTTGCCAAATTTAGGGTGACTTGATCAAGCTAACCCTAATTTGCTATTTTTAGAAAGTTTGTCAATTTTGCACTTCAAGCTAATTTCAACAAGGCTGGATTTTGCTTTGTTCGGATCTCGAGATGTGGTTGAGCTGTCGGGCCCTGATATCTGCATGCGCCTGCTATTTTTAGCAACCTGCTAAAAATAGAAACTGCTCAAAAAGTTTTCAAATTTCATGTGTTGGAAGCCTGAAACATGGTGATCGTAACTGGATGCTGTTTCTGCATGGTTGTCCTGTTCTGCCCTTGATTTTAGGAAACCCTAATTTCTCTGCCCTGGGCTGCTAAAAATAGCAATTATCTGGTTCTTCATCCTCTGCAACTCCGTTAGTCTTGAAATTCGCGCCAAGGATTCCTTATCACATGTCTGACTTGTACCTGCTGAGATTTGATGCTGACCTGCCAATTATAGCTGCTTCTAAAGTGACTTACTATTTATAGTAAGTGCTCGTTTCTGAGATTTCCCTTTCTCCGTTTGAGTTGAAATTTGGATAGTGTGATCCTCGTTGGTGAACTTTGTCTTTCTGCGCTGACGCCTGGGATCAACTTTCTATTTATAGCCTGTGTCAAGGATACCTTACTAAAAATAGCAAGTTCTCCAATTGCCTTCAAATTTTGCCAGCAGATTCTCTGAAGGATGCTGACCATGATGGATACCTCAGTTTTGAACATTTTGACCTCTGACTCCTCATTTTTAGCCCTGAAGCTCGAAACCCTAATGTTGCTCAGATGAGCTCCGTTTGACCCCGTTTCAGTTGCATGCTGGTCAATTTGTAGCTCTGAAGTGCTGAGCAGCTGCCTGAGTGGTACCTGCTAAAAATAGAAAGTGGCCGAAAAAGTGACCAACCAACTGCTGGATGATCTTGCATGTGACACTGCCTGAAAAATCTCGAAAAACCCAGAAAAATCTTCAACATGCGAGCATCGGCTAAAAATAGTAAGTTTCCAAAAAGTGATCAGTTCCATTTGCATGTTACACTGTCGCGAAGCTCTTGGAAAACCCAGAAAGAATATGCCAACATGCACTGAAAAATTCTGCATGCAAACCCTAATATCGGCTTCCGAAGGCTGAGTGCTGAAAGTTGTCGTCTCATTTTGCATGTCATATCACCGCGAACGTCTCTGAAAACCCAGAAGGAATCTCCAGACATGCATCAGAAAACTTTTCATCTAGGCCCTAAAATTGGCTCCAGGAGCTAAACTGCTAAGAATAGCAAGTCGTCCGTTTCAGCTCAAATTTTGCATGCGAGTAACTTGACATGTTCCGAATGCAGTGTGACGATTGAAACTTCAAAAGTGCTGACGGAATGCCTGGAATTACACACTTGCTAAAAATAGTAAGTTGTCAGAATCTGATAAAATTTTAGTGAAATCCTGCTAGAAGCACACTGACAATAGTGTTAGTCTTTATTTTCAATTTATTTACCTCACTTGACCTCAAATTAGCCGGAAAGATGGAAACCCTAATTTTTAGACTTGGTCAATTTCACGCTAAGGTTCAACGGCGGGCACATCCCGGAAAGACAGACAGTAGAAAAGAGAGACAACAACAAAACGACCGAAAAGCAAAGCCAAAATTAGGGGGGTCCCCATTTTCAATGGGGCGATGTGTGAAAAAGGTCACAACAACGTCGTTCTTCAATTTATTCTTTGTCACTTGAGCTGGGCACATACGAAGTCTCAACACTTAGCCACTTTTCGCAACTTTTCTTCTTTCGAGGTTGAAATGTAGTCTTGGATTACTTGCTTCATCACTTTAAGTCATCATCGTTTGGTCTCGACGTTTCTCCTGCAAAACAAGCAAGGAGAAGAGCATTAGAACACTTCATAATATAAATTCACTTTACTTACCTGATTTTCACGCTCTAACTTCCAAGCGCTCATCGTCTTCACTGGCCAACTTTACTTTCTTCATGATCTGTAGGCAGGGGCATATAACACCTGTGCATCAAATTTCAATGCCTTGGACAAAATTTCAACTCCCTCAGGGGCGCATTTAAGAGATGCACTTTTAAAATCATCTTTCGAGGGTGTTAGCTTCAACTGCATCATCTTCAAGGAATTCACTTCACCAGCTGGAGCTCTGATACTCAATTTCGTTTATCTTTGACTCTGGAAGATTAGTCCCACGAAGAATTCAATCTAATTCACCTAGGTAATCGACTTATAATTCATCCGCCAAGGCATTTTATCTTCAAAAACATCATTTATTCCCTGCCTTAGAAATTTTTAAAAATTTTCCCTTAGGAAAATTCACAATTCAAGTGCCGATTAAATTCTTCATCCCGAAGGCCTTGGCAAAGTGCAGAAGACTTTAAAATCAACTCCTTGTCGAAGATCTTAAATACCCAGAAGAAAATTTTCTTCAGAACGTGTAGAATTCATGGGTGTACAACGAACGGGTTCATTTAATTTTTTTAATTTTGAACCTTAGAAAATTAATTTTCAACAAAATTTAATCCATTTCTTCAACTCCAGGCGCATTTCCTTGTTCTGACTTGAAATTTCTCATTGACCCTGTGAAGCTGGAGTATTCTGACTCGTTCCTGCCAATTTTATCCATGCCTCTGAAAATTTCATCCCCTCCATCAGACTTAGGCATATTTTCTAGAGATGAAATTCTAACACTTTAGAAAAATCTTGACATCTTATTATCAATATGGGCGCATTTCACATGGCTTACTTCAAATTTCCACACTTAGAAAATTTCAAACTTTTGATATTACCTCTTTCAAGCCAGGCACATTCAACATGGTGGACTTCCAGTTTCAATTCCTTAGAAAATTTCACCTCCACTTCCTTGACTTAGGCGCGCATACAAGAGCTCAAGCTTCAAATTTTGGACACTTAGTTAAATTTCTCATCCATCTCCAGCTTCAGCCATGGTGCATTTGAGGCCTTCTACCTTCACTTTTTAACACTTAGAAAAACTTTGCATGCCTCTCTTTCAAAGCTGGGCGCATTTCAGCCTTGAGGTTTCATTTTTCAAACTTAGTTAGATTTCCCAACTTCAACTTCCTCTTGCTAAGGCGCATATGGGACCTCCTACTTCCATTTTTCATGCTTAGAAACTTTCAGCCACCCTCTTCTTCCTTGGGCGCAAATGACCTCTTCTAGTTTCATTTTTCAACACTTAGAAAATTTCCAAGTGACTCCTTTTACCTAGGCGCATTTGGAAGGTTATACTTCAAGTTCAGAAAAATTTCTAACTCCATCCACATGTGAAGGCGCATTTCACCCCCTCTACCTCAAGTTTTTATACTTAGAATATTTTTCCATGCTTCTTCAAGTGTAGGCGCATATGGAAGGGGCTACTTCTAGTTTCCAACACCTAGAGACTTTTAACTTACCTTCTTTAGCTTGGTGGGCGCATTTCAAAGGATGTGCCTTCACTTCTTATACTTAGAAAATTTCAAGGGTCCACTCATGAGTCAAGGCGCAAATGGTAGGGAGCTTCAAGTTTGAGTGCCTTAGTCAATTTCCAAGCCATCTCTTTGATCATGGGCGCATTTAAGATGTTGAACTTCAAATTTTGTATACTTAGAAAAATTTTACTCTCCCTTCAACTCCTAGGCACATATGAGGGTGTCTCCTTCTAATTTGCAGCACTATAGAAATCTTCAAGATCTTCTCCAAGTTTGGGGGCGCATTTAGGAGGGTGAACACTTAATTTTCAAATACTTAGAAAATTTCCACTTTCATCCTCTCTCCAAGGGCGCATTTGACCCCTTGTACTTTCATTTTTATTGCCTCAACCAAATTTCTACTCATCTTCAAGGCTGGGCGCATCTAGTATGCTGAGCTTTCAATTTCTACTCCTTTGAAGACTTTTGCTATTTTCATTCTTCAAGTGGGGGCGCAAATAGGAGGGGTTGCTTTAAATTTGAACACTTAGTGAACTTTTATTCCATCCTCCACCCTAGGCGCACTTCAATGGTCAAGCTTCAAGTTTGTGACACTTAGTAAGATTTTCCATGGCCCTTCTCCTTCTTGGGCGCATTTGCATGGGTGAGCATCAAGTTTGCTAGACTTAGTGAATTTTCAAGCCATCTTCAAGCTTCTGGAGCAGATTTGAGGGTGTCAAGCCTTCATTTTATCAGATTTGGATGAATTTTCCAGCTTTCGTCTTATTTATAGTGAATTGTTCATGATGCCCCCAACTTACCCTAATTTTCTATTTTTAGAAAGTTTCCCAAATTTCGCATTTTAAGCTGATTTTTGGCTCCAAAAAGCTGGATTTTGCTTTGTTCTGAACCTCAGGATGTGTTTGTGCTACTGATGCCTGATATCTGTCTGTACCTGCTATTTTAGCAACTTACTAAAAATAGCAATTGCTCAGAATGTCTTCAAATTTTGCGTGTCGATTGCCTGAAGGGTATTGATCGTGACTGGACGCTGCTTCTACCTAGCTGTCGTGTTTCGCCCTTGATTTTAGGAAAACCTAATTCTTCTGCACAGGCTTGCTAAAAATAGTAAGTGCTTGAATTTTGAATCTATGCAACTCTGTTCGATCCGAAATTTGCACCATGGGATCTTTATCAGCTGTTTGACTTGTTCATACTGACGCCTCGTGCTGACTTTCTATTTATACCCTGTTTCTGGAATGCCTTACTATAAATAGTAAGTGCTCCATTTGCCTTCAAATTTTACCAGCGGATAGCTTGAAAGATGCTGATCGCGGTGGTATATACCGGTTTCGAAAATTCTGACCTTTTACGCCTCTTTTTGGGTCCCAAAGCTGGAAACCCTAATTGGTCTTGCATGTGTATCAAACGATCTCTGTTTGTTCTCGTTTCTGTTGTATTGCGATCAGCTCATGATTCTGAAGTGCTGGGAGGCGGCTGTCGGGATGCATCTGCTAAAAATAGTAAGTTCCCGAATGAGTGATTATCTTCGTTTGCATGTCACATCATTGCGTAGCTCTCGAAAAACCCATAAGGAATCATCCGACATGCAAAGAAAACCCTGACATGCAAACCCTAAAAATGGCCTCCGAAGGCGGAACTCTGAAAGTCGTTATCTCACTTTGCATGTTATATCGTCGTGAAGGTCTCTGAAAACCCAGAAGGAATCTCCAGACATGCACTGAAAAACTCTGCATATAGGCCCCAAAATCTGCTCTGGAAGCTGAACTGCTAAAAATAGTAAGTTGTCCGTTTCTGCTCAAATTTTGCTTTGTCAGTGAGTAGCCTGATGTGCTCTGGATGCAGCGAGACTGTCGAAATTTCAAGAAATGCTAGAACACCCCAAATTGCACACTTACTAAAAATAGTAAGTTGCCAAAATATGATGAAATTTTAGTGGAAACCTACTGGAAGCATACTAACAACAATGTTAGTCTCAAATTTCAAGTTATTCACTTCATTTGACCACAAATTGGTTGGAAAGATGGAAACCCTAATTTTCAGACTTGGCCAAAAGTTCATGTTTAAACTCAATGACGGGCACAATCCTCGAAAGGCAAATATCAGAAAAGAGACAGAAAGAGTGAGAGAGACAAAAACCAAAGCCAAAAAGACCAGAATGGAGCAAAAATTAGGGGTCCCCATCTTGAATGGGGCGATGTGTGAAAAGGTCACAACAGTACGCCACTTGTAAATCTGAGATTGCAACTTCATCCCCTAGCCTCTTTTCTGCTGTCTCTAGCTCTAATTGTTGGATCTCTACGCGGAGTTCATGTGCTCTGTCCCTCAACTAGTACAGTTCTATCAATATGCACCATCCTCTAACAACAAATTCCTCCACTTGATTTCTCAAGTGTTTTTCATATGAACTGTGTGCTTCCAAAATTGATGGAAGTGTGGGAGGAATAAATCAAATGCTCCAAAAGTGGGTGGAAGTGTGGGAAGAATAAGTCATGTGCTCCAAAATTGTTGGAAGTGTGGGAGGAAATGAGCCATGTGCTTTTTGAAATTGGTGGAGGATAATTCCATTTAAAAATTAGAGTTATTTATTTTCATGTGACCTTGATGAGGTGGCACAAAAAGTTGTAGAAATGTGCTCTAATTCCTAATTGGATTTAGTGAAGATTAATTAAATAAAACAAGTTTAGGGAACCTTGCTTATTTAATTAATTTAGAAGAATATGTTTTAGATTTTGAGAATTTAGAAAATGAACAATATAAACAAATTGAGCATTTATTTATATGTAGTTGGAATATTAATCAAATAGTTAGTATTTAATTAATCAAAGGTGATGACCGTTTTTAGGTGTATATAGATGGTTTTGCTCCGCGGGGAGGTCTAACAATTCTTGTGGCAAAGCTGAGACATTTGGGGTACCGTGCATCAGGCTAGATATGTACATCCTCAATTGCTGATTTTCAGCCTTTAAGGCTGCTTTGTCTCTTCCATCCTTGGCCATTCTCTCTTGAACACTCACCGAGGCAATTCCGAGAAGGTATGCCTCCACCTAACGAGTGGTCTTTTCGAGGTTGACCTTTGACAATGTGAAGTCCTCAACCTCTACCTCATGTATGTTTTTGTCCTTAGGTGGGGCAGAAGTCTCTATGATGAACTCATTATCCGCATTCCTTCCTACATGTACTTGCTTCTTCAATTTCTTTGTTCATATGTCTTGAGGGACATGATCAAACTCTGTGAAGTCAAGCTGGTAGGACGGCCTTTCCCTCTTCTTTCCTAGGAGACCCCTCAAGCCAGATTGAATCCTAACTAGCCTCGCTGGAAGGAGGAATGTTAGGCCCCTAAATGCCTGATGAATGAGACTATGTTGTAGTGATGTCTCACAGTGGAGAGTCCAAGTCGATGGCGACTTGTGACTGTTGTGATGGTGGTGAAATAGGTGGCTCTGTTTCTATCACAAGCACTATATCCGCTGCTGCTGCTTCCATCATGGGCTCTATATTTTTGGCGGTTGCAGCGGTCTCTACTATCTCAGGAATGTTTGTGGCTGTCACCACATATAACTCTTGTGGTCTTCCCCTCGTGTGTCCTGACATCCGCATCCCTTTGGGAGGATTGCTCCACTGTTTCTGTCTAGGCTTCTTCCTTGAAGTGGAAGGTAGTGTAGATTGAACCGGTGGCGGGTCTGTTCGGGGAACTCCTACCTTCCTTGTCTTCTTGTTGTCTAGGTAGAGTTGACTGTTTCTGACAACTCTACTCGTTCTCTCCTCTATAGATGTGTTTTCCTTCGCATACCAATCCACTCTTCTAAGTGGTTGTGAGTCTACTTGATCCATGAAGAATGAGGGGAGAATAACTTCCCCTTCATCATCAGATAGGCCCTCAATGTCTTCTGAGATAAAGTCAGCAATTTGTGAGAGCCTAAACCGGCTATAGTTCCTTCTTCGTACATCAAACTCATCATCACAGTTGATCCAGTAATCTTCCATAGAAGATTCGTGTGATGAGCGTTGCTCAAGATGCGCTGCATAAAGGCCTCTAAGATCATACGACCTTCTCTCAATGAGATATTTGAGATTGAGTCTCACCGTCTCTTGGCACATCAATTTGGCATCAACCACTGTTTTACATCTATAGAGTCCCATTTGGATGTGAAAGCTTCCAGTTGGCTTCTTCTTAAGGCGTAGGTGAGTGTGAACTTTAGACAACTGCCGTAGGAACTCTATGAAAACTACCCTATCTGAAGGGTAGCATGGCATAATGGAGGGGTGACCATTGTATCCATACACGTGTATGTAGGTGAAGGTGGGGAATTGGATAAACCAATCCGCCCAGTCCGCCATTGCCTCAGCTGCTGGTGATATAGGCACGTGCATCTCATGGTCGAGGTCTCGCACGATGTGCATAATAAAAAGGTCACTTATCCACTTGAAGTGTCGTTCTGCTTGTGTAAACTCAAGACGCAGAAATTATTCATGGACCTTCTGCACACCTAAGGTTCCCACAGTGTTTAGTGTCCCGAACTCGCCTTGGAAGGCAATCAAGTATACAAGGTAGGAACACATGTGGAACGTATGAGCCTCTAGAAACCCGGTAATTTGTTGGTGGAGTGTCACTGATCAGGGTGGCCCAGTCGTAATGCTCTCTTCTACTAATAATCTTGGCGATGATGTAGTACATCCACGATTGAAATTGATTTCCCTCTTCCTATCCAATGATCCTGTTGAGTAGAGTGATCAACACTGCATACTTGTCTCAGAATTCTCCTCGTCCAACCAATTTGGACAAGTTGGCCTTTTTCACTTTCAACCATTGTTCTTCCATTTTCTGCAAACACTTGTCCTTTGATGCTTCGAATGCTTTTTCGCATTCTTTCACTAAGATGACCACATTGGTAGGGCATGTTGGAATAGCAAAACATTTTTCAATGTCCTTTGGTTTAAGACTGCAGATCACCCTCCCATCCACTGATCGGATTTCTCGTGTGGTAGGATTGTAATGCTTAATGCAAGCAATTACAAGCTCCACATTCTGTAATGTGATGGGGATTGACGCAGCTTGGAGCAACCCGGTGCCATGTCCCCAAAATTGTGCCATTTAGACAACAAAGAAGCATATCTAAAATTATTAACCATTTAATTATAATTGTTAAAAACAATATTATAATTATAAATAACGTTATAAAATATAAAATGAATATTGTATAAAATAATATTATATAAAACGAATATTAAATAAATATAAAATATAAAATATAACACTATAATTATCAAATGCAAATTATACTAAATAAGATAATTATCATTTGATGTGTTTTGTAGACTGGCGAATAGGTTCTTTGCAAAGCTGAGCTGACGCCAAGGAGATCACTTGGAGATAAGCTTACTCAAAAACTGACATCTGGATAGTCTTATTCTTGGGCGCCCTTGAGCTACAGGGGCACTTTTTCCCATGTTTTGACTGGTATCTTTGATGATACTTGCTTTCAGCATCTTTTGTCTTCACCTCCGTTTGTCGATGATTGATGAATCAGGTGAACCTGCTTGATGATGTGTTGGAAAGTCAGCAGAATTATGAAAGAGATGACTGTCTTGGCAAAACTTGATGACTGCCTTTGACCTTTTGAATTCATGGGCACCCTTGGCCAGCAGGGGCGCTTTTGGCTGCAGCTTCATCATTCTCTTGAAAATTCTCATCTCTTCGCACTTTGCGTTCACCGTTGTAGCTTGACTAGTTTGATCATCTTTGTTGATGATGCAAACATGTTCACTATAGCAACTGTGTAGCATCTTTCTTGTAGCAAGGCGTCCATCTTCCAGACTTGGAAAATTTTCAGCATTTTTCAACCTTTGAAAATCCCCTCTGTCACGAAGCATCTTTTCGAACATTTTTCACCATGGATTCTAGAAGTTTTTGAGGCTTGGATCTAGACACCTAGCACTGGCCATTCTGCCATTAATGGCCTTGGAGGTCATATCTTTCTTCCTAAAAAATGAAAATAGGCCCACCAGAGTAAAACAATTTTTTTGGTGATTTTGACTTGACCAGTGTAATCATGAAGTCAAATTATATTATCAAAATCATTTTCAATTATTTCTAGAAAGGTCCTATTTTATAGGGTTTTCCTAAAAACAAGGGTTTGAAATCCTAATTTTCAAATTTTCAGAAATTTGCGAGTATCCTATTGACAATAAACCCACAAAAGCCCATGTTTTGTTTGACCTAAAATTGCCTTTTGACAACAATTTTACATGATTTAGACCATTTTGATCAAAATGCCTTGTTGAAGCAAAAATTTATTTTGGGTACAACACACCTGCTGCCATTTGGTATGTCTCGTGAACTGGTTGCAAGATCCATCGCAAAGCTAGGATGAATCCGAGGAGATCATCTAGAGATTCCCAATCTAAAGATTGGCATCTAATCGCTTTGTTTCTTGGGCGCCCCTAGGCTACAAGGGCACTTTTTCCCTTGTTTGACTATCGTTTTTGACATTCTTAACTTTCAACATCTTTTGCCTCTGCCTCCATTTGCCAGTGATTGATGAATCTGGTGAACTTGCTTGACAACGTGTGGGAAAGCTAGCAGAATTCTTAAGAGGACGACCAGTTTGCAATTATTAACAACTGCAGTTGGCCTCTTGAATTCATGGGCGCCCTTGGCCTGCAGGGGTGCATTTGGCTCCAGAGTTAGTCATTTTCGATGATTTCCATCCCTCTCGAGTTGTGCGTTCACCGTGTCGTCGGCTGTGTTGATCACGATCACCATTCGCCAACTGCGCTTACCGTCCACGTACAACACCAACACTAGCCATTCACATGTTTGGTGACTGCGTCGTTGCCATTGCTGATGTGTTGACTGTGTCCGCCATTGCACATGCGTGATCTATGAAGCTTCCAACATTCCTTGCACTTTGGGTTTACCGACTTGCTTGACTGGGTTGATCACCGTTGTTGCAGGTGCGGATGCGTTGTTGATGACACGATCACGTTCACCATTGCGATTGCTTTCACCATACTGCGTGTACAAACATTTTGAAAAAGTTGACCAAGGCATTGACTATCAAGGTATCTCCCTTGTAGCAAGGCATGCATCTTATAGACTTAGAATTTTTTTGCATTTTCAACTTTTGAAATTCCCCTCCGTCAGTGAATCATCTTTTCGAGCATCTTTCGCCATAGACTCATTTATGTAGCGTCTAAAGCTTGGATCTTGATACCTGCTACTAGCCATCTACCATTAATGACCTTGGAGGTCCTATCTTTTCTCCCTAAAAAGTAAAATAGACCCACTAGAGAAAACTTGACTTTCTTGTGATTTTGACTTGACCAGTGTGATCATGAAGTGAAATTATCCTATCAAAATCATTTTGAGTCTCTTCTGGAAAGGTCCTATTTTTTAGGATTTTCCTAAAAACAGGGGTCCAAAACCCTAATTTTCAAAATTTTCAAAACTTGCAAGTATCTTCCTTGACATAAACCCACAAAAAGCCCATGCTTGGTTTGACCTAAAATTGACTTTTGATGATAATTTTACAAGATTTAGACCATTTTTATCAAAATGCCTTATTGAAGCAAAAATTTTATTTTGGGTACAACATGCTGCAATCTCTAATCCACTGCTACAGCCATCGTAGACTTCTGCTGTCATCTCAGAATCAACTTTGGGAAGCTATCAATGGGTATTTTGTGTATTTCAATGTGAACATATATATCTAATATAAACTCAGAAACTACTGTTGTACATTTCAGAATAATATTATGTATAAATCTGCTCCTAGTTATTGCTCAGACTGAGATTGCATGTGGCTGAAGCTTAATCTTGTTATACATGTTTGTATCACCATCATGTGTCATGGAATGGAAGTGAAATACTTGATATTAACCTTGTCATGCATCTCATTTTAAATACTGTCATAATTTCATGCAATGCATTGGTATAAGTTTGACAAAATGAAGTCATATGTCAAACTGGGAAAATCGTTTTAAAAATCGTGCAAAAATCAGTAAGGGTTTTTACATATGGTGGTAGAAATACTGAAAGTCTATTACAAAAATCAGCACTAGAAAGGCTAGAAGTAGCCAAACAATGACTAAAAATCCTTCAACAGCAATAAAAATAGCATATCCCTCTTTAAATTCTTATAAATTGGCAGTAAAATGACTGAAAACAATTGTATAGCTACAAATGGTACAATGTAGCAGTTGAAGATGATAATAACAGCAATCATAAAGCTGAAAATTATGATGGCAACAATCCTTGATGCATTTCCTTTGCAACATAATTGTAATATGCTATCACTACTCTCTCCCTTTATGTCCTGCTTGTAATCCTTTGCAGGAATATCTAATTTGGAAGTCTTTCCACCAAGCTTATCTATCACCCGATCACCTGTATCAAAACTGATTAACATCCTGCTTGAGGATGCTCTTTCTGCAACAATTCTCCTAGGACGGTGCAATATCTGAAGCAAGTTTGACTCTTCTGGAAATTCACTGGGGTCAATTGGATAATCAACCAAAGACTCAGTAGGAGGAGCTACTTGTTGTAGGGGCACAACATTCTCCAGAATTGGCTGATTTGTTGCATGGTTTGAGGATGGACCAGGCTCATCCTTTTGTGGAATTTTTAATGGCACATTTGCCAGCAAGTTGGCTGTGTCATCCAACATCATCTTTATTCTCAGGATAGGGTCATGAATGTCAGTATAAGCTCCCTTGTAAGAAGGATTTACTCCTTTCCTTCTTTCTTTTGCAATTTGAATCTTAACCCATTGCTCCCTGATTTTCATGGCTTTTGAAGCAGAGGGGCAATTTCTGACTAGTTCCTCAACAGGATCAAACTCATGAATAAATGCAGAAAACTTATACTGTGCCCTGGTGTTGTGAATATGTCCGGTGATCCACTCTGCTACCACTGTAGTGATATGCTCTGATACCACTCTGCTGAACCAAACTAGATTTGACTCAAACCCCCAATTTTAATCCTGGAATTTCCTCTTTTGAACCCAACACCGGATGGCAGGGAAAGTTTGCTCTGATACCACTGTGATGAACCGACACTCTGCTGCTATGATTTCGCGGAGCTTGTAGGTTTGATTAGTGTTTGGTGTTTGTCTTTCTTTTTGTGTTTCTCGTGTTTGGGAATTAATGCCAATGATATACATAAATTTAATGATCAATTGCATGTAATATGAACCCGAAATGAACTAAACTTCAATTGATAACACAAGAAGTCCCAAATTCATAATTAATAGACTTTCTTCATTACAAGAGAGAGTACATAATGGGATGGCTTGCATACATTCAAAGAGATACTCAAGCAAGATTCAAAATGATCTTTAAGATGCATTCTACATGATATAAGAGCTTACATGGCATAGACAACTAGCATCAAATTCGAGAGACAATACATCTTATGTCTTAATTCTACTTACAGCCAAACTTCACTGTGAATAGTGACTGCTACAGTACCCGCGCCCATTAAAATGCTCATACAAAATTACATACACGTTTCTCCTTCCGAAATCTTGTTGGAAAAGCTTCTAATGATGAGGGCGCCCACTTTAGAAGAGAAAGCAGCTGCAAATTGAAGGCGTTTTACTTGCTTTGGCTGTCATAAACCCTCATGTAATGGCAGCTGGCTGTAGGTGATCAAATCAGCTCTCAAAAACTTCATAAAATGCAAACAACACCTTCAGGATGGCATATGGAGCCTCTAACATCAAGTACCCTTCCAATAGATGACTTCAAACCCTTGAAAACAGCAACTTCTAGCTCCCAATGCAGCAACAAGAAAATAACCAGCACTTTAGGGTGGTCTTTCACACCTTCAAGATGCCAAAATTCTAACTACAAGCCCCAAACCAGGCTTACCCACTGCTGAAATTGAGAAACCCTAGTTTCTCTCTTCCACAAACTCCACACTTCAAACTTCATTCAACAAAATAACTCAAGCATGAATGGGTCGAACTTTCTCTTGCTCTTTTATAATTTCACTTTGAAAACACTATTCATTAAAATGGCACTATTCACTTAAGTTATGTCTTTTTTTCACTTTATCAGTGAATAGTAACTGCAAAATATAAAGTGACCCCTTTAACAAATAGACACATGATCCCTAAGCCTGAGTACGTGAAATAAATGGTGATGATCAATATTTTAAGCTCCAATTACGCGCCAAACGCGCAGATTCACCACGTCACCACACTCCGAATACCAATACTGCCTTTAACTGACCAAGTGCCCGTTCAAGTGACCCTCTATCCAGAACCACTAGCCTACGAGGATCGACATAATAGGCTAATCCAATGACTCTGATGCTCGCGAATAATGGGGACATTATAGAATAAAATGCTCACAATCAAATTTCTTGGCTTTATCACACTTCATTCTATATGGCAACAATTTGTTAAGAATCAATTCCAACCCCTCTTTGGATGTAACCATAAAGTCTGAGTAAATAAGGGTGGAAAGAAGAATCGCATGTTTTTGTAATTCCTGAAATGAGTCTTATCAACCTCATTCAATTGCCAAATGATTTCTAGGAATGCAATTCTGTCAGGAACTGACTTTGGCAAAATGTGTGGGACCACTGGGGACCCATAAACCCTGATAACAGTTGAATCAAAAGGAAGAACCAATCTCCCCAATTGTGGTCAAAACCTGACCCAGGCTGGAACTGCTTTGGCCTTAAAAACCTTCTTATTCCCTCTAATAGGCCCCAGTCAATTGCATATCCTAGATTTCTGAAGACGGATCTTACAAAATATTGCTCAAAAATGCAAATAATTGGGAGTTTCACAGTTGTTGTCCCACATATACACCCCTTCCTACACAAGGAGCATGTGGCCTTGTTCATTGTGAGCCCTAACCTTCAACTTAGGTGTAAAGAACCCTTCTCGGTTGGTGTGAAATTTTTGCGATTATGCTAGTTTGATACATGTCCCATTTTATCAAACTTATGACCAACAATGCATATACACTAATAACCAAATTCAAGACAGCGATTGCAATGAACTGATAGCTCAAATCTGAAGCATAATATTCATTTATGGACTGAGATTTAAAACACAATCAGTAATACATTTCCAGACCTAATAAATGGCTTTTCTGTCCAGTGTTTTGAGCTGTCTTACAGGGAGTATTACTCAGAAATTAACAGCAGCTAGAATAAAGTCTAGTTTCAGACTGAGACAAGAATTACAGACTTTATGGATCTTACACAGACTGACTGCAACAGTGATAACAGTAATTTATATTAGCAAATAATAGACTTGGAAACAATGCTACATTAGCCAATACGTGTATGAATAACCCAGAACTGGAAGGTATGCAAGAGATGATGCGACTTGAGAGATAGGTGTAAAGAACCGCCCAATATGCTGTTTTAGACTCCCGTCCAGGCTTAACAGTGAAGAGACTTGCCACAAATCTGCTCAGGAATGCTCAACCACCACACAATATCATCTCCAAATGCCAGGTGCCTTAGTTACTAGCAGCAAACTCCTTCCAGAATTCTCACGCAAGGCTCCAGCAGGTATAAGCAACAAAGTGAGGGACACGTGAAGGTCTGAGATAAAGTGCTTCAGCCAGGAAGCTATGACGACCCCTTACCAAACCCAAACCGCTGTTAAATGATGCGCCTATGTCCATAACCCATGCTCAGAATTGTCTGTATCATATGTCCTTCCTGGTTAAGCCACAACTTGCTTATGAGGTTCTTCTTGCCAACGCAGAACTTCAGGCTTTTACATATATCAATCTCTACGCCCAGCAAAGAGATGTATACAAATAAACTAACAAACAACCTCAGTATAGCGGCTATCAAGAAGCTGAATACCCAAACCCCAAATGCCTATCATTGCAGTGATGTTATTCACACAATATTTAATCTATGCTCCATGGGGACACGTCGCTTGGCTTTTTACCCTCGTTCCCATACCGGGGACAGTACGAGGACACGGGGACGGCCAGGAAACATCCCCTACCCGTCTCCTTTTGCAATCAAAAAAACGAAACGTTTCCGAAACGGTTTAGAAACTTGCAGGGGTCTTAGGGGATGGCTAGCAGTCCCCAGGACGGTTAGGGGACAATTAGGGGACTTCTAGAAGTCCCCTAACTGTCTCGGGGACTACTAGTCGTGCCCTATGGCCCAACAACATTTTTCTTTATTTTTTTGTAAAAAATTACATTTTTAAATTAAAAAAAAGGGATGGATGGGCCCAAAAGGACCCCGCCACCCCTTTAAATAAAACCAAAACCTACTTGACTTATCAAAACAACTAAAAGGAAAAAAACATTATCATTTTGACATTTGCAAACTTGAGGTGAAGAGCAAGAAGTGAAAGAGGAGAGAACAACAGTTGAAAGGGGTGACTAGGGCATCAAATCTACTTCATTAGAGGTAAGTTCTTCATTTTACATCTGTTTTTTGATTTTTCAATTTGTTTTCCATTTTTTCAAGTTTTTTTTAATTTTTTTAACCACGTAGGAAGGGCATTGTGAGTTTATTTTTTCCTTTATTTGAACTTGCAGCTCTCTTTTCAATTCTTAACCAAAAAAAGTCATGAGCAACAGTGAGATTACTAGTAATGATAGTGAGGAGGTTGAGGTTCAAATGCATGAAAGAAGTAGACCTAGAAGTAGAACTCATAGAAGTATGGCAGCCACTGGGGGTTCTTCAAGCAGTGGGAGTGTAGCAGGGCCAAAAACTCCAAACCCATTTGAATATCCTTCTAAAGTCCTTAAAACCTATGCAAAAGGCCCATTTAACTTGGAGTCATATATTTTCTATGTTTTTGTAATTTTATAGTTCAAACTTGGAGCCTTTGGGCATTTTTTTATAATTCTTCTATAATATGTATGTACATTCACAATGAAAGCATTTGAATTTCTTTAATTTGTTTGTCAATTCTCATGTGAAATCTCAATTCAAGTCTAATGTTATGTATTAATCTTCTACAATGTCTATGATGAATGCTTTATCAATGTTATGATATGAATATTTGAAATTTCTCTATATTTTTAAAAATTTCCTTATTTTTTTAACAGCCGCCCCTTGTCGTCCCCTAAAAAATGGCCCAAAAGTACCCCCATACCGGAAACACGTCCTGTCGCCCCCTGCTGTCCCTATCCCCGAAACTCTATGGAGCATAGTATTTAATCCCTATGCCAACCAATGAATTTGGCCTGCATTAATATTATTCGATATTGCACACACAATGTTTGTCTTTTATTTCCAGATTTGTCTTGTCTAATTATTAATCTTTGAGTTATCTGGAAATCAAAAACTTATATGATAATCTGAAATACCTCAATCCATAAACCACTAAATATCAAAATATCAATGATACTCTATAATCAATAACCAATCCATGCAAATAAAATACTGATTAAAATCGATCAGGTATACATATCTGAATAATATTGAATAAACCCTGAAATTTTGTCTTCGAAGAAGACTCATGAAATTTCTCCAAATTGCTCTCCTTAGCAAATATTCTTGAAGCTCTAAATCTGAAACCAATAAAACGAATGTGAACTGTCTTTCATCTTGAAAGATTTAGCTAAATCTGAGATTCAAGGCAATAATGCATAAGAAATATCAACTCAACAATGGATGCCCAACTGTCTTGCACTCAACTCCTTTTAAAGGCTCAAATGAATCTTCCAGAAGAAGCCAACTTGTAACTAACTCCAACTTCTAGAAGAATACTTTATTTAATAAAGTGACATTTTTAATATTTTATTATTTCCACTTTATTTTAATTAAAATAATCAATTAAAGTCATCCTTTTGGAATAATATTAATTTTTTGGACAACTTAATCAATTAAATTAATTAAGTCACTTCACCAAAAATTTGGGGACGTTACATTAGGGTCCCAAATCATTCTCTCAACATACAACAATATATGACATAATAAGGAGTACCATTTAAAGTAAACAATGTTGGAATCTTTGTGAAGGGAACTGTTGTGACCTTTTCACACATCGCCCCATTCAGATGGGGACCCCCTAATTTTTGCTCCATTCTGGTCTTTTGGCTTGGGTTTTCTTCTCTCTCTCTCGCTCTGTCTCTTTTCTGTTGTCCGCCTTTCAAGGGGTTGCGCCCGTCAGTGAGTTTAAATGTGAAACTGACCAAGTCTAAAATTAGGGTTTCATCGTTTCTGGTCAGTCCGAGGTCAAATAAAGTCAGTAAATTGAAAATTGAACTTAACATTGGTGTTAGCATGTTTCCAGCAGGCTTTCAGCGGATTTTCAGATAATTCGGAGATACTTACTATTTTTAGTAAGTGCACAATTCAGGGCAATTTGTCAGCTATTTTGAGATTCCGACAAATCACACAGTACTCAGAGCACATCAGACTGCTCGCGTGCAAAATTTGAGCGAAAACAGACAGCTTACTATTTTTAGCAGTCTGGCTTCCGGCACGAATTTCAGGGTGCAGATGCAGAGTTTTTCTTTGCATGTTGGCATATTCCTACGGGTTTTGAGACCTTCTTCGCGATGATATAACATGCAAAGCGAGGCGACCACTTTCAGAATTCACCGGAGGCTATTTTTAGGGTTTGCATGTCGGGTTTCTTTTGCATGTCGGTGATTCCTGATGGGTTTTCGAGAGCTTCGCGATGGTGTGACATGCAAATGAGGATTCTCACTCAGTAAGGAACTTGCTATTTTTAGCAGTGTCCCGGCAGCTTCAGCCAGTTCAGATTCACGAGCTGATCGCAGTGCCACAGCGAGAGCAAACAGAGATCATTTGATCATCGCGAGCAAATTAGGGTTTCCAACCAGACCTAAAAAGAGGGTAAAAGTCAAAATTTTTGAAAACCGGTGTAAACCACCGCGATCAGCATTCTTCGGACTATCTGCTGGTAAAATTTCAAGTCGAACGGAGCACTTACTATTTATAGTAAGTCAATTTGGAAACTGACTAAAAATAGTAAATTGACTGCATGCGTCAGTGTCAGCCAATAGGTCACGTGGTGAGGAGCGCCTCATTAAAATTTCAAGACGATCGGAGCATGGGAGCTATCAGAAACATGAGGTTACTATTTATAGTAAACCCTCTTCAGAAACATGCTAAAAATAGCAGGGTGACTAAAAATGGCAGTGCCAACAGGTTGATAGGATCATAAGGATGCAGTGTGCAAAGTTTCAGGCCATTCCGAGCTTCAGAGGTGCAAAATTCAGAAGACTTACTATAAATAGTAGGGCACGTAAGCTGGCGAAAATGACGAAAAAAGTTCTAAGTCTGGAACTTTATCCAGAAGACATGGCAAAATGCCCCAGGTGAGTGAGGCAGCTCAAGAAAAATGCTAAGTATGAAGTTCATCCTGCTCAGGGGGCAAAATGCGCCCAAGATGAAAAAGTCAAAGAGAAGTCAATGAGTTTTATCCTGCAGGCAGGCCAAAATGCGCCCAAGAGAAACTCAAGAAGATTGAAAATTTTTTAAGTATAAGAAATCCGCCTCACCCCTCCAAATGCGCCCAACTTGCAAAGTTCATCCAGCAGGCCTAGCAAAATGCGCCCAATGTAGAAACCCTAGGTTTCCCCTAATCCTGAATCTGGAAGTTTTAAGTTTGTTTTTCTGAAGTTTTGGGTTTTTGACTGTTTTTGATGTTTTCTGAACATTAAATGAATGGTACGATTTTTGCAAGAATTTGAAATAAATTCAATAAAATTTAAATAGCTCTGGAAATGATAGTAAATAAATGCCAGTATCTTTATTTGACCTTCTCTAACGATTACAAGAATACCCAGTTGCATGCAAGCAAGAAATAATGAAATTAATGAAGAACCTGGCAAATCTGATTTGCAATAAATGCAATGCTGTACTGGTACGGCTGAATGATAAATTGCCTTCTCCTTCCGTCTGGTGTTTTAGAATAGATCTCTGATGATAGGCGCCTCCAAAGATGAAAAGGAATGATCTTCAAGGTATGGTGTTTTCTCCAGAACCCAAGGGCGGCTCCCTTTCAAAATAGTACGGCCAGGAATCTGAGATGTACGGCCTGATTTGCAGCAGCTGTTGTTAACAGGAAATGGTACAGCTATCTCATATTCCAGTTTCTCCCTCTCTGGTGATGCAAGAAGACTCCAGTAGTATAGGCGCCACTGCTGGTGAAGACTCTTGAATGTTTAATATCCTTGTGCTCTGCAACAGCCCTGCTGTACCAAAGTACGGCTGATGACAGCAGTATTAATGCAATGTACGGCTTCCTTTAAATCAATGTTTGAAACTCCAGAACCCTGTTAAATAGGTGCGCCCCTGATAGAGATGTATCTTTTGAATCAAAACCCTGGCAAGACCTTCTGAGATTTGAATCACAAGAAGCTTGGAGAAGTACGGCCTGTACAAAACAGTACGGCCTTTAAGACAGCAGCCACTAGCAATAAAGAAGTACGGCTCTTCCCTGAGCCTCCAGAATTGGGACAAATGTATGCCTCAATAAAATAATTCCTCTGTGAATGAATACTGACTGAAACCCTGATGTTTGAATCAACTGTGATGCTCTGTGATTTCTCCTGGATGAAGAAATTCCTCTGCCTGGCAATAAATCGGATGTTATTTCACATCCTCTGAATTGCTCCCACTGGAGATGGCTCGTTCTCCAATGTATCGAGACGAAACCCTAAGGCTTCCGTTCTCTGATGAAGTCTTGATCAAATTCTGATTCTCATAATGTCATAATGCTCAACTTTCAAGGCAAATGCACTCTTATGCTAAAAAGTGCGATTTCCTTAAAGATAGGGAAATATTAAATATTTGACATTTTAATTCTTTTAATTTTCAATAGTTCTCCGTCAAATATTTTATTATAATTTAATAGTCAAATTGGCCCCCTTTTAATGTTGGGCGCACCTCTCAAGGCAATCACTTAAGTTATAATTTTTAAATTATAACTTTATATTATAAACCATTAAATAATTAATATTAAATCAATACAATTAAATATTAATATTTTCCTCGTTACTCATCTGATTACCGATCCGTCTGATGCTGACGAACTCAGAAGTGATTCCGAATGCCGCCAAAGCCATACTGCTAAAAATAGCAGTGGTCCCACTCTGCCTGCCGGGAACTGCTAAAAATAGCAATTCTGCAAAATGTCTCTGAATGAGCCCGAACGAAAGCCAATTGATCAAAACTTCCAATCTGACGCTGAGCCAAGCGCCGAAACGACCCTCTAACCACTCAGTCAGCCTACGAGGGTCTCATGATAGGCCAATCTCACGATCACTGATGCTCGCCAAAAATGGGGACATGACAGTCCGCCCTCCCTAAAATTGCTTGACCCCAAGCAATCTCTACTGCAAAGAAAACTCCGATCCTCGGAAGGCCCCAAAAGGAAAACTGTGTAATGTCCCACACATCTCGAACTATCTCCTGTAGCGGCATCAAACTCAACTGCGCAATCAATGCCTGGATCCCAAACCCAGCGTAAAAGTCTGTCGTGACGATCCTCCTCAGGCTGCCACTGCGCTCTACTGTCTCCAACTTCACCATGCTGAGAATAGTGAAGTAACTCAATGGGACCCACCCAAAACTCTGTGTCAAAGCTGTCGCCACCGGGATCCCAATACAATATGAATCCACATCCATCTGTCATGCAGAGATAGAAACCTCTAGAAGCATCTACTATCCTGAATCTCTCTCTGTCCTCTGCTAAACCCTCATGAATGTGATAATTGTCCAAGCCATCATGCCAACTAACAACATAGTCGCCCTGTAACCATGTACCTGTATGAAAAATCTGCGACATAGAAGTATCAAGCCCTGTCGAATACATATCGGCATGATAGATGACTGACTGCGGCCCCTGCAAGTAATACCCCACAAACCGCTGGTACCTGCATCCGCTAATCCCATCTTGTGAAGATGGTAACTCGGCACACAGTAATGAATTACTCCCCTCGACACCAAGAGAATCACCCTGTGTACGAGAAAGGTGCATCGAATCATGTACAGGTGTGTTGTGACGTTTTTCACACATCGCCCCATTGCAAATGGGGACCCCCTAATTTTGGCTTTGCTTTTCGTTTGTTTTGTCGTTGTCTCTCTTTTCTACTGTCTGTCTTTCTGGGATTGTGCCCGTCACTGAGTTTGAACTTGAATATTGGCCAAGTCTGAAAAATTAGGGTTTTGAATTTTCCAGCCAACCTGAAGTCAAATGAGATGAATAAATTGCAAATTGAGCTTAACACTGTTGTTAGTATGCTTCCAGCAGGTCTCCACTGAAATTTCATCGAATTCTGAGCTACTTACTATTTTTAGTAAGTGTGCAATTACAGGCATTCTGTCAGCAATTTTGGGATTCCAATGGTCACACTGCATTCAGAGCGGATCAGGCTGGTCGCGTGCAAAGTTTGAGCAGAAACAGGCGACTTGCTATTTTTAGCAGTCTAGCTTCCAGAGCAGATTTCAAGGTCTAGATGTTACATTTTCTGATGCATGTCCGGAGATTCTTTCTGGGTTTTTCGGGACCTTCGCGGTGATGTGACATGCAAAGTATGATGATGACTTTCAGCATTCGGCCTTCGGAGGCCGATATTAGGGTTTGCATGCAGAGTTTTTCAACGCATGTCGGCATTTTCTTTCTGGGTTTTCCAAGGGCTTCGCGACAGTGTAACATGCAAATGGAACGGACCACTTTTCAGGAACTTACTATTTTTAGCCAGTGCTTGCATGTTGGAGATTTTTCTGGGTTTTTCTGGGTTTTTCAATATTTTTCGGGTAGTATGACGTGCAAGATCATCCGGCGGCCGGTTGGTCACTTTTCCGGCCGTTTTCTATTTTTAGCAGGTGTCACTTGGGCAGCTACTCAACACTTCAGAAATGCAAGCTGATCAGCATGCAACTGAAACAAGGTCAAACGGAGCTCATCTGAGCAACATGCACAAAATTAGGGTTTCGAGCTTCAGCACTAAAAATGAGGAGTCAGAGGTCAAAACGTTCAAAACTGAGGTATCCATCATGATTGACATCCTTCTGAGAAGCTGCTGGCAAAATTTGAAGGCAATCGGAGAACCTGCTATTTTTAGTAAGGCGTTTTGGACAAGGGCTATAAATAGAAAGTTGATCTCGGCATCGACACAGATAGGCAAGTTCACCAGCGATGGGCACACTGTCCAAATTTCAAGGCAAACAGAGCAAAGGAAGCCTCAGAAACGGGCACTTACTATAAATAGTAAGTCACTTCAGTAGCGGTTATAATTGGCAGGTTGGCACCAGATCTCAGCGAGCACAGGTCAAGCATGTGACAGGTAATCTGTGGCGCGAATTCCAAGGCAATCAGAGTTACAGAGAATGAAGAATCAGATGGTTGCTATTTTTAGCAGGTCAAGACCAGAAATTAGGGTTTCCTAAAATCAAGGGCGGAACCCGACATTCACGCAGAAGCAGCATCTAGTCACGATCACCATGTTTCGGGCATTCAACACACGAAATTCAGAGACTTTCTGAGTAATTTCTATTTTTAGCAGGTTGCTAAAAATAGCATGTACGAACAGGCATCGGGCATAGGCAGCACAAGTCGGTCAAAATTCAGAGCAGGGCAGACATCAGGCTTTCCATGATTAGAATTCAGTCAACGGCGCAAAATTTAAGGAACTTTCTAAAAATAGAAAGCCAGGGGCAAATTAGGGTTAACAAAGAAAAATCAACTTAAATCTGGCAGAGGCGGAAAATTTTCTAAGTTTGGAAAGCTGGAAGTAGTTTGGGTCAAGGGCGCCCTTGGGCTTGAAATTTCACTAAGTGTTGGAAATTAAAAGTTCACCCATGAAAATGCGCCTAAGTCAAAAAAAAAAATGGACGTCTATGGGTCTAAATGCGCCCATCTTAAAATTGAAAGCATTGTGTGCTAAATGCGCCCCAAGACCTTGAAGAATGCTAAGGCGTGGGAAATAAAAGAACCTCATACCATGTGCGCCTAAGTTAATAATGGAAGCACCATATGTAAAATGCGCCCTGGCCAGACTTAAAGCTACTACTTCCAAGTGCGCCCCACTTTGCAAAGAGTCTCTAAATTTTTTTTTCTAAGGCATTAAATTGGATAGAGACCCTCTGAAATGCGCCCATGATGAAAATGAAAGCTTGACATGAGTTTTGCGCCTTGAAGCTGGCATCTCCAATATGCGCCCAAGTCAAAACTGAAAGTGCTTGCTCCAGAATGCGCCTTGAGTTGAAGACATGGAGAATTCGACCAAGTATTAAAATTAAGAGCTTTGCAGGTCAGATGCGCCCCAATTAAAAGAGGCCACTTCCATATACGCCTACTCAAAGCATGAAATGGGAAATCTTTATGGCGTTTAAATGAATGTTGCCCATGTGATTTGCGCCAGGATGATGAAGCTGGAAGCCTCCCCTATGAAATACGCCTCTGAATAATAGAATTGAAACTCACTCATGAATATGCGCCCATCATAAGCTGAAAATTTTCTAAGGCGTTGAACTTGAAGGTTTACCTTGTCATTTGCGCCTTGAAGCTCTAAGTGCTATTTGCGCCTGGCAATGTGTGGGATGGGTGATTAAATACGAACCTGATGTGCTATAGGTTATTTGCGCCTTGAGTTAGGGAGAGGAATTTTCCAAAGCATTTAGAATTGAAACTCACTCATGAATATGCGCCTGGAGGAGAATAAGGGAACGCTTCAGACCAAGAGTTGCCTGGGTAAGATGCGCCCCAGATTGAAACCTTTGGGTACCATATGCGCCCATCTCAAAAAAATTAAAAGCTCGGCCTCTCTTTTGCGCCCCTTAATCAAATTGAAGGCTCCAGGTGATATATGCGCCTTAGCACAAAAATGAAAGCACAAACTGGAGGTCGATATAATGATATGCGCCCATGAAGTCAGAGGCTCGGGGTTTGACTAAAAGGCACGAACTTGATGATCTATGAATGATTTGCGCCTAAACTAGAAGCCACATGTCATGTGCGCCCAGGGATGATAAACCTTAAAATTCAAGTTTGACTAAATCCTCAGATTGGCAGCCCGTACTCTTGTATGCGCCCTTGTATGTAAGTGATAAAATAAAGGCTCAGCTTGATATTTGCGCCCATGGCCAAAATGGAACCTCAGCACATCATTTGCGCCTGGAGGAGTTCTATGAAATGCGCCCACCTTTAAAAAAATTGGAAGGGGTTGAATTTTAAACGTGGCATTTGAAATTGGGATGCTGCCTAGGTGTAAATTTAATTTCAAACCTCAACGTGGTATATGCGCCCTTGGGGTGTAAGGTGGATTTCAAAGTTTACAATATGCGCCTTGAAGAATGGGAGGTAATATGCGCCAAAGGAAAGAATTATTTGACGTATGAAGGGAATTTATTTTCTAAGGCAAGTCCCAAAAGATTAAAAGCATGAAGAGTTAAATGCGCCTAAGCCCAAGGCAACTTCGATATGAGAGTAAAAATTAGAGGGCATTGGGTTTTATTATATACGCCTTGGTTTAAAAGGGGAAATAAATAAATATTAAACGTTGAAGTTAAATGTTCCCCTGCCATTTGCGCCTTGACTCATAAGTGGACTCTTGAAATTTTCTAAGTATAAGAAATGGAAGCACTACCCATGAATTGCGCCCTAGATGAGAAGGAAGCCAGAAATATTTTCTAAGTGTTTGCAAGTGGTAGGACAAAAGCTTAAATGCGCCCAAGTTAGTGACGGAATTTAAATATTTTTCTAAGTGTTAACAAATTCCACCTCTCTAGAGGAAAATACGCCTAGACTTGAAGGAGATAAATTTTTCGAAGCACAGATAAATTGGCAGTGGATACGTTGAGAATGTCAGCTTCGCGAGGATAATTAAAACTTTTCCTCCAAGTCAGAGCCAGCTAAATGTTCACAGATGATGAAACGAAATAAATTTGATGAGAAATTATTTTTCTAAGGTTCAAAATTAAAAAAAAATTTGAACCCGTTCGTTGTATACCCATGGATTCGACGCGTTCTGGAGAAAATTTTCTTCTGGGTATTGGAGATTATCGATGAGGAATAGATTTCGAGGTCTTCCACAGCTTGTCAAGGCTTTCAGGGTGAAGACTTTAAAGGGGCACCAGGTTGATGAATTTTCCTAAGGGAAAGTTTGAAAATTTTCTAAGGCAAGGAATAAAATTTGTTTTCAAGATAAAAATTCGCCTTGGCAGATGAACCTGAAAATGATCGTCTAGATGATTTGTGATCGAGTTCCTGATGAAAGCATTTTTTCCTCGAGCCCGAGTTGGAGAAAATACCAGAGTGAAGTGCGCCAGGCGAAGTACAGGATAGATTGAAAATTTGGCTAAGGCATGAAGAATTTGAACCCAAAGTTGGCTAATGAAGACGATGAGCCCTTGAAGATCAAAGCGTGAAAATCCTGGTAAGTAAGGTGAATTTATATTATGATGTGTTCTAATGCCCTTCTCATTGCTTGTTTTGCAGGATGAGCGTGGAGGCCAAGTAATGAAGCACGATGATATTACAACCTTCGGAGGAAGATAAAGTTATAAGTTTCACATGAAGGAAGAGAAAGTTGCAAGAAAATGGCTAAGTGTTGAAGAAACATTTTCAAGACTCAAGATGGAGAAAAGAGCGGAAGTTCGAGCAAGGTTGAAGAACAAAGTCAAGAAGAAGATCGAGAACAGTGTGAACACGTCTGCAAAAGGGAATCTTCTAGAAGGAATAATGGACATTATGGCTCATTTATTACCCCACTCTCTTTTGTGGCGGTTTTTAGGGCAAATCATGTTTAGGGCTGAGGTGGCACGATCTGGGCCATCCAGCCGATTGTAATCTGAGCCGTCCATTGGACTTGGCCAACTATAAAAGGGGGAGTCCCCCTCATTTGCACTCTCATTAGCTTAGAGTTAGACAGTAGACATAGAATAAAGGGACAACTTAGAAGTAGATTGATAGTGTAGTTGGAGGAGAAGGAAAGTTTTCCTTTGAAAACTTTTGTAAGAAAGAAATTGTCGTGTAAAACTTTCATAATAAAAGATCTTTCATTGATGGTGAAATTCATCTTTGTTGTGGATAGCTAGCGAGGTTTCTTCATCCCTTCTACTTCAAGTAGCGTAGAGTAGCGTAAATTTCATTTTCATGCAAGTAGATGTTAACTGTGGAATGTGGTGTTTGATCTAAGCAACTTCGTCTATCCATACCACTAGTGTATTTGCTGATGGTGAATGCGCCTTGTGTGGTCAACTGGAATATCATGTACTTAACTTCGATCATGATTTGAATGATGGTATGCGTCGTTGTGATGGTATCTTCATGTCAAGTGGTGGTTTGAACATCTTTAGTCACGTCCCTTGAAGATTGCACCGACTTCGTGGAAGTTGTCCGATGCGAGGCAAAGCGAAGTCCGGTTAGAAGTTTGCTGAAGTTGAGCTCCATATCCCACGCCTTAGAATAGATTCAAACTCTCTTAACCCTACCCCATTTCAATTCAGTTCTTTCTGGTTAGAATAGGAAAACCGAACTCCATAGACAGATCTTTCGAACATTTGAATTCCTTTCTCCACTGCCGAACAATTCCGTAAGTCCCCTTGAAATACCAGCAAAATCACATCGAGCCAAACTGAGCCTATTCGCACTGAAAGAACCTTGGAGTTGAACGCACGAACTTCTGGCAATCTTAGCGTGCGGAATACTTTGATCAAGAGAGGATAGGGAAGCCGTTGGCAACTTTATTCTGCGTTGGTGCGGTCACGAAAAACACATCAACAAGGTGGATCAAAGGCAAAACTGTAAGCACTCCTCACCGTGTACACCTCATTGAACTCCTCTGTGAGTTTGGTTTGGAATTGCGATGCACTGGAACAATCCCAAACACTACGATCATCACCCAACTCAGAACTAACATCAAAAGTACGATCAACATCCAACTCGAAGAGTGGGTTATCATAGATTACCCCACCATCAAATTCAAACAATGGATTGTTTACAAACTGCACAATGACTTCCTTCTGATCGGAATCATCCATCTCTGAATCGCTGGAATAATAAACTGAGTTGTACTCCTGACTAGGCTCAAACAGCTGCTGGTCATAGTCAACTGTATTGGATGAAAAGATTGATTTGCTTCCAGAAGAGGGAAACAAATCAACACAAGTACCAATCTCCCAACTGGATGAGACTCTGAGAATCTGCGGTGAAGATGGACAAGTATCAAGGGTTGTCACACAACTCTCGAGTGAATCAACAACCATGTCACAGGAACTAACAATAATCTGCCCTGCATCACCTATCACGGGACTAATCTCATGAGAACCGGGTGCAATGCGAGACTCACTGCTACTCTCATCAAGTGCACTCATCCTACCCGTATCAACTGCTCCTGTGACCGTGCTGGATGTAACCACATCCTCAACATCTCCCTCTCGGCTATGAACCATGGGTGTATACTCCTCACCAACCGCTGCCATGCAAGACTGAACGATATCCAAAGGTGGTGAAGACTGTGCTAACCTCAACGCCACGGTAAGCCTCTCAATCTGTAACTGTGACTCTCGAAGAGCCAACTGGGTGCTCTGCAATGAATCCATAGTCACCTCACGCTCATGAGTGAGCTCAGCGATCCGCTCCTCTTTTCCCTTCCATGCATCATAACAAATGCAATCCCACTCGAGAAGGAAATCCCTGTCTGCTAGTAATCTGAGGTAATTTTGCTTCATCGTTCCGATTGCTTCTCGGAGTGCATGTATCAGTGCAAGGGAAAAACCACTATCACTGTGCTCATCTGTCGAAGAAGGACTCCAACTGTAGGTAGTCAACATCCGACGAGCAACGTCAAAATGCTCAAGGGCAGTAGTAATCATAATGTCATCCACATATAGTTGCCCAACCAAATGATGAGGATTCTGAAACTCACGACCCCCATACAAGATTTCCGGTTCACCATATGCACTATGATATGACGCTGATCCGTCATCACTCTCCTCATGATCTGCAGCATCGTGTGTGCTCTCAACCATGCACACCTCAACATCTAAGGTACTGCTGCTCTGTACCTCGAAGGATGGTTCAACTGGTACGGTAGAAGTTGCTGGTCCGACAATATCTTCGCACGCTTCTACTCCACAAGTAACTGCATGCTCATCCAACGCATGATCCTGGGATTCCGTGTCAACATACGAATCCTCTAGCTGGTTTTCAAAGGTCTGATCCGGAAAATCAGACTCATCATAACATAAGTCCTCAATACCAACTGCATCTGTAGTACCCAACTCTGGAGTCTCTTCACGTGACGACTCAATAGGGTTACTTTGCACCTCTGAAACAGCTGTTGTATCATGCTCACGCAAAGTTTCACCATCGCTGTTATAAAAATCAGAAGTGGCCTTCAGGGCAGAAATTTCTTGAGTCACCTCCTGCAAAGACGATGTAGGTAAGCCATTACCCGAAGCTGTGCTAGTGTGCTTATGGATCAAATAAGCACTTCGATCAAATTCATCACACAAATTTCTGCCTACTTCATAAGAGACTGAAGATATCAAATCACTCTCATGAAGAATTGTATAATCATCAGATGTAGATTCTCTATCCTTCCCAGGTGTAAACAACTCACGAGCTGTAGTGAGATATCTCTGTTTTTCAAACTCCGTCTTATGGCCAAGACTCGGGTGCACATCCACGTAACTCATGAAAGGAAGTTTTTCTTTAATCTTCTGAGGTAAGATGCTATACTCCTGGAACATGCTAATCACTACTCCTTCTGTGCTCTGCGGTGTCCTGTCAATGGTAATCCTCCCACTAATCTCAGGTGATTCTAACTGCCACTCGTTGTTCGCTGCCCTAAGTGTGCCGGCGAACAAACCCTCATACCTTTCACCTGGTATATCCTCAACGGGCTCCTGTCTCGTAAAGGTGGGCCTCGTAGGCCTATCCACTGTCCGTGACACTGACCTAGGAGCTCTCCGCGAACCTGTAACACTTCTGTCATCGTCACGAGGTGGTGACGATCTCCTCGGAGTATCCAGTCTCTGAAGTGCAACTGCCACCTGCTGTAATACACCATTTGACCGCCGTTGACCTGCACTAAGTTCTCTGAGTGCATGCAAGACCTCTGCACGGTTCTGACCTCTGTTATTGTAAGGAGTCTCTGTTCTAAGATCAACTGTTCTATCAGTCCTGTAATACCTGTCAGTTCTGTCAGCCATGTTTCCCGGCTGCCAGATCGAACCCTGTTACCTGTCAACCAAAGCTCGCCTGAATGAATAATACCTGTAAAACCCAAACTGTTCCGGCTGCAGAAGACGGCTAAACCCTCAGGATGGCAGGATTTAGCTCTGATACCACTGTAGAAACCCTAGGTTTCCCCTAATCCTGAATCTGGAAGTTTTAAGTTTGTTTTTCTGAAGTTTTGGGTTTTTGACTGTTTTTGATGTTTTCTGAACATTAAATGAATGGTACGATTTTTGCAAGAATTTGAAATAAATTCAATAAAATTTAAATAGCTCTGGAAATGATAGTAAATAAATGCCAGTATCTTTATTTGACCTTCTCTAACGATTACAAGAATACCTAGTTGCATGCAAGCAAGAAATAATGAAATTAATGAAGAACCTGGCAAATCTGATTTGCAATAAATGCAATGCTGTACTGGTACGGCTGAATGATAAATTGCCTTCTCCTTCCGTTTGGTGTTTTAGAATAGATCTCTGATGATAGGCGCCTCCAAAGATGAAAAGGAATGATCTTCAAGGTATGGTGTTTTCTCCAGAACCCAAGGGCGGCTCCCTTTCAAAATAGTACGGCCAGGAATCTGAGATGTACGGCCTGATTTGCAGCAGCTGTTGTTAACAGGAAATGGTACAGCTATCTCATATTCCAGTTTCTCCCTCTCTGGTGATGCAAGAAGACTCCAGTAGTATAGGCGCCACTGCTGGTGAAGACTCTTGAATGTTTAATATCCTTGTGCTTTGCAACAGCCCTGCTGTACCAAAGTACGGCTGATGACAGCAGTATTAATGCAATGTACGGCTTCCTTTAAATCAATGTTTGAAACTCCAGAACCCTGTTAAATAGGTGCGCCCCTGATAGAGATGTATCTTTTGAATCAAAACCCTGGCAAGACCTTCTGAGATTTGAATCACAAGAAGCTTGGAGAAGTACGGCCTGTACAAAACAGTACGGCCTTTAAGACAGCAGCCACTAGCAATAAAGAAGTACGGCTCTTCCCTGAGCCTCCAGAACTGGGACAAATGTATGCCTCAATAAAATAATTCCTCTGTGAATGAATACTGACTGAAACCCTGATGTTTGAATCAACTGTGATGCTCTGTGATTTCTCCTGGATGAAGAAATTCCTCTGCCTGGCAATAAATCGGATGTTATTTCACATCCTCTGAATTGCTCCCACTGGAGATGGCTCGTTCTCCAATGTATCGAGACGAAACCCTAAGGCTTCCGTTCTCTGACGAAGTCTTGATCAAATTCTGATTCTCATAATGTCATAATGCTCAACTTTCAAGGCAAATGCACTCTTATGCTAAAAAGTGCGATTTCCTTAAAGATAGGGAAATATTAAATATTTGACATTTTAATTCTTTTAATTTTCAATAGTTCTCCGTCAAATATTTTATTATAATTTAATAGTCAAATTGGCCCCTTTTAATGTTGGGCGCACCCCTCAAGGCAATCACTTAAGTTATAATTTTTAAATTATAACTTTATATTATAAACCATTAAATAATTAATATTTAATCAATACAATTAAATATTAATATTTTCCTCGTTACTCATCTGATTACCGATCCGTCTGATGCTGACGAACTCAGAAGTGATTCCGGATGCCGCCAAAGCCATACTGCTAAAAATAGCAGTGGTCCCACTCTGCCTGCCAGGAACTGCTAAAAATAGCAATTCTGCAAAATGTCTCTGAATGAGCCCGAACGAAAGCCAATTGATCAAAACTGCCAATCTGACGTTGAGCCAAGCGCCGAAACGACCCTCTAACCACTCAGTCAGCCTACGAGGGTCTCATGATAGGCCAATCTCACGATCACTGATGCTCGCCAAAAATGGGGACATGACACCCAAGGCAAGGAAGGTCAAAGCAAAGTCAAACTTTTCATTCTCCTCAAGGGGAAAAATGCGCCCAAATGCATGCATGTGAGGACAAAAAATTGGAAGGTGAAGAGTCACTCTTGAGGCGTTGTCATGAGTTTATCCACCAGCTACATCAAAATGCGCCCAAAGGAAGAGAAAGTCAACAAGTCAACACGTTTTATCCTTCTCCTGCATCAAAATGCGCTCAAGGTAAAAGCTAGTCAACAAGTCAAAGGAGTTCGTCCTCCTCAAGGGGTGAAATGCGCCCAAACTAGTGCATGTCAAGACAAAAAGGTGAAGTTGAAAGGTCATCCAGTGGATATGCTCAAATGCGCCCAAGTTTGGATGGTAAAAGATGAATAAAGGTGGTAAGTGAAGTAAGAAATATTGCCTAGACGTGGTGAAAAGATGGTAAAAGCTAGGCGCACTCAAGGTGTAAGGCGTCGGAGAATTTCCTAAGGCGTGTGAGGTGGCAAAGATGAATTCTAGGCGTTTTGTTTTATTATTTTCTCTCAAGTGTGTTATATGCCCCAAGGGAGATGGGAGTTATAAGGTGTTAGAAATATTTCAAGGTGTGAGTAAAAATGCCAAGGCGTAATTTTCTTCAAGTGTGATAAACGCCTAAGATGTTGAGTTATGAAAGAAAATAAAATATCTTGAAGGCATTGGAACCTTTTTCAAGTATGAAGTAAGAAAGAAATGTGTTGGACGTCCTTATTATAAAAAAAATTCTCTAAATGAAGTTGATAAAATCTCCTCCACTGGCAAACAAATAAAATTTTCTAAGGGAAAATTTTCAAGAATGCAAGAGATGATTAAAATATTTTCTAAGGCAAATATTTTCTTCTTAGAAAATACGTCTAGAGCCTCAGGGTGGTGAAATTTTCCGAAGCACGAGCAAAGTCTTCTCAGTGATGAAGTCAGAAGTGGATGATAATGCAAGATGAATTCAAGTTCTTCAGTTTGGAGCATCATAGGATGATCACAGGCGAAGAATGAATTTAAAATAATGAAAATAATATTTTCTAAGGTTCAAAATTCAATAAATTAAATGAACCCGTTTGTTGAGTACCCATGGATTCGAGGCGTTCTGAAGAAAATTTGCTTCTGGGTACTGGACGTTCGTGATGATAGATGGATTTCTAAGTCTTCCAGGCTTCGCCGACAATTTTTCAGTGAAAAATTTAATCAGTGCTCAAATTGTGAATTTTCCTAAGGGAGAATTTAAAATTTTCTAAGGCAAAGATGAATAAAATGACTTTAAAAGTGAATTTCTTCGAATGATGAGTTCGAGATGAGTTGCCTAGATAATTTTGTTTGAATTCTTCAAGGATGAATTTTCCAAAGCAGAGAAGTTAAATTCAAATTCAAGTGACAGAGCTCCGGCTGGTAAATTAAAAGATGGATTTAAAGTAAATTTTTCGAAAGAAAATTCAAAGACGCCAGTCAAAGTCAAGTTTCTAGAAGAACAAGATTCCCGACGACTGGGGACAAGTGTCAGAAATACCAGAGAGGTAAAATTCGAATTCTTGAAGTGGAGTAGTGGAAGTTTAATGCACTAGCTAAAATTAACTTCTTCTAGAATTCGAATTTTAGCTATAAAATGAACAAGTTTCTCACTTGTTTTCACAGCTGAAGAAGTCGAACTTGCTCTGAGAGTTGAAGGAAGGACGCCTTAAGTATTTGCTTGAAGCTTGACGGAATTCGAAAGTTTGCTTGAAGAGTTCGAAGTTTTAAGTTGCTGAGGTTGCTGAGGGGGACGCCTTGAGTTGCTGAGAAGTGCAATTGCTGAAAGTCAAGAGAGGCGCACTTGCTGATTACCAAAGTCTGATTTGTTGTTGAAGTTGCCAGTTAAGGAGGATGCCTTGAAGCAGAGAAGTTGTTGAGAATTTAAAGAGTGCTAAGTTGTGAAGTGTGCACTTGCTGGTGCAAAGTACAAGCTTATTAAAGTTGCTGATTGACATTGGTTAAAAGTGCTGAAGGCTGAAGTCTACTTAGAAATCTGTTCTAAGTGTTGAAGCTCGAATTTATCATAAAAGAAGCTGAGGTTTGCAAATTGGAAATGCTCTTGAAATCGACTGCAGCCCCCACACAATGTCATATCTTATTTTTTTAAAAATTGCTGATGGATGTTATTGTTTGCAGATGGCTGAAGCGAGGACGATTGGAAAGGATAATGGCGCCTCCAGACAAGCAATGATCAAGAAGCTGAGCAAAACGTTCATGCCGGAGTCAAAGTTCATTTCAAAGCTGGGCAAGTTGACAGACACTAACCTGGGCTCCGTCAACCTGGAGACCTTCAAGAACAGGATGTTGGAATTGGAAGTCATCGGCCTTCAACTACTTCACACAATATTGTTCGAAGCGGACTGTATGCAGCTGCTGGTTTTCCGCCAGCCATTCAATGCTCGGAGCTGATAATGGAGTGTGCTAATTACTACGAGAAAGAACACCATGTCACCAGATGGCCAAGTGCTTGCCAATCTTACTCCGGCAGCCATTGGTGAAGCTTTTGGGATCCCGGTGCACAGAAATATGATCTACAAGTCCAGAGAGCGAGCAGAGCGGATGTATGCTTATGCTTTTGAGTGATGCATGGATACAATTAACACCCACTGGATGAGCACTCCTAAGCCTTCTCGAACGAAGTTGCCCAAGCAGATCATAGCGGAGGATTTGAAGCAAGAATATTGTGATCTCATCATGATGCTGAATCGGGTTGGTGGCTGTGCACAGTCATTTATTTTTGAGCCTTGGATGTTTTATTACACCAACCTGGTGTTGGAAGGGAAAGATTACGTTAATTGGGCAGAGATGATCAGTGATAATCTACATGAGCAGCTCCTGAGCTTGAGGAGAGCGAAGACATTTTACATGAGTTCCTATATCATCTATATGTTGGCACGGATGACGAAGTACAGGGGGATTTGTTATAAGGAACCTGTTGGTTGTGGCTCCCACCAGTTTAAAATATATGATGCCTGTCCACAGTTGCATCTAGCAAGCACAACCCACTACACGCGTGTCAACAATGCCTTCACCATGTATATCACGAGGCTGCTTCAGGAGTGGTTACATCACAGAATCTCGAGGGAAGCCCGAGAGTTGATTGAGAGGTATGGGTGTTGGTTCATACAGTTTCCGAGATTTTCTTACATTAGGCTGCAAGGTTTCTCATCATACCCTTATAGGCTGCCTAAGTACCCAACAGATAGAATATTGATGCTAGAGATATCAAGGCAACTGCTTGCCTTTGACAAGATTCAGAAGAAAAAGAAAAAGGGAGGGATAGAATTTCCAATTGTAATGGGCAACTCGGATGAGGTGTGTCCTTCGATACAGGCAGCTAGAGAGGCTGAAAGTGAACATCAATTTTATCATTTCTCATATCATACAAGTCGACAACACTATGACCCGCATCATAACATCAAGTGGGTGTTGTCAGAAGAATTCAAACATAAGGCCACCGTAGAGGATTATTGGGCTGATGCGGCTGATGAGATTGAAGTAAGGAAAAGAATGTTTTCCCGGTTGCCTATTACCTTGATAAGGGAGTGCGAAGTGGTACCGGTTCCAGACCAGGTGAATGAGGATATGGATGTTGTGCATCCAGATTATGCAGCTGTTCGAGATACTCCACTTCCACCTCCAGATTGGTCAGAGCCCGAGGTTGCAGATTTAGATACTCTCTCTATCCCGGTCATGACATTTACCAGAGCATGGGTTGATAGACGGGTGAACAGGCTAAAGAGTAGGTCAATTTCCTTGACTTACAATTTGATGGGGGATCACAGGACGCCCACCACTGGCAGGAAGAAACAGATTACAAGAGGCCTAGATTCCAGAAGAAAAGAGATAGTTAGACAGGGGCCTATTCAGCCAGAGCCTCCACGAGTTACAGTTGCGACACCATTGGAGACACGTTCTCCAAGTATACAGGAGGTATCCTTATTTGCTGATCAGAGGATTGCATTGAATCAGGTGCAAGTGGTACAGGATGATATTCAGCCTCCACGGAGAGAGTCGGTTGGCCAGAGCGTCAACGCATCTGTTAGGGTTGATCAGCAGGATGATAAGGGGACTATTACTGATCCTTAGTTTCAGTAGGAGTTAGATGTGGCCATGAACGAAGATGATGATATAGTGTCAGGTGATACTCAGCCACTTGAGGACGATGAGCCTCGCCAGAATGATGAAGAAGTTGAACAAGTTAGAGAAGTAGAGGCACAGGAGCAGCAGCCCTTTGACATACAGTATGAGGTGCCCGATTGGCTTAAAGATAGAATGAGGAGAAGCCCTAGTGAGGAGATTGATCCAGCGGTTGAGATGGAAGAATTTCTGAACCGGATCAGTGCCCCTCCACCGAAGAAGAAAGCAAGAAAGTTTTCGAAGATCTCCACCGATGAAGATGGTTCTCGTACCCTTCATGTAGCTGTGCCACGAGTTGAGTGTGACCGGAATGAAGCAGTTCCTGAAAATTATGTGGTCACCACTCTGGATTTGGGACGCCCTACTGGTGCGCAGATTGTGGAGGAGTGTGATAACTCCTACCTTGCCCTCAAGGACAGGTTATTCAAGAAGGAAAATATAAAAAGTTGAAGAGAGAACACAAAGATTTAATAGGATATGTTCAGCAGTTGTCTCGTTCTCGAGGGCAGGATGTTCCAGTAATAGAACCTCCAGCAGAGATACCTAGAGAGTCGATCAGCGGCTTAGTAGAATTGGGAAAGATGGCACAGGAAGCAGATAAATGGGTCACAGGAGTTCGTGTTGAGACAGAGAAATTTATGGAGGACCTTGCTTCTGCCTTTCAGCAGGCCTCTAGCATTTTGGCACGGATGGAGGCAGTGGATCACGCTTGGGGTGATGCTTCCATCTATCAGAGTAAAGTGATTCAGCATCTTGAGGTATTGAGGCATGTGCCATTGCGAGTGCTGATTGATGGAGGTGTCATTCGGGAGAATGACCGATATGATTTCTCTCGGTGGTATTCTTTGGCGATCACAGGGCGTGGCTTCTTCGATGCGGCACAAGCGGATTCAGCTAGAGTACACAAGGCTATGGCCAACATTATAGATGGAGTTCAGAATACCTTTGAGGCTATATTTGCTAGGCGGCTGAATCTAGATGAAGTTAATCTTGATAATTTGAGGGGTTTGCTGGTGCCTTTCTTTGCAGATGTTAAGACCTTTGTGCAAGACGATTTCGAGAATACTGCTACTTTCTCCACTTTGATCCAGAACACGCAGGACTCCTTAGCTGCTTGGAGAAAATCTTGTACAAGGCACGAGCATTCAGTCACGGTGTTAGAGTTTCAGTTAGATTGTGTTCCACCCATTTCGGTTCAGGAAGTTGAGGCTGTACTTGGCAGATTTGTTGAGTTGGCAGTCAGAGAGAGGGCAAATGGGAACGCACTACTGGATGAGGATCTTCTAGAAGACTGAATGTGGACATTTATTACATTTACTATTTTGGGAGTGAGTGGGAATCTTTGATTCATTTAATGTACCACTCCCTATTCTGGCAATTTTTAGGGTTAGGGCTGAGGTGGCACGATTCTGGCCACTCTATTGATTGTAACCCTATCCGTCCTTTGGGACTTGGCTAGCTATAAAAGGGGGAGTCCCCTTCATTTGTAAGACATTAGATCAGGCATTAGCATTAGAGCTAGAGATTGGAGAGATTGCATAGTAGAGCATAGTAGTCATTTTGCTTAGTGTGGAGAAGAAAGAAAGTTTTCCCTTTGAGAACTTTTGGGAGATTGTTGTGTAACACTTTTCATGATAATAGATCTTTTCATTGATGGTGGAATTCGTCTTGTCATGAATAGCTAGCAAGGTCTCTTCTTCCTTTCGTATCCAAGTAGCTTAATTTCATGCAAGTAGTTTACGTTGATGTGTGGTATTTTTGTTGAGGTAGCTTCTTTCATTCCATACCACTAGCGGCTTGTTGATGATAAGTTCGCCTTGCGTGGTCAACTGGAGATTATCTTGAATCTAACTTCGGTTGTGGTTTATATACTTATATGCGTCGTTGTGATGGTGTATGTATGCTAAATCATAATTTGAACATCTTTCGTTGCCCCTTTGAAGATTGCACCGATTTTACTGAAGCTGTCCGACGTGAGGCTAGGTGAAATCTGGTTGAAGTCTGCCGAAACGGAGTCCCACATATCGTGCATTTAGAATAGAGCATAAGTTTCTTAGGCCCTATACCCTTTTACTTTCCGTACATTTCTGATTAGTTTTAGAAAAACAAGCTATATTGCCAAATCATACGCACAAGAACCCCTTCAAATTATATATCCGCTGCTAACTGTGAGAAGTCTGAACAATTGCGTAAGTCCCCTCGTAAGAACACAGCATATACACATCAACCAAACTGAGCCTATTCGCATTTAAGGAACCTTGGAGTTGAAAACATGATCTTACTCGCAATCTTAGCATGTTGAATACTTTGATCAAGAGGGAATAGGGTATCCGTTGGGAAACTTTGTTCCGCTGTTTGGTGCGGTCACGAAAAACACATCAACAGGAAGTCAGAGCCTTATTAAGCTCCTCAACAATGAATCCTGCATAATCATATGGCTTGTTTACATCCCTACTTTGGATGTCAACAGCCAAAACCATTAAATTTACTGGCATTTGAGTTTTGCAATCAACTCCCAATGCCTGACACAGAGAAAAATATGTCTTCTAAAAGTAGTCCTCAAAAATTTCATAATTGGAAGGCTCTAGGTCACCTCCAGTGAATCTTCGAAATTCTCTGTTCTTTCTGTAAGAGCACTTCTTGTTCTCACTTCTGAGGCTCTGTACCTCTGATGAGGGTTTTTGAGTCTGACTGTGTTTTTTAGTATTTTTGCCCTTTTAGTGTATTTTTTAAATAAGCAGCAAGGCATAAAAATAAAATAATGAAATGAAATTATTAAACCCTACAGCAGCAAATGGATAACTTTATTGATTTACTTTGAAAACTTTTACAATAGGGCATACCCGGAATACAATTTTTTGATATTGAAAAGATGTTGAAACCCTTATTCTGGAACTCTGAAAATCCAATGAAGCACAAACTTGACGTCTAAACAAAACCAATAGTGAGCACCTTCAACTGATATTTCACAACCTCAGCATGTTGTTGCAATGAAGCAGCTACACTCTCCAATGCCAATACGCTGGCAGAAACCCTAGGGCTCCCTTCTCCAAACGCCAAAGAGAAAATCTTCAAACAAATATCAAATCCTGGATCATGAGAATGAGCTCTTAAGTCCCCTTTTATTCTTTTCTTGTGAGAGCTCAAACACTTTCCTGGCCAATGTGGGATAAAAGATATATTCCCACTTTAAATTATTAAAGTGACTTTATTATTATAAAGTTACTTTATAACTTTATAATAACATTAAAATATTTAAATAAATCACTTAAGTCACTTAAACTTTAATATCTCTTGAAATACTTGTCTGATTGCTATGTCATCTGAACCAGGAGTCGACTCACCCTGTTCTCCATGTGATCGGATGCTCGTCTAAAAATAGAAACCCGAAACAATGACTTACTATAAATAGTAAGTATGTGAAATTGAGTCAACTGAAGGCTAAGCTTGAACCCACACGAGGCACTGAAGGAGAAAAACCACTTATCACTGCCAAAAGGGACCCTCTAACTAGACATATTAGCCTACGAAGGCCAGGAATAGGCTAAATCCACCGAACTCTGATGCTCGCAAAATTAGGGACATTACAGTCCGCCCTCCCTAAAATTGCTTGTCCCCAAGCAATCTCCACTACAAAGAAATCCCACTCCTCGGGAAGCCCAAAAAGAGAACTGTGAAATGTCCCATGAATCTCTAATCGACTCCTGAAGCACCAACATAAACACAATTGTGAAAGCTATCCCTGGATCCCAAACCCAAAATGAAAGTCGGTCGTGTCTGTCATCCTCAGACTTCCACTGCACTCTACTGCCTCCAACTTCACTATGCTGAGAGTAGTGAAGTAACCCAATGGGACCCATCCAATACTTAATGCCAATCCTGTCACCACCTGGATCCCAATTCAATCTGAACTCACATCCATCTGTCATGTGGAGATAAGAATATCTAGAAGCATCTATTATACCAAATCTATCTTTTTCCTTTGTTAAACCCCCATGGATGTGATAACTAGCCAAGCCATCATGCCAACTGACACCATAGTCACTCTGTAACATAGAAGTAGCAAACCCTGTCGGATACATAACTGCATGATGGATAACTGACTGTTGTCCCTGCAAGTGATCCCCCACAAACAACTGAGTTGGGTACTTGCAGCTGCTAATCCCATCTTCTGAAGATGGTAACTCTCCACCCCATAACAGATGGCATAAACCCTGAGCCAATCCACATTGATGCATCATCAAGTCCTCCGCGTGTGGATCAAAAGAAAAATGATGAGCACTCCTCACTATGTAGTTGTGATAGAACGCTCCAACCTTGGTCAATGGCTCATCACTAACATTACTGGAATCAAACAGCTGATCACTCTGACTCTAAAACACAGCAAGCGGGCGTCCAAAATCAGCTGCATGGGATGAGGTAACAGATTTACTTCCAGGAGAGGGAAACAAATCAACATGAGAGCCATACTCCCAACCAGATGATACTATGCGAATACCCTGTGAAGATGATGGAGTAGCCTCGTGTACTAACACAACTCTCAAGAGAATCCACTACTGCGACACAAGTGCTATCAGTAATCTGTCCTGCGTCATCTGTCATGGTACTGACCACAAGAGAACCTGATGCAATGAGTGGTTCTCTATTGCTCTCAACCAAAGTACCCATCCCAACTGAAGCTACTGCACCTATATCCGTGATAGATGTAACCACATCCTCACTAAAACCCGTGGATGTCAAATCATGACCAACTACCACTGTAGGAAACTGTACTGTGACTGTAGCTAGTGGAGGCGGTGCCAAACTCAACTCCACGGTGAGCTCCTCCAACCGTGACTGTGACTCCTGTAGGGACAACTGGGCGCTCTATAATGAGTCCATAGTCTCCTCAAGCTCATGAGTAAGCTCGTCAACCTCCTCCTTCCCCTTTAGCGCATTATAGCAAATACCAACCCACTCGAGAAGATAGTTCCTATCAGCAAGTAATTGCAAATAATTATGTTTCATTAATCCAATAGCTTCTCGTAGTGTATGGAACTCTGCAAGGGAAAGAATATTATCACCGTGCTCATCTCACATCAGAGTACTCCAACCATAGGTTGCCAACATCTATCGAGCAACATCAAAATGCTCCAAAGTTGTAAGAATCATATCATTACTAACCTTCAATTGCCCTGTCAAATGATGATACCCCTGTGAATCATCATTTCCACCCAAATCCGCACTATAGTAAGAGGCTGAATCCTCATCACTCACCTCTTGATCAGCAGTATCATGTGTGCTATCATCAGTGCACACATCAATTGCTAAGGTACTACTGCTATGTACCTCAAAGGATGGCTCAACTAGCAAGGTAGAAGTTGTTGATATGACAGTATCTTCACACACTTCCACCCCCAATGTAGCTGTATCACCATCCCACTCACGATCCTGGGATTCCATGTCAACATATGAACTTTCTAACTTATTTTCTAAGGTCTGATCTGGAAAATCAGACTCATCATGACATGAGCCCACAACATTCAGTGCATCATTAGTACCCAATTCCTGAGTACTTTCATGTAACAATTCAATAGTAGCATCTTGCACATGTGTAGCCATAGCTGTCTCAAGTTGATGCAAACTTTTACTACTGCTGTTATGTAAATTAGAATTGTTAGCAATGCTGGTCACAACTTCTGGAATGTTGTGAATATCATTATGTGGCTCCACCATACTATTTTCTTGATGTAAAATTTCCTTGTCAAACACCACTTCATTTTCAACCCCATGTCCATCTGTAGGTTGAAGATCATGATCTGCTAACTTAACACATTTTAAACCAAACTCATCATAGAGACTTTTGGATACTTCACCTGTAGAGACCTCATGTTTTGACTCAGATTCTTCATGATTACTTTGCTGGTTGGATTTTTCAGGTTCTAAATCCTCATAGGGTGCCCAAATTATTCTATTCGCCTTGCCCTTAGGTCTCAAAAGGCAATCATGGTTTTCATCGTAAGGCCCTTTGCAATAGAAACACAACTTCTTCCTTTTGTTTTGTAATGAGCTTCGTCTTGAAATGGAATCTTCTGCTGCAAGCTACGAGTTAATCTTTGTTGTGAAGGCATAGGATTTCGCTGAATATTATTTAAGGTGCTCTCAACACTTAGCTGCTCACATTTCTTTGATTTGCTTTTTTGCTTGTTATAATCCATCCGATGCTCCACATATTGCTCAAAGTCTAAACGCTCTTTGATCATATCTGGGAATGCTCTATACTCTTCATAAGCAACCATTACCTCATCAACAAATTTAGAAGCCATAATGTGCCTTGACAATCTTGACCTCAAAATGCCCAAGGAATATTGTCAAACGCTTTGCATTCAGCCTTAAATCTTGTTGGTTTCGTGTTTCAATCTGATTGTTCTTTGATTTGATGATGGAATGTATACCAATCATTCAACTAAGAGATGGATCGTAATACAACATTAATTCTAACTTTTTTCTGAGTTATAACATACAATGCTTTAATCATGTAAGCTGCTACAGAATCCTGACATTATGATAAACAGTTCTTATGCAACCCAAGCTCTTCATAGCATAAAATAATTGATTGACTGCAACTCAGTAAGACAGAAATTAACTTGTTTCAATGAACTGCAAAAGACTAGACCAACAGTACACCCAAAACAGAGTTTCAAGATTCTCAGCTATCATCAAATGCCAACCTCAGAAACATTCAGTAAGAGGGAGTTTCCAATGCAACAACTGTCCACTATCAGAACATAGAGATGTATATAATACTAGGTAGATTAATTTCTCTGAGCAAACAAGTACATATATTTGCAAAACTGGAGACTCCCATCAAATCTGAACTTCACGCAAGCCTCCCTTATGGTAGTGATTACAATCACCTAACAACCACGGCTTTATGATTTCTATTCAGTTTGCTCAGGAAGACATGACTTGGGAAAGAACTGTAAGTTGCAGGTGATGCATCCAGCCTTCTCATTGATTAATGCTTCTTCAAGTTGTCTGCGACTATAGGCAAAGCCTCTTCAATTCGTTTCATATACTGGGTTGGCTTCCTACACATATCCTCCTTTATTTGTCTTTATTTGATGGTTTCCTAATATCGATTTATTCTGCAATGATGACGTATTTCATGAAAAGCAACTGTTTACTGTTGAAATCAATGGAATGGTCTTTACGAGTCTTGTCCGCTTCAGCACCTCACAAGCACCTCCCGACTGCTCCCCAGTTGGCGCCTACACTTCTGAGTTCTAATATTTATTCGATATATGAAAAGACACCTCCATGTCTTCAGAAAATAATCTTGAATATGGTCTTTGACCATTCAAATCATTCAATTTATATTTGTTTGATAGCGCCAATCCTCAAACAAATATATAGTATTTGATCCCCTTCATAATATAATTCATCTTTAGGCAGAAACAATTATTTTATTCCTTCTTCCTTTTTTTCTGAATCTGACGCCTTCTGTTTGTCTTATTAAATTGCTGGCAACTCCCGATAGTAGATATAGACGCTTGTCTTTTGTGAGACTCCCACATCAATTGGAATTGATAGTAATTCAAGCCACGATCTCTGTCTTATATATTGTTTGTCTTTTTCCCTTGAATGCCAATCTTCCTTTGACTCGATTTGGCGGCTAAGTAAGCTTTACCACGAGTTTGTCTCTTCTGCCCTTTTATTTTGTCTTATCTGCAGAGAACCCATCTTCCAGATTTTTGGCTTTTTCCAAGAAATCGAAAGCTTCATAAAATAATAATTCTTTAATAACACTCAGCTACCAAAAGGAAAGCCGATATACCCAGATTACTAAGATGACCATATCGAACTCTTCTCAACCTGGGAATAACTTCCAAAATTTATTGCTTATTTTCTGATAATATTAATTCTCTGAATTTATTTTTTTCCTGGTAAATCTCAACAATTTTCAATAAATTCCCAAACCCTAAATTATGAGAATTTTCTCTTTGTATCTGATAACAATTTCCCAACACAGGATGGCAGGAAACTGCTCTGATACCACTGTAAGAGCACTTCTTGTTCTCACTTCTGAGGCTCTGTACCTCTGATGAGGGTTTTTGAATCTGACTGTGTTGTTTTAGTATATTTTCCCTTTTTGTGTATTTTTTAAATAAGCAGCCAGGCATAAAAATAAAATACTAAAATGAAATTATTAAACCCTACTGCAGCAAATGGATAACTTTATTGATTTACTTTGAAAACTTTTACAATAAGGCATACCCGGAATACAATTTTCCGATATTGAAAAGATGCTGAAACCCTTATTTTGGAACTCTGAAAATCCGATGAAGCGCAAACTTGACCTCTGAACGAAGCCAACAGTGAGCACCTTCAGTTGATATTTCACAACCTGAGCATGTTGTTGCAATGAAGCAACTACGCTCTCCAATGTCGATACGCAGGCAGAAACCCTAGGGATCCCTTCTCCAAACGCCAAAGAGAAAATCTTCAAACAAATATCAATTCCTGGATCATGAGAATGAGCTCTTAAGTCCCCCTTTATTCTTTTCTTGTGAGAGCTCAAACACTTTTCTGGCCAATGTGGGATAAAAGATATATTCCCACTTTAAATCATTAAAGTGACTTTATTATTATAAAGTTACTTTATAACTTTATAATAACATTAAAATATTTAAATAAATCACTTAAGTCACTTAAACTTTAATATCTCTTGAAATACTTGTCCGATTGCTATGTCGTCTGAACCATGAGTCGACTCACCCTGTTCTCCATGTGATCGGATGCCCTTCTAAAAATAGGAACCCTAAACAGTGACTTACTATAAATAGTAAGTATGTGAAACTGAGTCAACTAAAGGCTAACCTTGAACCCACATGAGGCACTGAAGGAGAAAAACCACTAATCACTGCCAAAAGGGACCCCCTAACCAAACATATTAGCCTACGAGGGCCAAGAATAGGCTAAATCCACCGAACTCTGATGCTCGCGAAATTGGGGACATTACACTTTCCTCTCAACCTGAAACTGCATAGCCATTTTACTCTGTAGCTATCACTTAATCTGTGATATTCTCTTGTTAATGCTCCCAAATCAATTGGAAAATGAACATTCGTGTCTAGGCCAAAAACTTCACAAATGAATTCCTTATCTAAAGTTACTAGGGTTCCACGGTACTTCCACCATTCCCGACAATAATTCCCCTAGTGTTGGGGTTACATGACTTGGCCACAACCCTGACTAGGTTAATATTGATGAAAACATTTGGGCATACCAATTTTCCCAACCCTAATCTCCAAATGTTAGAAACTAGCCTGTCAGTAAAGCATTTCTTGTAGCAGTGCTTAAAAAGGGCTTAGCCATGAATGGGAATTACAGCACCTCTACATCCATCATTTTTATTTGTAATTTTGTTCGATAGAATTCCGAACCCTTGACCAACCCTTGGTCGATTTGTAGACCCTGGCAACTAAGCCATAATTTCCTCATCTAATGTCCTTTTAATCCCTCTTGAAGTTCCAGCCATGATTTGATATAATTGGGAACTAGGTTTCTAAACTAGGGTTTTTTCAAAAAAATCTTAACGAAAATTTTTCTTGGAAAACAACAATTCACAGCCTCTTAAACCCTAAATCACTTCCCTAAATCTAAGATAAAATTCTGAAATCAAATTTGCATAGAAAGAGCTTGAAATTACTTACTGATTTGAAGATAGCTTTAAACCCTAAAAATGGTATAAAAAACCCTAGCTTGTTTGGAAATTTGCAACGAAGTCACTTTTCACCTTTTTCTTTATGCTCTACATGAATTGAGAATGAATAATTAACTCAATTCATACGAAAAATCTAGTAGTTGTAGATCAAATACATCATCAATGCTCACACACACTTGGATGCATGACCAATAGTAGTCGTTCTTGATTTTAAATATTGGCCATTGATCTTAAGAAATCAACAATGATTGCAGGAATTCAAAATCTTTTCCATGAAAAGGAAGACCCCTTTTATTTTGAATAGCTTCAGGACGTGTGTCGCAATTTCGGTGATTTGCAGAAAGAGACAACAATTTTGAGGCCTCCTCGACAATCCATTATCTCGTGAAATACATAAGGTGGGCCCTTAATGATACGTGTCATGGTTTCGGGAACTTGGGGAGAAACAAGCTCGGGTAAACATTGCTCTGCGAAGGTTAAAACTTGCACGAAATAATTATATGCATGTTTTTTACTTGAAATAAAAGCATTTCGCGAGTTCGCGGGGGCAAATACTTTTGGAACAAAGGGTCCCACGATATGAAGGCTCTGCGCGATACTAGAAGGCTTTAAAAAGCATGTGCCTTAAAAACAATGTAAGGCTACTAGGGAAAAGAGGGGCCTTGGAGCATGATAAAAGGGGACTTTGCAAGGGGCTTTGTGTAATGTCCCCTTCTCAAACCTGACATTTCCAGTGACCGTTGGCCTTTCTTCGGGAACCCGAAGGCTAGTCGGAGGTTGAATTAGGGTTTCCTATTTTTGAGGAGGTCATTGCTCAGAGATGGTGGATTCAATGGCGGATTCCTTCTGGGTTTTCAGAGGGCTTCGCAGTGGTATGTTCATCTTGGCATTCAGAGCACTTTTTGGAATTTACTATTTTTAGTAAATTCTATTTTTGGCAGCTTTCCAGATGAGTTCAGCTCGGTTGACTTCCTGCTTCAGTTGGTCAGATGTTTTGCTCAGTATTGGCTTCAGGGCACATTCGGAGGGATAAGTAAGTCATTTAATTAAAAAAGTCACGTTTTAAATATTATATTTTAACGTTGACCATGGGCCTAGATTAATGACTTAATGATGTTTTTAAAAAAGGGGTCTTTGAGGGTGGCGCCCTCATTAAAATATTATTTTAATTATTTCTAAAGTCTGAGCAAGCTAATGTTGGGCGCATTTATTAAAGTATGATATTTATTTAAAATATCAAATCTAAAGCTTTGAAGGAAAGGTACGCCCATCCTTGAGGAGATTGGGTTTTGACCTAAAAGCAGATTTTAGGGTTTTGCGAAGTCAACTGAAGAATTATAAAGAGGAGTCTTGGTGCATCATTTGGGCATCTTTGGACGACTATACTGTTATGCTGCCGGATTGGCTCTGGAACTGCTTCGAGGAATGAAGGCCTCCTAGCTTGGGCATCTCTTCTCGTTTGTAAGACAACGACTAGTGATGATTCTTAGTCTAGTTTTGTGATCATTGGTTATTGTGCATTGTAATCTGCATATTGAATATTAGATTTCTGTTCTGCACATTAGCCATGTTTTAGAATTGCTTGTTTACTACAGCAGATTCGCCTTTTTACTTGTAACTCAAAAAAGACAAAAAATTAGGTTGTGGGTATTGTCTCATTCTTTCTGTATTGGCCAAGCGCCCTTGTTTGTAAGTTTTTAGATTTTATAGTGAGGAGCTTGATTTTTAAAAGGTAATCGCCCCTGTCAGCTGGGCCGTACCTTTGCTGCTGTTTAGAAGTTCGTGCCAATAAATAAAGTCTGCATATTAGTCTGGTTTCTTGTTCCTAGTTTCAGCGCCTCCTTCATTCTTGTGCTTTGCATTCAGTGTTAGGTTAATTGAGTGAGTTTTGAGAGAGATCCGAGTTTTTCAAGAAACATCTATGTGCTGGTTCTATGATGAAAATAAAGGACTGTCAAACAGATTGAAGAAATCTGCATCTTGCTCTTGGACGGGTGTGAAAGGATCTTAAGGTCTTTGCGGAATATTCATCGTGGATGATCAAGCTTGAGACAAGGTTGGATCTATTAATTCATATCTTCATTTCAGTTTCATTTCTCAGCAAAGGGACTTATTATTATTATTGCAAACTTTCACATATGCTGAATTGTAATTGATAGCAAGTTGTCATCTTTCAAATTGTATGCTGACAGTAGTACTGACAGCCTTTAGATTCTTGCTTATCAGATTGTAGTGTTCTCCTTTCTTTCAGCATTTGATATTGTATGTAATCCATCTCCGCCCTATGGTCGCTACTTACCCACTCTGGGTCAGCAAGCACATTCTGGGTGTTGAGTGTTTCAACTTTCAGTAGTTCCTTTCAAGCATTGCTTTGCGTAATCACTCCGTCATATGGTCGCCCCTCACTCCGCATTGGATTGGGTAGCACATACTTGACGTTGAGTTCCTTTCTGCATTTAGAGTAGAAGACCCTTCGACCAATGCTCGCCATCATCGGCGCCATTCTGGTTAGAGTTGCTTTCTTGCACATTTTGGTTTATCATCTAACCTTAACGAGTGCATGCTTTGTAACTTGTAATTTGTAAAATTGAAAAACAAAAAAAATTGGCTCGGAATATTTCAGTGGTATCAGAGCCACGCATCCTGCCATCCTATGAAATCAGCCTTCTATGAGTGACAGAGAACAGAGGTATTTGGCAAGAGTATAAAAGAGGGATACAGTTCAGACACAGTTGTATCAACCTCCAGAAGGTCAAACAGCTTCAGAGATTTTGAGGGCTAATTGGGAGCCTTCACAAGAAACAGAAATGGGGGATAATGAAAGAAATGAAAGGATTCTTGGTGGCGGTGAAAGAAGTTCTGGCAACAGAGATGACAGTGGAAAAGGAAGAGAGAGATCTACGAGTCCCGGGAAGGAGTTTGGAAAAAAGATGGATGCCTTGATGGACATGGTATCTTTCATGATGGGGAAAATGGGGCAGAATAATGTTCCACAGAACAACTCAGGCCACAGAGGGGAGCATAGTGCTTCCAACCAACATGATGAGCATGCAGCCCGGACAGTGTCAAACAACACTTACATCTCTTCCAGACCATTCAAGCCCACTTTTCTAACTCCTGTAGTCAATCAGCCAGAGCCTGAAGAGAATGCTTCATTCGTGGAGCAGTTGAGGGTTGGCCGTACAGAGTATGACTCTCTACCTGTCGACATCAGGATGGACATGTCCTTCAATGATTTCATGGATCATAAGAGGAAGAACAAAGGGCAAGGAAGAAGTTTTGATCAAAGAAGACCATCAAATCAAGGAGACTTGTACCAAGCTGTCAACAAAGTTATACTTCCTCATTTTGATGGGAGTGATACAAGTTCAGCCCGAGCTTGGATTCAAAAGCTGGATAACTATCTAGCTCTCAGACCAATGGCGGAAGAAGAAGCGATCAAGTTCGCTATGCTACACCTTGATGGGGTGGCGCACGAGTGGTGGTACCATGGCCTCGTCACTCTAGGCCATCGGTCTATCACAACATATGATGAGTTCACCACTAGGCTCATCGAAAGGTTTGAGAAGAAAGATCCTGAGATCCATTTTAGAGAGCTTGCTCAATTGAGACAGTATGGCACAGTGGATGCCTACATTGCCGAGTTTTAGAGACTTTCAGTCATGGTGACTGAAATCACGGAGCGAAGGTTGGTGATTCTTTTCAGTGAGGGTTTGACAGAACCACTCAAAGGTTGGATTAAAGCCTTTGATCCACCAACACTGCAAGAGGCCATGAAAAATGCGAGAAACATGGAGTGGGCTGCTCCTAAGGCGAAATTTCAGTCAAACTCCCCTTTTCAGAAAAGGGATAAAGGAAAAAGGCCTCAGCATAAAAATCATTTGAGACCTTGTTGGCGTAACAACTAACACCTCTGGAGTACAAGTTGTTATGAACAGCCTATGCACACTACGCAATGAGTGCTCTTCGAATTATGGAGGGGAAGCTCCCTCGATGTGCTTTGACAAATATACTTTGCAAAGGAAAAATAATCTAAAACTACTTCCTGTCTTTTTGTTTCAGCTGCTAGAGGCACAAGACTTTCTTGAAAGAACTTTTACGTTGCAGCTGAGTTTTCTCTGGTTTTGCAAATCAACTAAACTACAACTTATATCTATCCAATCTCCTCAGGAAAACAGAGCAAGAGGAAACGGAGCAAGGTTTGACTATCTAACGATAAGCGGGTTTAGACTCTCTACTTGAAGGCAAGGTGGGCACAACTATCATCTCAATCTAAACCAAGCTTATTGGGCACAACAGTTTAAGAATTTACTAAGACGATCTTATGGAACCCTAGGTGGTGTAACACTTGATCGAATCAGCAAAGCCTTCACAAAACAGCCTTTATCTTTATAATCTCACGAAACCCTAGGTGGTATAACCTTCAATTATATTGATAAAGATTCACAAAACAGATTTATCGCTGCAACTTCTCGAAACCCTAGGTGGTATAACGATCGATCACAATGGTAAATTAACACAAAACAGCCTTATCACCTTAATCTTTTGGAACCCTAGGTGGTATAACAATTGATTTCAATGATAAAGATGTTCAAACAGATATATCTAATCTATGGAAAGAATTCAGCATCACAATCTTTCGAAACCCTATGTGGTATAACAATCAATTGCAATAGTGAAGACACATGAACAAATACGAAAAAGAGCAATATTGAGGGCAAGGTGGGCACAGCATATATTTCTCTCTCAAGCAAAAGTTATTTACAAATGAGCGTAAGCTCTTATTTATATACATCAAGGTGTAGGGAACCCTAAAATCACCTTGTGTTATCTATAGTTCCTGCAATGCATGCAAGCAATGTGCCCAACCCTAATTAAGCAAACTATACAGTTAACTGGGCAACTACCCTCAGTTTAACTGAAACATCTAATCTAAAAATGGACAATTGTGCGAGCATGCACGTCCTTATTAAAACAAGTTAACTGGAAGACTATCATCAGTTAACGAAAACCCTAAATACAACTCCAAGTGAACAAGGCGATTCTCAGAATAGGTATGCATGTGGTGACAACCCCGAGTTAAAGAAAGGGTGGCTTATCCAGTTTAACTTCGTGTGTGTAGAGATCTATCGAGAAATTAGGGCTGAAGTTCAACTATTAGTAATGTGATCTCGAGCAAT
>VDFB02271358.1:203347698-203361297 GCA_007258455.2 Sequoia sempervirens
TGAATCTTCAAACAAGGTATTTAAATTGTCAACCTGCACCGCATCCCCATAGCTGGCCCGGATGTCTTTATAAGCTGAGCATTCTATGATAAAGTGCCATTCTGTCTCCACCATACCTTCGTTACAAAAGCGGCATATTCTATTTTCCCACTCTTCTTTAGGAACCTCCCACCTACCCGTTTCACACCTAAGATGGTGTGAACTAGTCCGCAATTGGGCTATCAACATTTTTGCTTTCCATTTGATATTCGCTCCTATATAAGCCTTTTCTTCATGGTCCCTTGTGGGATTGAATTCTTTGATATAATAATCCTTTTTACGCCCTGTTTTTTTCGTCCATATACCATATTTAAATTTTTCTCTCACGTAATTTTTTATTTCTCCATTTGTGTTTGGACACTCATGCATCACAATATCCCATTTCTTCATCCACTTGATATTAAGTTTCATCCATGTGTTCTTTCTTCTAGTTAGCTCCTCTTTCATAATTAGCTTAGGCCATCTATGATCCTCCATATTCTGGACCTTCTTTAAGTAGCTTAATAACCGGGTCATCGCTGAGGCCTCCAGAGGAAAAGTACCGGTCTCAGCCAATAAAATTTCATAAGGCACTGCAGTCTTAAGCTTGAGGCTGCATATAATTAGATGTTTTTGTATCCTTTCCACTTGTCTCCATTTCTGATCTGACATGCTGCTGCCCCAGATTTCACACCCATAGAGAATTACCGGAGTAACAAGAAGACCAAAAAGCGTTCTTTTAGTTTTCCAATCCCATAATTCGGCATTTCTACATCTATTTTGCAAAGAGTACAACGCTTTCCAGCCTCCTTGAATTCTTTTTGCTCTACATGTTTCCCAGCTAAGCTTGTTGTGAAAATCAAGCCCAAGGTACTTATACTCATCCACTATTTCTAGTGGCTTGCCTTCAAAGATAAATTCAATCTGCTGTTTTTTTCTTCGCAGTGAGAAGATCATTATTTTGGTTTTTGAAGTGTTCACTTGCATCCCGACCTCTTGACAAAACGATTCAAGGGCCTTCAAATGTTTTCTCAAATCATGTGCAGTTTTAGCAATTAATATGAGGTCATCGGCATATAACAGTAATTTTATTACAAAGTTGGCCAAAAGGATGCCTTCCCCACCAACCTTGTCAATCCATTCTTCAGGAGCATTTTTGACAGGATCGTGAACAATGAATCCATAAAAGCCAAAAAATTTATTGAAAAAGAAAAAAATCTGTGCCGCTACTGAAGCAGTGTTGTGGACAGAAATCATAATTTCAATACGGTGTTTTTGTTTATTGACTCGCTATTTACATACTCTTGTTTTTTGCTTCAAGCCAAACAAATCTGAAATGACAATGGAATCGTGCGAAAATTGAATGATGAACGTCTCGCAGATATTTACGGAAATGGCTAGCTGGTTTTTGGTGTCCTTATGCGACGCATGCATTTATGAAAGTGATCTTATGTTGTACATCGAATAATGTATGCTGTCTATTCTGCTGACTCTTATTCGCCCACTTTCCCTGAATCATTTGTCTTTTACATCATAAAAATCCGTGACCTGAATCCTGCCTTACGATGGACCGTGAGTTTTTCTCATGGCTCTATCTGACTTCTTTCACGCAACGGCAAGTCTTTATATGCTCAACTGTCTTCTACTACTTTAATACTAGTCCCCTTAACTTATCTGCACCGTCTCAATCACCTGCCCTTTCTTTCCAGCTTTGAGTTCTCATAAGCTCTAAAACAGAAGCAAGCCATGGTATTTGATGGGAAAAGAATGAAGAAGAACTATGGGAATGTTATCAACAATGTGGACGCGCTGCATGAGATTTTCAGTCATCTGGATGCAGATGCCTTGGCCATGGCCTCCTGTGTGTCTAGACGGTGGCACCAAGCAGCCATGGATGATAGCTTGTGGGAAGTGATTTGTACCAAACACTGGCCTGCAACTGCTATTCCCTTTGCGCGAATAAGATGTGTGGTGAATGTTATGGGCGGCTTCAGGCGTTTGTACGTCAACTGGTTGCATCCTCTCCGCAGATGTGCTGGTGCTGCGGGTTATTATCGTGATAATAATGGTTTCAAGGAGGATAATATCTTGTGGAGTGAGGACCAAGTTCAGCTCTCTCTTTCTCTCTTTTCTGTTGAGTACTACAAGAAACTTGGGTCTTTCACAACTGGATCCTGCCACAAATTATCTGCTTTTCTCAGTATTCCCCCTATTCTATAACTGCTATGATAACTTTAGGTTGAAATGAACTGAAATATTTTAATAACGTTCAGAGGTCACAGCAGCCTATGGGACCCAGGAAAAGCACAAGACCGCTAGCAAAAAGAAAAGACGCTAAATAGTTAGATGTTATAATGTAAGTTGAACATGTCTTTCTGTACTTGATATGTTAGGCTAATATTTAGTTAGAACTCAGTATGATTGTTCAAGGAATATCCCAATCTGTGAGTAGTTTCTTGTGACAATGAAGAAGTTTACTTCTAGTTGTCTTTGAAGGGAATGTTGATGGGCTTGGAGTAAGGCATTGTTTGAGATACTGTTCACAGATGTGGATGCTAAATTTAGATATATCCGAACTCAGTGCCCAGACAAAGCAGTGGGTGAGGGACGTGTTATAATATTTATAGAAGTCTAGTTATTATATTTTATTTCCAACTGTGTTCGTTTCAGGACTCTAAATGTTTCCTCTCATTGATTAACTCGTCTACTTTTGCTAATATTCTCTTCTTGTGTGGACCCTGGCAAGTGGGCTCATTTAATTTGTTTGTATAAGAGAGTTGGTGTGATTTAAAACTGGATTTGATAAGCATGTTATTTTTGTTTGGGATCTTCCTTGTTTGCATTTATGATAAATGTGGTAGCGCAGATAATGTGTACATTGAAATTGGAAACCATCTACTTCAGAGAAATTAGATTATCGTGGACATATACAGCTTTTAAAAATAGGCTGTAGACTGTTTATTCAAGTTAAACCTGACTATATGTGCCCTGTTATGAAACATTTGTTAATGCTTGTGGACGTCATCTCTATGGTTTTCACTAGTTCAAATTCTAAGGTTTTCAAGATCCTTTGTTGTTGGGTATTCAACCTACAGTACTACAAAATTCATAATTGTTAAATTAAAATATTTTTTTGAATAGTAAATTGTTATTTGTATTTTGAAAATTGAATAAGATGGATTATGATATTTGATTTGATAAGTAGATGAAAAAATTCAAATGAACAACTTTCTAGAATTTAATTACTTTCACATCTAGAAATAATGTCTCTCTATCATTAAGTTGTTTGGAAGTCTACCCTCAAAGTTTACTCTATTTAACAGAGGATATATTCACAAGTGTAGGATGAATTTGTGGTTGTGGATCTATACTTAAACTCTAGACTTATATTAATAATTAGTGGTATTTACTTTGTAATTTCACTTGATGTATGACCTTTTGGTTTACTTACATAAATACATAGGGATTTGACAGTATTTCAAAATAACTTGAGGGTTGTTGATTAGTCATAGGACACAAGTTCACCCAAATCAAACCCCCCCAAAATTGGGCAAGCTCAAAAATAACAAGTGCATGCCTAAGTATCCAATTTTTTTAATTCTTTTATTATATCAAAATTAAAATGTATTGCTATTGATCACTTCAATGATCTAGAATACTTGATTCCTAGAATGAATGTATTGGATGTCATTAAATAATAGCGCTTACCATCAAGTTGCAAATGTGTGCTTAGTTGGCTCAAACTAGAAGGGTGAAAGGGGCTAGGGAGCAAAATATTATATTTTAAATTTTAAATTGGAAGGGGACATGTCCATAATCAAGAGGTCACCCCAAGAACTATAAAAATATCTTGAAATAGGAAAATATAAAATTTGAATCGACAAATAATTAAATAGAGGTGAATAAAAATTTGTGATAAATAGGTTAATAAGGTGAATGTATAAGTCTATGCAAATAGATAGGGTGGGGCTAGGTGTATAGCTATGCATGTAAATGGATAAAATGGCTTGGGTAATGTGCTCAATTTTTCATCCAAGATTGTGTCATTTGTCATTATCTATATGTATTAATACATGATAGAGCAACAAATTCCCAAGAAAACCAATTTTATAGAGGCCTTCACAAAAGAGAGAAGCAAGGCTATTTTACCGAAGAGGAATGCATTGAGAACTGGATATATACATATTGTACAATGCATGCCTTATAAAGGCAAGAAAAATGGTATCCAAGTAAACAACCACCCACTATGGGAAGTACGGGAAAAAACTAATAAAAAATATTTTACCCTAAGTTAAAATTTAAATACTCTAACACCCCCCCTTAAGTGCAACTTAGGGAGAATGAAGATGCAAAAATGCAAAAAGCAATATGGGTCCCAGCTACACAACCATGTTAGGTACCCATTTACAATGTATAAAAATCTCTCACAAGTGGAGAAAAGGAGAAAAACCCAATGGGAAAAAACCCCTCTCCAAAAGAGAGAAAAAAAAAAAATGATGCATGGATGGAGGACTCAATCACACCCCAAAGTACTACATACATCATATATATATATATATATATATATATATATATATATATATATATATATATATATATATATATATATATATATATATATACAATCAATGACCCCCCCTAGAGGAGGAAAAGTAGGAGATATCATATCCCCCCCATAATGAAGAAGCTCTAATGCCGATGAAGTATGCTTGAAAACAAAAGATGATCCAATGCCTACAAGCAACACCTCTTCCCATAGGAAGAAACAATTCCACTAGGTGATGAAGAAGCAACTCCATATCTAACTGAAAAAAGGAAGGAAATCTCCAAACATAATAATCCATCACATAATCATGATCAAAATCAACCAAGAAATGTGACGAATCAAACGAAGGTGAAGGCTCAACATTGTCAACCTCCAAAGACAATCCAAATGAATCAATTGGCATGCTGCAATTGTCATCAAAGAGGAGGGAAATCCCCTCAAGTGAATCTCTCAAATCTAGAAGGCGAGTCTCTACAAACAAATCAAATATGCTTGCTAAGTACTCATCCAACAAAACAAAATCTGAGGGATCAAAGATAGCTTGTTGTGCTAGAAACCTAGCCTCTGAAGCAATAGGAATAGTATCAACATGAGTTTGAAGTGTACCCCAAAATGTAGATGACCAATATTACTATCAACACTAGCCAAGGGTGTGCGAGGTACATAGTCATCCTCCTTAACAAAGTGAGAGAAGCTATACAGTCGAGACTCATGATCAACATTGCCAACAACAATGAGTTTTCTAGAATCAACTTCTCTAATAGGCACAAAATCGGTTGTAAACTCCATAGTCTTAGGGACTTCACCATGTGTTCTCCGGTATATAGACAGAAGATTTGTGTGCAACTCTGGAATGCATGGTACATTTTGAAAGCAGCCATCACCTACGTCAAACAGTGCTTATCCCTTGAACATCCAACAACTTATTGTTCCCCAACAAAATTTTGGAAGTGTCAGAGGGGTGAAAACCCATGAAAGGATAGGGTGAAGAAATCATGTGGTGAGATGCACCAGAATCCAGGAACCATCTATCACACTAAAAATCAACTGCAAAAGTGACCAATGCATGTCTCTTACCCATGTAGTGCTTATCTTATTTATTGTTTGCAATGCCTGCACTACCAGATTGTGTGGGCTTGGTGGATGGAGCAGATGAAGATGTACAGGCTATAGAAGGAGTCACATAAGATGATAGTGGGATATCATTTTTTTGGAGAAGGTGGGAGAGATCATTTATCTTCTTTGTATAAAAATGATGCTCAGTGTGCCCCTTCTTTTTACAGTATACACAATTGAATTTCTCCTTCTTTGGATTTTCTTCTTTTGCAGTGGTGGGGATCTCAATTGACTCTGTTTTGGGTTTAGGCTTCTTCTTCCTCTTACTCTGTGAGCCATGTGCAACCAATGCATGATTTATAGAGACCCCTCCAATTGGGAAAGTTTGGCTTGCTCCCTTGTTAACCGGTCACAAAAGGTCTCAAAAGAAGGCATCCATAATGCACTACCTAAGGCATCCATTGTGGAGTAAAGGTAGAGGAAAACACAACAAAAAGGCCTCTTAACTTAGACAAAATAAAGAAAATAGACTCCTTATTGGTTTTGGATTTTCCACATCCTGCTAGTTGTGACCTTACTAATTTGAATTTCACTAGGAAGTCATCAATAGTAGGAAATGTTTCAGGGATAAGAGAGTTTAATTCAGCCTCCAATTGCAATGCAAGAATCTCGCTAACCCGACCAAATAGGTTTTCTAACTTATCCTAAATTTCTTTGGGTGTACCCAACTCATTAACATGGAAAAGAAGATTATCTAAAACATTTAACTTCATCAACCCCATAGCTTGGTCACATTTATTTTGATGGGAAAATATTTCATATTCTTTGGTGAGGGTGGGTTGGGTAGCATTTAGAGTGGACCACAGATCTTGGGACTGAAACAATCTACACATTTTCATTTTCCAGGTGTGGTAATTGTGGGGAATCAGTAATTCAATAGATGTAGAGGGATCCATGATAAAAATTGCACTAAAAGGAAAAATTAACCCAAACTGATAAAAACACCCAATAAAGCGACCTCTACAATTTAATTTTGCTACGTTTCTTTAAAAAATTCTCCAACCAAAAAAGTTGATTATGAAACTGAAAAAAAATTGAGCAAAATTAAACACCTTGATTATCTCGTAAGTCTTTACGAAGGGTACAATCACAAGTCTCTCTAACACCCATTAGACTTGATCACACCAATTTTTCACACTGTAGTGTTATTTGAACAACAAAATTATCTTCCACGCAACAAATGTGGGATTATATGTCGCATCCCAGTACAAAAAAAAGTAAAAGTTTTTGCACTCCCAATAAAAAATGGAGAAAAATCTACAAACCCTACGCCTTTAAATCATGCTTCTAAACTTTCTAGTTCCTTAGAAGAAAAAAATGTGCCTCCCACTAAAGAAATAAACGCAACACTCCAAAATATTTGAAATGAATCTGTGCCCTTCTCCCACGCACAGGTCTCCACGAGGAATGAAACAACAACAATAATTTCAAAAAAATGACGCCTCCCCTAAATAGATTTACAACACCCTCTTTGATCAAATTGATGCCAAAAAAAAGTTTTAAAAAAAACATGCCTCTCCAGCACAGAGAAATTTTTTGCTTCCTAGAGCAAAATGTGCTTCTTCAAACTGCAAAAAACACCTCTTTAAGGCCTGCAAAAATGAGGCCTCCTCACAGGGATGCGCACCCAACAAAAGGCTCATGGGAGTGGTGCCAAAAAGAAAGAAAGGAGGCCTTTAGATACCGCCTTCCATATCAAATGTAACCCACGCCTAACAAAGAAAGAACCACAACCTTCAAACATAAATCATGTCTGGCAAGGTTGAAACGCCTCAAAGTAGGTCCAAATCATGCCCCACTTAATATTTGTATTGCCGACTTCAAAAAAAGAATCGGCCTTCAAACTTCAAAGTTGTATATTTGCAATGCTGGAAAGTTGAATGACGCCCTCAAAGGAAATTCACAGCTAGTAAAATTAGGCCTCTTCTCTACAATTCGCTGTCACCAAAGAAATCATGAACCTCCAGATGCGCCGGGCAGAGAATGAAATAATCAGAATAATGAGGCAATTCTGAAATTTAAAAATTTCAAATGTTGAATAAGAACGATGTCAAAGATCTCTAGTCTCAACTCTCCGACAAAAATTCTTAGGGAAGATACTACAAACTGGGAGGCTCTGATACCATGATAGAGCAACAAATTCATAGAAAAACTAATTTTCCAGAGACCTTCACAAAAAAGAGAAGCAAGGCTATTTTATCGAAGAGGAATGCATTGAGAAATGGAAATATACATATTGTACAATGCACGCCTTATAAAGGCAAGAAAAAATTAGTATTAGGTAAGCAACCACCCAGTAGGGGAAGTACGGGAAAAAAACCTAATAAAAAATATTTTACCCTAAGTTAAAACTTAAATACTCTAACAATGCATTTCCTCAAAATAAGTACAACACTAAATGGTATATGGCATGGACATGTAAATTTGATCATTATATTTTTTGTTCACTTTGAGATTAAAGTAAATGTTAAAATGATAATGTATCTCAAAGTATGTAGCACTCAAAAAATTAAAGGATATTGTGATGAAGTCCATATAAAGTAATAGAGCCTACAAGGACATGATGATGCATGTTTTCCTTATGTGTATTCATTATGTTATTCCTATAAACTCATGTATCTATTTTCATATTTAAATATTACAATATTAGTTTATGGATGACCCCCAACAATTGGTTGTATCCATATAATTCAAAGAATCAATTGTTGGAAGAGGAAAAAAAAAATGAAAATCAAATATAATCTAAACATGTAAACATATAAAACATCTAATCATGCAAGCATATAAGCATCTTGGTCTTCTTCATTATTTTGAACTAGATACCCTCACTTTGTGTTCATTTAACCTTTTGATGCCCTATGCAAGTTCGCATGATTTCTTGACCTAAGGACCACTTTCTTTATTTGGGGATGTGAAATTTCATCATTACATTTTAAAACCTACAAAAAATCATATGTTCTAGTCAATTGGTTGGTTTTGTTGTTTAACATTGGGTTTTAGGTTGTACATATGATATCATGGTCTAGTTGGTTTATAGATATTTGCAAATTAGGAAGTTACCATTTATTTTATTGTGAAGGTTTTCTAGGCCCTTGTTTTAAGGTTCTCCCTTATTCATGCATACTCTTGGGTTTTTATGTCTTTTCTTTTGCAAGTTTTGAAACTTTTATTCATGTATGTCCCAACTTGGTTAAAATCTCATGATGTCAAAATTATTTGGTTCCATGTATTATTATTCAATCTCAAGCTTACCAATCAAATACCTATTTTAAGATTCTTGGTTATATAGATGGAAAAGTGTATGTATACTTTAAACATTCTTTGAAATTCAATTGAATTTTATTTGGATCCTTTGTGTTCTCATATCTTTATATATCAAAGGGTTTATTGTGCGTATTGATTATAGAATCATTGCATATATCCTCACATATTTGCTTATGTATTGTGGGTTTGTTGGAAATCCAATTAAAATCCGGTGTCTTATAGCAATCATGATAATTTTATTTCCGATTATACATATGCAATCAAAATCAATAGATATCAAAGAATATACACACTCACCTTTTTTTTTAACTCTACCATGAAATACCTAAAAAAAAAGTCTTAAGAAATTCTAAATTTGATAGGTAAGAAACATGATAGATATTATTGACTACGGAAATATATTATGCACTACAATGAATGATAATTACCTTACATCTTATGTCACCACAATCAATATAAATTGGTATTCTTAAAATCCTAGCCTAGACACTTGATAATGATCATTCGATCCAATCTTAATTGAGTTTGTTTACTCTATTCAGATAAGCTTTTTGTTATAATTCATTGTTGACCATTTGTGGCAATTATTTAAGATTTTAAGCGACTTCATCCTAATTAGGTGTTGTTCGACAACTAGTTCTTCAAGCCCTAGGTGAAAGAATGGGCCAATCTCTCACAACTCCTCATGGACCTAAAGTTGGCACTGAGTTTTGTTATATAACAGTTGGCATCCATCTCTATTTTGTCTGCTTAATGTAAGCCTTAAGTTGACTATACGCATGCCAGGATGTTATTGCCTACAACCAAAATGGCGGCTACCAAGAGTTTTAATGGGCTCTCATCTTATCTCCCTGCAGTCAATATCGATAATTGATTTTGGTGGTCATGCTCACAGTGAATGATATCCATTGATCTTTGACGGACTGTTGAGTGAAATAATGAATCTTATGCGGAAGGGGTATGGACACATAGGATCTTATGAGCTATTAGATGAGAATGCATCCAATGACTCACATTTAGAGTAGTCGCTTCGCTTACCTCCGATACCTTATGGAACATTGTGAGCCTTCATATCCATGGCTAGGAACAATCAACATTGCCACACAGGTTTTATATGACATTGGATTTGGTAGTTGGCTTCGATTTAAAATGGATGTGGGCCTTATACAATCACTTGTGAAGGATTCCTGTAACCGCCAGCACTTATGTCCTGAACCTTGAGAGGTTTTAAAGTATGAAAATGCTCTCATTTATTTACACTATTAGCATGAACTATAGACCACGCACAAATTTATGAATCTTACTTGAACACGAGCTATGACATGAATATGAAACAATGATATGAATGTGAGACCATGATACATATTGAATAAAGATATGAGAAAAGAAAACTTATCAAATGAGTGCGTGCATTTTGTTTCCAAACCATGTATTTGCCCATGAATATGAGCCTTTTCGTAGAGTTTGTAAACTCTAAATGTTGACTTCGACCATGGGCATAAGTTGGTTTTTGGGATTTTCGAATCAATATATAATGGAGCTTGGCAAGTGAGTTGAATTGTTTGAAATATGAGTTTATCTTTATTAAACTTGTTTTCCTATGAGTTTAAACATAATTATTGTTGTTGGAGTTAATTTGATGAAAAGGTTCTTATAGTTTGATTTTTTTTTTTATATAGGATTTTAAATGTGCAATATTGGTATTTTGTTTGGGGATCTATTATGTATGAAGAAGAATGATTTGGAGCAATATTAATGCATTATTTAATACATTTATAGAACTATGAATATTATTGAAGCAATCTCGACAGAGATAGACATCAAGGATTAACGAAGATCATTATTGTGTCTTAGGGATTCAAAATGAAAGTTTGTCTCAATGAGTTTGTTGCTAATGGAAAATGAGGGATCATGCATTGAAAAAAAGTACTTGCATGATTGACATTGGTATTCCACACATAAATGTTGAACAAAGAAGCTTCTCAAATTATATAACATTGCTAAAGGTTCTGAAACATAGAAAAATAGATGAGGTGATGAATGATGTTCTAAATGCAAAGAACCTAGGATCAACTCCACTTTTCTAAAAGTTTCATTAGGATGCAAATCCACAAGGTGCATAGATTGATTTTCAACCTCCAAGGCGAGTCAATCAGACCTAAATTTGATCCTTTTGAGTCTTATAAATGAATTGAAAATGATTTGGAATGATTAACCTAATTAAACTATGCAACCTAGTATGAAGAATGCAATATTCTGAAAATATAAAGACTGAAATTGAAGATTGCAGGTAGATTTGGGAAGTGTCGGATGATATACATACATGTTACCAAAAGTTAGATCTGAGTGTTAGAGTGGGAATGGGTCACCCCTGGGCAAATGGGTCTTTGATGAGGGGTCTAGAAACTACTTTTACAATCCTTTGATGTTGGACCTGAGCTCCTGATTCCAGGTTATAGAAGTGTTAGAATGTCGTCAATGAATTTTGTAATTGAATTTCCGTAGCTTGACAACTTTGATGGCAACAAATGAAACATTAGAAAATGTGTCTTCAATCTTCTTCAAACCTATAACTTGCACATTTGAAGAGGGATAAAATGTTGGGTCATTTAGGGGCTTGACTCAGTCAAACCCCATGTGAGTGTTTCCACTTTCACAATGGCAATGACAATGATAGGAATGATAATCGAAAGGAAGGAATGATGAATGAATAAAATGCTACAACTCACCACCCTTCAATGGCTTCCTTGAATGATTGAAGTTATACGTGCATCACCTCAAGAACTTTAATCTTTCTTGCTTGAATGCTTGAATTATTTAATGCTTTGGAGACCTACAACAAAGGTTAAACTTCAAAAAACATGAACATGAACACACATAAACTCACATTGAATTTGACATGATGTTGGGAACTTGAATGTTGTAATAAAGCTCTAAAATATTTCTCTTGACTTGCTCAATAATGCTCTTGATCACAAGTTTTCTCATAATTTTTTGTTAGCTCTTGTTAGATTTCAAATGATAAAAAGACTACGTATTTATATGCAATTATTTTAGTTTCCCAAAAATTAGATTCCAAAAGCTCACACTTGATATTTGAATTTTGGATGTTAAAATGCCACCAACAACATATTTGAATTTGGGTCCCGATTGAGGAGGACCCATTCACCCATGTGTGAATGGGTCCTGGCCCAAATTTCTAGGACATGCTTAGTCGGGAGCAAAATAACAATTGAGTGCATTTATCCAATACTTGCAATCCTTCATAAAACAACAAAAATTATGCTTTAGAATGCATAATTTATAAAATTAGGAGCTTAAATAGGTCCAATAAATTAAGGGGACAAAACGTAAAGTGAAATTTTTAAGGTATACAATTTCTGACACTATAGGTTCATTGGAGGGCTATTTGGTTAACTAATCAAGGAGTTAATATTATAAAATATGACCTATTCAAGAGGTCACTACCATAGAGTTTGTATGGACTAATGAATCTTAAAGGGATGAATAACATTGTTATCTTAAGAAGAACTTATTAATTTCCATGTAATTAAGTTAGGTTTGCCCTTTTGAATTTTGTACCTTTTATCTTCTAAACTCAAATTAACTTTTGAATTGTCTAACTAGCCATGTCAAGATTGAATAAAATAATTTTTTCCTACTTAAGAAATATATAAAGTTCCAAAAGCTTGGAATTAATTCATATTAAAAACTATTCATCCTCTTTTTATTATTGAAATTAATGTAAATTTTCTACTCTTTTCTTCATTTACTTGTGATTTTGTAGATAAAATGTTGTTTCAAAATCTTATCTTGCAAATTCACTAAGTATTTTGAATACTCCGAATGAGTGTTGCATATCATCATTGTCTTTCTTATTCTAATGCATTTTATGTGGATAACTTGAGCATTCTTATTTAGCATTATATGGAATATAATTTTTCATCAATGTTGTTGATGCAGGAGCATCCAATGGTGTAAGGGCAATCTTGCATCACCCAAAAATAGTTAAATTCCAAGTTTCTTGGTTTTTTGATGTTTTTACATTTTTGGATACCCTTTTCATTATAATGAAATTCTCAATTTACGGTTTTTATTTTCTATTCCTGGGTTGAAAGATATTGCAGTTTTAGTTTCCCAGATTTGCACCTGAAAATCTTTCAAGTTAGATTTGAGGCACTTAGAGTTCCCGGATCGGCCCCAAAACTTGCTGAAATTAATGTGGAAAATTTTAAGCGCTTTATTGACTTCGAGACCTTTCCAACGGTTCAAACGGTTCGCGAATCAGAGTCCCAGATCAAAAGTTATGGCCCCAGAAAGTTGGCACACTTTCTAGAAGATACAATTGCAAATGTTCTTTTGAAATTTGAACTTCAAGTTGTAATTTACGGCGCCAAACCGCCTAAACTCAAATTTGAATATTTTTTTGGCTCCAAACTAAAGAGGATCTCTATTTATGAGCGGGTTTCTAATTTTTGGGTAACTTTTTGGGGACAAGCTCGCATATTGCGAAAGGGTGATTCTATAGCTTTCTGTAACTTGCATGTGTTGTAGAACTTGGGGATTTGAGATCCTCTGCATGTAAGAAGCTCCATTTTCTGAATAATAAAATTATTCTCTTGTTTGTAGGTTATTTTCTAAGTCTCGAGTTGCGC
>VDFB02271358.1:203361397-203391676 GCA_007258455.2 Sequoia sempervirens
TTGGCTGGTTGGGTTTTCCTCAACCATTTGAGACGTTACAGGTCACTTCTCAAATTACCCTGGGTGTCTGATGCAAGAGCATCTAGTGGTGTAAGGGCAATCTTGCATCACCCAAAAATAGTTAAATTTTAAGTTTCTTGGTTTTTTGATGTTTTTACATTTTTGGACACCCTTTTCATCATAATGAAATTCTCAATTTACAGTTTTTATTTTCTATTCCTGGGTGGAAAGATATTGTAGTTTTAGTTTCCCAGATTTGCACCTGAAAATCTTCCAAGTTAGATTTGAGGCACTTAGAGTTCCCGGATCGGCCCTGAAACTTGCCAAAATTGGTGTAGAAAATTTCTAGTGCGTTATTGACTTCGAGACCTTTCCAACGGTTCAAACGGTTCGCGAATCGGAGTCCCAATCAAAAGTTATGGCCCAAAGTTGGCGCACTTTCTAGAAGATACAATTGCAAATGTTCTTTTGAAATTTGAACTTCAAGTTGTAATTTTTCGGCGCCAAACCATCTAAACTCAAATTTGAATGTTGTTTTGGCTCCAAACTAAAGAGGAGCTCTATTTATGGGCGGGTTTCTAATTTTTGGGTAACTTTTTGGGGACAAGCTCGCATATTGCGAAAGGGTGATTTTGTAGCTTTCTGTAACTTGCATGTGTTGTAGAACTTGGGGATTTAAGATCCTCTGCATGTAAGAAGCTCCATTTTCTAAATAATAAAATTATTCTCTTTTTTGTGGGTTATTTTCTAAGTCCCAAGCTGCACCCTCATTAGTTGTGAGGGTTGTTCTTTCAATCTACACATATAATATGATGGTTCTTTTCTCTTTCTTTCATAGTTGATCAATCACTATACAATTTCATTGTCTTGTGTCAAGGAATGTGTGAAGACTAGTCAAACAAGAGTAGTTTCAAAATATTATTTGTCTACATGTAGAACTAGATTTGATGACCTAATAAAATAAAATCATTCTAAATTGTTTCCTTCTCCCCTTATCTTTTGTGTTTTTTCAATAAAATATATTACGAGTTAATTTAACATTTGGATTAGGATTCAAAACTTGTATCTTTTAATTGAACTATTAAATTACACTAGCTACAAATTCTTATTTATGAAATGACCAATTACATGATAAACTAGACATTATTCTATTATATTGATTTGAAGATTGCTAGTTAGAGCATTGTTGGAAGTGAGAGGGTAGAAAAACTATCATCTACCTCCTAGGTTACCCAAGCAAGCCAAAAACATGTGATATAGAAAATTAGGGAAACAATACTTTCCTTTCAAGAAAGGAACTATTTATTACACATGTTGTGTGTCAAGTATAAAAGGAAGAAAGTTAATAAAATGATCCATACATTAATCTATGAGGAGAGAATACAAAGAAGATGTCTAATTTTTTTTTAAAGAGAAATAACATAATAATGAAATTAATAACATAAATATAATATATACCCTAAGAAAACCTTTTTGAGAAAAATCTAGCTTCCAAATATTATGTCACTTGTAGTCATAGCAAAAATAATATTTATAAAAGAATCACCCACTCAAGCCTTCATAATAGATCAACACCAACTAAGTTTGGAGATATTTCAATATAATAGTGTTCTTGCAAAAAGAAGTAATACTTGTTAAAGTGTGAAAAGTGTCTTTATGCATCTAGTTATCATTTATCTAGTTCCTACACCTAGTAATCCTATTTACCCTAGCTTAATTTCACTTAGCACGGTTTAGTTGTCTCACCTTATAGACACTTGAAACATGCCTTCGTGCAATAGTCCTAAGTGTTCTACATGTGTCACATCACTTGGAGGGTTAGTTAGTCTTTTTGTTTCACCTTCCTATTGTAACCTTAGAAATTATAACCACTTATGATTTTGTATTAGGTTTAGCCTTCACCTTGTGTATTCTTTTTTACCTGCTTGTTCAATGCTCGTTTGGGGCTGTTTTGATGAGTTTGGTTATGATCTTGGTCCTAGGCACTTGCCTTGGGTAAAATCAGGGGCAAGACACTATTGCCTCGTGTTAGTGTTTGGGCTCACTTTCCCTCCTAATTTTGAATTGAAGTCAATCCTTATGTGATTTGGAATGCAACCTTCTTGTCAACCTTTCTCAAACAATCACTTTCTTATATGAGTGTGTATATATATATATATATTATTTAGAAAGAAAAAAAGAAAAAGAGAAAAAGAGATAACTTTGGATATTATTATGCTATGCAAAAATTTTGATCTTTTGGAAGTATAATGTAATTCAAGTGTTAAAAGTGATTCAAATTATAGATCTACAACTTATGTCACAAACTTCTAATGTTCAAGTAATGTGATTGTTGTCTTTATGATTTATATTTTTTACATGTACTAACCTCTTGCATGATTTTATCATCTTCTTCATCCTTTTGTATGGTTCATGGAGCCTTCATGGATCTAGAAGTTTTTTTAGACTTATGTGGTAAGCATTTTTTTTCAATTTACAGATTTAGCCTTTACTCTCCTAGAGCATGCTCTCCCTCTTATTTATCTTAGCCTCTTCTCTCCTAGAGCATACTCTCTCTCATCTTGTCATTGTTGCTGTGGAATTGGAAACACTTACATGGGTTTTGACTAAGGCAAGCACCCATACAACACGACCATTTTTCCCCCTCTTATGTGCAGATCTTATTAGGTGGTTATTGTGGGAGAAAGATCTAAATATTGGAGCTTATTGGAACACTAACCCTTAAATTTTTCCTTGCTTGCATCAATACATGTGAAGACTATGGTTTTCCATATTCACAGGATTGTGAAATGAATCTGGACTACAACTGACAAAATAAAAATGTTAAATTCGGGATGCTAGACCTTATCAAACCTTTAGATCCAAAATTTTCCCCCAAGACAATAGCATAGCACACCTATGTCCCCATCACTTATGTGCCCCCTTCTTTTGGTGATAGGTTCCTCTTTGAGTACCTTTCCCCTCTTTGTTTCCAAATTACATGTTTTTTTTATGTTTTATTAGTTAGATATCTAGGTTATTTGTTAGTTCATTCACATTAGTCACTTGCATGCTTCATTTGTCTAGAACACTTCAATTAAAAAATGACCCCAATCGAATTCAAACCCTACTTGATGGATGAAGGGTTAAGATTAATTGAGAGAAGATCAATGGCTAGGGATGGTTTAGACATCTCAACTCATGAGATGATGCCAAGTGACATCATGTAAAGAGATGTGGGGGAAGTGATCTCGCAAGCCCTAGGATTGTGATAACTATCACCATGAGAGGTTTTGAAAGGGATATTGTACCTTAAAAGGTACAATGGGGGTATGGAGAGGATCAAGGTCATAAAGGCCTTGCTTGTCCTACATTCCCATTTACAAAAGGAGGGAAATAAAGGAATTTAAAATTCCTTTTGGGTACTTTTAGAAGAAAGACCTATGTGTCTAAAGTACATGGGATCTTTCCCAAAAGGGGAAAATTTAATGAGGGTGTGTGAGAGGATAGACAATAAATGGGAAGGGATTAACCCTTTTCTAATCCTATATTAGGAATGCACAAATGATTAGGGGGATTAGGTGAAGATTATGATTAAAGGTAGGTGATTAGTGAGCAAGTTGGAAAAATGGGAGGATGTGACATGGGGTGAGAGAAAAATAGAATTAAATAATTTTATTTAATTATCGTGAGGAAATAATATGACTAAAATAAATAAATAAATATATTTATTTAATTTAGGGAGGAAAGGGGATATGATAATGTAAGAAATTAAATCAATTAACTACTTTAGGACCTTAGAAGATTATATAGATAGACTGACAATATTAATTAAATAATTAAATATTATTTAATTAATGTAGATGAAGGGAAATTGGATGAAATATTGAAATAAAATTTCAATCAAACACAAGTGGTCAATTTTAGGTTTCTACACATCATAACTATATCCTATCAACCCCATCTAATCCATCAATCATTACATCCAAACCACCTTCACCCTTGTCTCTATTATTGGATTATCCATTGCCATTGGTTCCATGATAAAGGTGACAACAAAAATAAAACACCTATCCAACATATTCCAAATCTATAGCATGATCCCCAAAACATTTCATTCATGTGCAAGGATTGAGTCAATACCCTCTAAACAATTACAATTAATCTATCCTTATTTTATGACATCATTAACATATATGATTGCCAAAAACTTAAGTAGGTATGAATTTCTATGTTTTTTAGAAGGTAGCCATCTAATAAATCTATTATCAAATATCTATAAAAAATTCTCCAAGCAATGAGTGAGCTATCCTTTCAAAACTTTCTGATGCAGGAGCATCCAGTGGTATCTTGCATCACCCAAAAATAGTTAAATTTAGAGTTTCTCAGTTTTTAGATATTTTTACATTTTTGGATACCCTTTTCGTCATAATGAAATTCACAATTTACGGTTTTTATTTTCTATTCATGGGTGGAAAGATATTGCAGTTTTAGTTTCCCAAATTTGCACCTGAAAATCTTCTGAGTTAAATTTGAGGCACTTAGAGTTCTCGGATTGGCCCCAAAACTTGTTGAAATCAGCATAGAAAATTTTGAGTGCGTTATTGACTTCGTGACCTTTCCAATGGTTCAAACGGTTTGCGAATCGGAGTCCCGGATCAAAAGTTATGGCCCCAGGAAGTTGGCGCATTTTCTAGAAGATACAATTGCAAATGCTCTTTTGAAATTTGAACTTCAAGTTGTAAATTTTTGGCACCAAACCGCCTAAACTCAAATTTGAATGTTGTTTTGGCTCCAAACTAAAGAGGAGCTCTATTTATGGGCGGGTTTCTAATTTTTGGGGACAAGCTCGCATATTGCGAAAGGGTTATTCTGTAGCTTTTTGTAACTTGCATGTGTTGTAGAACTTGGGGATTTGATATCCTTTGCATGTAAGAAGCTCCATTTTATGAATAATAAAATTATTCTCTTGTTTGTGGGTTATTTTCTAAAGCTCGGGTTGCGCCCTCATCAAGTGGTATCCGAGCGGCTTTTCTTGAGCATGTGGACAGATTGCCAATCGTGAGGTAGTTTGCACCAGGACTGTGGTTGTGGGTCAAGGTCAAGAAAGATTCCTCCAAGAGTGATGCCTAGTAGGCATGGTGGTGCCAGAGGTGGTCGAGGTGACATAAATGCTAATGGAAGAGATGCACTGGCAACCCTCCAAAGACAGATTGATGCGTTACAAGAGCAGTTGAGAAGAGGGTTAAACCTGAGGGAGAAAAGTGAGGATGAAGGAGAGGAAGAAGGTTCAAATACAGAAGAGGAAGAAGAAGCAATTGATCAAGACCAAATGTGGCTAATAAGGGCCATTTCAAAGGTGGAAAAATATCCGAGTAGAAGTCCCGGTTATTCAGAAGTTTGAACCTAGAAAGAGTTGATCCGACTGGATCAACGAGCTAGAAGAATACTTTGAGTATGAGGAAATAGAGGACCCAGATTGGGTTAAGTTTGTGAAAATGAAGCTGAAGGGCCATGCCATTATTTGGTGGAAAGAGGTCTAGTTGGAAAGAAATCGAAGAGGAAAAGGAAATATCATTAGATGGGATCGCATGATAGAGAAACTGAAGAAGCAGTTCATACAGTGGACTACGAGTTAGATTTGTTGAAGAAATTGCAAGGGTTGAACAAGGAAGCAGATCTTGTGAAAGAATATACTAAATATTTTCACAAGATAATCATCGAACGGGCCACCAGAGGCCAATAAGGAGAAGGTAGCCCGATATCTTAATGGGTTATGACCGAGCATTGGGAGGAGTTAAGCCTAGTCAGAATGACCACCATTGAGGATGTGTATTAGTTTTCTCGAAGGTGGAAGAAAGCTAAACAAAAGATTTGATGGCAAGCAAAAAGGACGAGGAGGTCAAAGTGGAAGGGGCAATGGAAGACCTTCAGGAAGTCGAAATGATGATGAAAAGAAAAGTGAAGATGTGGGTACCAATGAAAGCCAAAGAAATGACAATTTCTACCACCCTCGTGATCAAAACAGTGGTGATCAAAGAGGTAGAGGACGAGGGAGATATGGACAAGGATCTGGAAGAGGAGGTTTTAGAGGAATGTGTTTCCAGTGTGGTGAAGAAGGGTATCAAGCCTATGAATGTCCACAACACCAAGGAAGGGCGACAAAAGGCCGGAAGGTTGTGGAAGGGTTGCACATGCAGATGAGGAGGCCCAATTTGAACATTCAGATGATGCTGAAAGGGGAGAAACCCTATTGATTAGGAGAGCCTTGGTGATTGTGAGGGAAAAGGAACCAAAACAAAGGAAGAATCTATTTCACACAAGGTGCAAGTGTGAAGGAAAATTTTGTAATGTTATTATTGATGGTGGGAGCACGATAATCCGGTGTCGGAGGAGATGGTCACAAAGTTGAAGCTGAAGAGGGAAAGACACTTGCATCCGTATCAGATTGCTGGTTGCAGAAAGACCATAAAGTTTTGGTCAATGAATAGTACCTAGTAAAGTTCAAGATCGGGAGCTACTATGATGAGGTACTCTGTGATATCATCCCCATGGATGCATGTCACATGTTGTTGGGGAGGCCGTGGCAGTTCGATAGGCGAGCTATACATGATGGCCATGCAAACACTTATTCCTTGACAAAGGATGGGGTTCATCACAAGTTGAAACCCCTGAAGGAGACCGAAGAAAAGGTATGCAGTAGTGCTAGAATTTGTTATATAGATAGAAGAAAATTTTTAGAAGGTATGAAGCATAAGCATGTGTTATGCATTGATTCCTAGAGTGAGTAAGGAGGATAGTGAGAAGGTTCCAGAAGAAGTTTCTGGGATGTTGGATGAGTTTCAGGATATTGTTTCTGATAATGTACCTGAGGGTTTACCACAAATAAGGAAGATCAGTCATTAGATTGACTTGATTCCTAGAGCCAATTTGCCAAATAAGGCAGCTCATAGAATGACTCTAGTAGAAAATGAGGAGTTGAACAGACAAGTTGAAGAGTTGTTGACAAAGGGTTTGATACGGGAGAGTTTGAGTCCATGTGCAGTACCTGTAGTACTAGCACCAAAGAAGGATGGGGAGTGGAGGATGTGTACAGATTCTCGAGCCATAAACAAGATAACAATCAAGTACATATTTCCCTTGCCAAGGATGGATGACCTAATGGACTGTTTGAGTGGAGCTCAGTACTTCACAAAGATTGATCTGAAGAATGGATATCACCAGATCCGGATTTGAGAGGGAGATGAATGGATGACTACCTTCAAGACCAAAGAGGGCCTTTACGAGTGTTAGTCATGCCTTTTGGGTTAACCAATGCACCGAGCACATTCATGCGGCTCATGAACGAGGTACTAAAAGAATTTTTGGGAAGTTTTGTTATTGTGTATTTAGATGATATTTTGATTTTTAGTAAGACGTTGGATGAGCATTTGATGCATATTCGGAGAGCCTTTGAGAAGTTAAGAGAAGAGAAATTGTTGATTAATCTGTAGAAGTGCAGTTTTTTGAAGAGGGAGTTAGTGTACTTGGGGCTTGTTGTCTCAGCAAAAGGTCTCAAGATGGACCTAGAGAAGGTGAAGGCTATTCTGGAATGGCCTACCCCAAGAACTGCTACCGAGGTGAGATCTTTCCATGGTTTGGCTAGTTTTTATAGAAAGTTCATTAGAAACTTCAGTAATATTTGTGGACCCTTGACTAAAACAGTGAGAGGGGATAGAAAAAAATTCAAGTAGAGCACTGGAGCGGCAAAGAGTTTTGAACTGTTGAAGCATAAGGTAACAGAGCAACTTGTGCTATCCCTCCCAGATTTCAACAAGGTGTTTTAGGTGGATTGTGATGCCAGTGGTTGTGCCATTGGAGCAGTGTTGAGCTAAGAAGGTAAGCCCATTGCCTATTTCAATGAAAAGTTAAATGATGCCAAGAGAAAGTATTTTGTATATGATCATGAATTTTATGCAATAGTTCAAGCATTAAAGAAATGGAGACATTATTTGTTGCCGAAGGAATTTGTTCTATATGCGGATCATCAGGCCTTGCAGTACCTAAATAGTCAGGAAAAATTAAATCAGAGGCATATGAAATGGGTAGAGTTTTTGCAGAGTTATACCTTTGTTTTGAAACATAGGAGTGGGAAGTCAAATAGGGTTGCAAATGCCTTAAGTAGGAGGCATACATTGATGACAAAGTTGCATATTGAAGTGGTTGGGTTCAATGAACTTAAGACACTATATATAGAAGATCCTGATTTCACAGAGGCTTGGAAAGCTTGCAAGGAACCTGTTACAGTGGATAGGACAAGGTGGCTGGATTTCATAATCTAGGATGGGATGTTATTTAAGGGAAGTCAATTGTGTATCCTGAGGAGTTCCATGAGGGAGAACCTGATAAAGGAGAAGGATAGTGGAGGAATGGCAGAACATTTTGGTCGGGATAAGACCATTGCCATTATCAGTGAGCATTATTATTGGCCTCAGTTGTCACAAGGTGTGAAGAAGTTTGTACAAAGCTGTAGGGTATGTCAGATGGCTAAAGGAGTGAGCTAGAATACAGGCTTATATCAACCCTTACCTCTACCAGAGAGGCCATGGGAGGATATAAGTATGGACTTTATTTTTTGTTTGCCAAGGACACAACGAGGGAATGATTCAGTCTTTGTGTTGGTTGATAGGTTTTCAAAGATGGCACATTTCATTCCATGTCAGAAGACCCATGATGCAGTCCACATTGCTGACTTGTTCTTCAAATAGGTGGTGAGGCTACATGGTAGATGCCAAAGAGTATTGTTTCAGATCGTGACACCAAATTTGTGGGGTACTTTTGGAGGACCTTGTGGAAGAAGCTGAAGACAGAGTTGAAGTTCAGTTCTGCACACCATCCACAAACAAATGGGTAGACAGAGGTTGTTAACAGGAGTCTGGGTAACCTACTGAGATGTTTGGTAGGAGATAAACCCAAGGGATGGGACTTGATCTTACCCTAGGCAGAATTTTCTTACAACAATTTTGTCAACAGAAGCACTGGTAGATCACCATTCTAGATTGTGTATGGGGGTAGCCCCAGAACAACTTCAAAATTGAGGAAGATGGACCAAGAGAAGAAAATAAGTGTTGAAGCCGAAGATTTTGCAGAACACATTAGGGATATAGATGAGAAGGTAAGAGAAAATATTAACAAGATGAATATGCAGTATAAGGCTAAGGTAGATCAGAAGAGGAGGTGTAAGGAGTTTCAGATTGGTGATGAAGTGATGGTCCACTTGAGGAAAGAAAGGTTTCTAGTGGGAACATATAACAAATTGAAGATGAAGAAGTCCGGTCCTTGTAAAATTTTGAAGAGGCAAGATTCAGGGAATGTATATGAGGTAGAGTTGCCGAATGGATTCAACATTTCCCCTGTGTTCAACATTTTAGATTTTACAGAGTATCATGAAGGTGGTGCAGAGGAATTACCAACAATGGAACAGTGTGGGATTCCAGCACCTACTTCAGAAAAGGAGGAGATTGAAGAAATCTTGGATAGTCGTGTGGGAAGGAGTACCAGGAACAGACAGTATGAAGAATATCTGGTGAAATGGAAAGGAAGGCATGTTGAAGATTCATCCTGGTTGCCTAAGGCAGAGGTTGACCATTTAGGTTTCTCCTCCACCATTTGAGACGTGACGGGTCACTTCTCAAATTACCCTGGGTGTCTGATGCAGGAGCATCCAGTGGTGTAAGAGCAATCTTGCATCACCCAAAAATAGTTAAATTTAAAGTTTCTTGGTTTTTAGATGTTTTTACATTTTTGGATAACATTTTTCTTCATAATAAAATTCCTAATTTATGGTTTTTATTTTCTATTCCTGGGTGGAAAGATATTGCAATTTTAGTTTCCCAGATTTGCACCTAAAAATCTTCTGAGTTAGATTTGAGGCATTTAGAGTTCCCGGATTGGCCCCAAAACTTGCTGAAATTGGCATTACAAATTTTGGAGCGTTCTTGACTTCGTGACCTTTCCAATGGTTCAAATAGTTTGAATGGAGTCCCGAATCAAAAGTTATGGCCGGAAGGGTTGCACTTTTAGAAGATACAATTGCAAATGCTCTTTTGAAATTTGAACTTCATGTTGTAAATTTTCGGCGCCAAACCACCTAAACTCAAATTTGAATGTTGTTTTGGCTCCAAACTAAAGAGGAGCTCTATTTATGGGCGAGTTTCTAATTTTTGGGTAACTTTTTTGGGACAAGCTCGCATATTGTGAAAGGGTTATTCTGTAGCTTTCTGTAACTTGCATGTGTTGTAGAACTTGGGGATTTGAGATCCTCTGCATGTAAGAAGCTCCATTTCTGAATAATAAAATTATTCTCTTGTTTGTGGGTTATTTTCTAAGTATCGGGCTGTGCCCTCATCACTTTCTCTTCAGATAATTTATTAGGGCGATAACCATTATTTATAAATAGATGTATTAAAGACAAAAATAGAAGCATAATGATAAATTTTTGGTATAAAGCAATATAATTGAAATAACTATTACTATGCCTTGCCCTCTACTATATAATTTTCTTGAGAATTGATAATGCCCATGTATGACATGAAACTCATTTGAAGAGAGCTAAATTGGATGTAATTGTTCTATGAAGATTTTCTCTCATCTTTATTTAATACAACAAAATCTATGGTTTGCATTACAATTTGAAGTGTAACATCATTACTAGGACAAAAAAGGTTAACCTATGTAATTTTGGTATTTAATACAATCTTGGAGGATGATTTTGGCTTGACCTTGAGGATTACCAATTATAAGGTGTATTTAGGGGAGATGGGCCTATAGTGGAGCACCCTAACTTTGCATTTCTCAAAATCCTACGTGGAAATTTCAAATCACTCCCAATGCTGTATAATAGTTTATTTGGCAACTCATGTGCTTCTATATTTCATTTAAGGGCCACATCATCAAATATGATGCCACATCAACATACTTTTTGATGAGGTATCCAAAAAAGTTAAAAAAAAAAGTGACAGTGATAGTGGTGTACTAAGTCAATTTTTATCGGTGCGCTGATGTGGCATCACATGATTTGTCACTTTGCATACTTTATGGATAAAAAGTGTTTTGCAATTGGATATTAAAGTGCTCCACTATGGGACTCACTGAGGACTACTTCTATCCCCACTATTGAACCCTACTCCATTATGGGCCCCTCTCCCCTAACTTCACTTTGATAAATGTGACTTTCACTTTTATATTTTGATAAGAAATTTATAATCCTATAATTTAAAATATAGAATAATAATTTTGACATTTTATTAGAATATAAATTCATATATTTCTTAAATATGCAATACATGTATTGAAATGATAAGAGATTCAAAATCTAGAAATCTATTTTGAATCTCTTATATACATACACATAATAAAAGGGGAATGTGCATAGGGCACCTACCATCAAACATTAAGATTGAAGAACATCTAAAAGAAACCATACTAATAAATACTGATTGAATAGTCGTATGAAACGAATTCAAATAAATTTTTTTTTTTGAATTTTCATGTTGAAATGTCCCGTTCACAAAACATGAAGAATTGAAATTGACTAAAATTACTACATCCAACTCATTTAGTGTAGCATACCCCAATATATGAGGTTAGATACATATCCAAGGTGAAAGATGTATTACACAGCCCTAAATGTCAAATTTTGTGATCTAATTCAACATGTTTTATGTTGTTGATTTACAAGCAGCACACCTCTTGTATGCAGATGTATTGTTAGATATGGATAGTAATGATTTTGAAGATCAACATATCTGTAACCTTAGCGAGTTCATTTGTTCAAGGCAAGAGTTCTCTGACACTTCCAACAGAAGAAAAGACGACTATTATGGGCACACCTTTGAAATAGTTGAACCAAGAAGAGTGGATAAGCAAGACTGGTAGATAGACTGGTAGTCAGCATCACCAATCATTTCGTCGTCATGCTCTCGTCGGTGTGCAGCACAGTTCAAAGATGCTTTATAGGTTTGTATGGCCCAGCAATCTTAATTCAGATCATGTTGTTAGAGATTTTGGATGTGAAGGAACCTTAAAACTGCATTAATGGCCCATTCTCATGTGCAAGCAAGATAAGGTTCAAGTTTTCTCAAGATGATTCCCATTAATTTTGTGCACAACTTTCTCAGAAAGAATTGTAGGGAGTTTTCAGTGGCATTGAGTGTGACACATGCTACACTTATGAAAGTTAGGTATCTGCATCTATATGCTTGTAAAGTCACGAAAAAGGCTTTTTCAGCTGCTTAGCTCAAACAGACATAATACGGTGCAAAAACTGAATACCAATAATTCAAAAATATATTAAAGAGTGATTTGACAAACTTAATACAGTTCATACTTATGGGAGTGAAAGGGCATGATCCTTTAAAAAGTTTAATTAAGGGTTAAATGATCATGTCATCTATTCCTCTCACGAGAGGACCATGATTTATCAAAAGAATAAGATGTTTATTTGATGGTAAAATGTATATGGGGTAGTGAAGTGTAGACATATGAATTTTTATAATGATAAATAATTATATAAAAAATTGAATGTATTTAGAAGTGATATTGGATTTCAGCATATTTATGTATGTATCAAATGTCTAATAAGCTGGCTGTGAGTTTATTCTATTTATCATAAAGTGGGTAAAAATGTTAGTAATTGAACTCATGATTTACAATTATAAGAAGGAAGATAAATAAATGATCAATTACCCATAGGCCTTAATACAATTGAGCACAAAATGAATCATGCAACTTAACACCACACAAAGTGGACATAGTTCTTACCTTTTATCATGACCTTGAATGCTAATTTGGGTTACTAGTAGTTAAATAAAAATTTCTTAATATTATATTTTAACAAGAGAAAGAAGCTATTGGGAGGAATTTACATTTATGTGTTTAAAAAGGATTATTATGAAAATTTTCTCATATATCATCAATTAAAAAAATGATTAGTGTTTCCTAATCTATTTTGGTACTATAGAAGACAACAATATCTTAGGTTATTAATCATCATAAGTAAAATACAAGATAGATGAAATGATAATTACGAGATGCATAGATTCAACACATTACATAATATATAATAAACCTCTTATAAAAAAAGTTGGTTGGAGCCTACTTAAGGACAACAAAGATTGGTTTATTATTATGAAAGCTAAATATCTTCAAAATAGAGATGCTATGTTTTCCTTAATTCCTCTAATCTACCAAGCTATGTATAATTTAAAACAACTTCATCAATATTAGGGGTTGTTGCAATGGCCTAAGATGGAAGGTAGGAGTGGGGAATAAGATCAAATTTTGGGATGATTTCTAGAAGAATTGTAGTCACTTGTCTTCTCATAAAATAAGTTCTTAGTTGATTTAACCTCTTTTAGATCTCTTTTAGTATCTTCTTGGAAGTATATGTTGTAGGAGATGGCAGCTCCTTCCCAAGATCCTCAACCTGCAAAACAAACCACCCTCACATATACATGAGAGAATACAAACACTATTCTACCAAAATATCAAGAGATGATATTTAGAAAATGAGATGAGATGTAAAATGTACATAGTGTACAGGCCTTTTAAAGGTGCGAGAAATAAGACGGGTGAAAAGCTACTCGATATAGGAAAAACTACCTATTTAATTATCTTGGAGTTAAAACTTAACACTAACATATGTCATTAAGGATGTTATTATCACTAAATGGAAGAACTTTAAGGACTATTTTGAGGAGGAAAAATCCCTATATGTGGTCATTGATGAGCTTTAAAAGTGTCTTGAATCTTTCTTTTTTCTCATCATAATAAGGATGATCAAGTAATTTGGGCCCCTCCCCCTATAGGGAACTACATTTTTGCTTCAAAGTATAATTCCTCAGTCCTTGATCTTGTTGCAAATCAAGGTGAAACTACTACAATATTAACTTTAATAAAGTGTTTTCAAATATGAAATATATATGTTTATCCAAGATTAAACACACAAATATTATGTGATGGCACATTCAACAATAATATAAACCAATAAACAATATTGTAGTGACACATAATTTACATGGAGAAGCCCTTTCGAGAAAAAATCCACACTGAAAGAGATCCAAGGCTAATGCAGGGGCATCCAAAGGTGTAAGAGCAATTTTGCATCACCGAAAAAAATAGCTGAATGTTTATTAGGTTTAGCTAATACTCATGATGCTTATTTCTTTTGAAAAGTCCTAAAAGGACTAAATTGCTAAGTTTTTGGTTTAAAATTTTTGCATTTGAGCATGTAAGGACCTAAAATTTTATTCAAAGCTCCATAATTAAAAATCACAAAGTCTATGAATAAGTTTCAATTTGAGATCAAGCCTAGAATTGAATATATTAAAGATTTAAGCTTCCATACATCTTATAATATTCGTTTAAATTGAGTGTTGAGGCTTCAAATGATGTTTTGAGGCCTCAAAAGTTGGAAAACCATTATAGAGCTCTTTGAGCCTTTTAATTTAAAAAATAATGGATCCAATTGGGCACTCAAATCAAAACTTATGGCTCCTAGAAGTTGTGCTACTTTTTGGAGGAAAATCAAAAAAATAAAAATACACTTGGGGTGCCAAAAACCATTTAAGCCACGTATTTTACTTTTTCCAAGTTAGGTAAAAAGAAGTGAAAAGTACTACATCATTAAAAGGTTAAAGGAAAAAATCATATTTAGTTTTGGGAAGCTACTAAGAGGAAAGAGGCTCTAGAAGCAAGGGGAATGCAGTTGTAATGTGTTGCAACCTATTGCATGTTTCAATTCATATTTCTATTATGTAATCAATCATATTTTATGAAAAATAAATCCATATTTTCATGTGTGATATCTATGTTGTTGTGTGTTTTTTGAGGTAACCCTATCAAATTCTTGTATTAAACTTCAAAAGAGTTTACAAACTTACAACTTTTATCTTAAAAATTTGAAAAAAAATTGTTACTTCAAAAACCTATAAAAAAACATAGCTTCTACTAATATAAGTCTCAAATTTATAGAAGATCTAGGATGAGAATACCAATATGGTATCTCAAAACAAGGGTCAAATTCACCTGCAAAAACCCTATGCCCCACCTCCTAGAAATCTTTCCAACTTAGTAAAAAATCACAAATGATCACATGGACTTAACATGGGTGCCTAACCCACAACCAATCATAATTAGTCAACTCTACTTGTGCTCCATTACTCTTTGACAACTCTGATGGGTAACATGCATAACATGCAAACTATAGACCTTCATTCTAAACTATAAAACAAAGTTAGATCAATATATAAACCCAAACATTCTAATAAACATTACACTCAAATAGAGTAACAATTAAAGCTATTTAAAAGTAGAAAATAACAAGAACATTGAGAAGAACAATAAAAATGGGTTGAATGAAAATGGTGAGAAGGAACAAGAAAGCGAGCGAGAAGGGGCACGATAGTAGCTTCTTGAATTTTGGAGAGGATGTAGATGGAGGAGACGAGGATTCATATGAGGCTATGTTGTGCTTGTGGTGTTGGTACATCCCCTGCATCAACCTAAGTTTCGATTGAGTTCTATCAGAACTTTTTTGGTAGGGATTGTGCCAATTTTAGAAGGGTTCCATGGTGTTGGTGAGTGTGGAATTTGGGCTTGGGATGTTTCTATCCCTTGCAAGGTATCAGAGGAGGGAATTTTTCTTGGGGATGTTTAGCTCGCTGCCCTTTTGTTCTAGGTGGCTATTCTTTGTTCTTCCCTTGTATCCTTTCTAACAAGGGCTCCTAGATGCTTGGCATGTTGGAAGCATGGTGGCTTTGGTTGGAAGAGGTCTCTCTCTTTTAGGGATATTTTTTCCTTTGCTAAGCCTTGATCTTGATGGCTAAGATTGCTATTTTGAGGGACCTTCTTGTTGCCCATTTTGTTGGCATTAGAACTCTTATGGGATTTGGAGTCTTCTCAGGCTACCTGGTTTGTGACCAAGTTACTCCTAACCTTTTCTTTCATTTGATGGCTGAGGGATTTGGTTGGGTTGAGGAATCATGCTCTCTCAAGTCTGGCTCTATGAAGTCCTATTTTCATATGGTGAATATTTGGTTGTTGGAGATCCTGTAGGATGAGGTGGTTTTTGTGGTGTGGGGTTATGCTGAGGTTTTGGTTTAGAGTATTCTTGTTCGAGTGCTAGAAATTGTTGTTCTACCTCTAATGTTGCTGGTGTCTACTTTTTTTTTGTAGGACTTGATCTTGAGTTCTTTAGGGCTTTGATGTCGAATTGTTTTATGGGGATTATTTTGGAAGTTTGGTTGAATGTCTTATTTTTTATGACAACCTAGATGGTTTCAAATTTATTGGGATATATGGGTACTCTATTTACTACTCTCTACCTTGTTCTTCATAATGGGACTCCTATTAGGAACTTATTCCTCTCCTATAAAGGTTGGGGTGATAGTTGAGGGTTTTGATCTATTTCAGTTGGCCCACTCTTTGTCTTCTCCTATGGAGGTGGAGATTTCTCCTATAGAGGTGGAGATTGGTTTGGCTAGAGGAGTTGGGCCGTGTCATAAGGGGTTGTTGCTGCCCCGTGTTCTACTATGCCTTGTTACTCACCTATTAGGGTGGGGAGTTTGGATGAGCTTGAGGTGTTGATAGGGAGCTCATGCTACCCTCTTAAGGATATTAAGTATGGTTATGTGGGTGTTCTGCATCATTAAGTTTGTTGTTTTTTCTAGCTTAGTATTTGTTCTTTTGAGCGGTTTGTTGGTTGTGGCATGGCTATTTCAAGTATTGTTAGTAGTCAGATAGGGTTCAAGGTCCTTGTAAAACTTAGTTGTAAAGGGTTCGTCGATCCCTTCAAAATCTATTTGTTGTAGCTTGGTTAATCACATTTATCTATTAGATATCTACAATTTTTAGACTATCGACTGTCTTTGTTTTATCTTTTACCAATGTTCTATACTTTGATAGGGCTTCAATTCTCTTCAAAACCTACTTGTAAAGGGTTTCAAGCACCTTCAAAACCTTTTTTTCCCACTAATCAAAAAAATTAAATATATTTAACGAATCTAAAATAAAAAAAGAATTCAAAGCCTAAATCTCCATTGTGATACCATAAATCTTCTCTTAGATGATATGTAGGTTATCCAAATCGACAACATATACTTAAAAATGATCATTCAAAAATCCTTGGAAATAAAGGATGAAGGGATTTATTTATAGATTTTTTGAGAGGAACATGAATAATGTGTTGGGATCAAGGAACACTGAGAGGGGGAGTGAATCGGTGTTTTTCAAAATTTAACTTTATTAACTTGATCTTTAAACCACTTATAGCATTGAACCAAAAGAAAGATGCAAGAACACAAGACAATCAACCACAACACCATAACACAAGGATTTTTTATGTGGAAACCCTATTAGGGGAAAAACCATGGTGGAGGTCAATCCACAATATGAGTATACTCAATATAAGTGTTTACAAATGAGGAATGCACATGCATTCAGGCACACTGCCTAGAGCTCACTATTCAAATACAAAAAGGCTTACTGACCAAAAGAAGACTCACTGTCTTATAGAAACAAATAGACAATCTGGAGTGGATGAACTATGAGATAGCATTTGCTAATGCCTGAGTATAGTTCTGGTTAAGAACATAGATCACATTCTTCATACTCTATCTGATTCTACTCTTGAAACTCTATCTGCTTTAATCCGAATCACCAATCTTCTTTCTACGCAAATGAAACTGCACACAATCAATCTATAATCCTTCTTAATTTTTCATCTTATTGCATCACACACCAAAATGATAGGAGTAATCAATTATATATATCCACGACTAGATATTACATCAATTATATGTCGACTTTAACAAAATATAAAACATGTACAAACTATCAGCTCAATCCATAAACAATTATTGATGCGAACTAATCAAAGTCAACCACAACATAGTGAGGACCCAAAACAACATCCTCGAACATGAAACACCTTCAAAAGTTATTTCTCGAAGATCCACAACACGCTACACTCATCTAGTCGGCCTTTCTGTGCTATTAAATTGAAAAACAATAAACCGAATCTTCTAACTTGCACACCAATCAATACAAGGCTCTATGATTCAAAGATAAGAAAGTCCATACATCAAAAGACCTTCCCTAAGATCCACAACACAAAATGATAATAGGAAATATACATATGAATTGATATACACAATTTTTTTGGATGCTCTATTTTAGCTTTGATAATCAACACATATCTTCAATTTGTCTTCCGGTACGAGCAAATACCGAGGTGCAAATCAAATTACTGACTAGGGTTTCCATCAATGACAACACTAGATAACTTGTGTAGTGTCTCTTTCCAACAATCTCCCCTTTTGGAATTGATGGCAACACTTAGTGAAAAATGACTAAGTGTTGGAATCAGTACCAACATGAATACACTGCAATCATCAAACTTCAAAAAACTTTTTAATCACAACTCCCCCTGAGATGAATATGACATTTTTCACTATCCCACTCTCCCCATTTGACATCAATGATAGAGACGGGAATCCACATACCAAAAATCAAACAAAATTGCTATGAACAAACTGTATATGTACAAACATTCTTTTCTAACTTACATGGACTGGAATATGTCTACAAAATTATTCTTCAACAGGCTCAAACTAGTGTCCCAACCCTTTTTTAGACTCTCCAAAATAGTCATGTGACAAAAAAATATGTAGGATTGCATCTTTGCTGACTCAAGATTTGTCAAATCACTGACAACCATAACATCATGCGCTTCCTTCAATGCACTAAGCATTGTCTCCATTTTAGGACCAATTAGTCCTCTGAGATCACATACTCGTTCAACAATTCTATCTTTTTCATGCTCCAAAATTTTAATTTTTTCAATCAGGGATATGACTTGACCTTCTTGCTTACCAAAAAAAATGATTAGAGGATCAAAGGTTTGAGAAATATTTGCTAACTATTTCTCATATTCCTTAATTTTCTTCTCAGTGTACTCAGTGAATTTAGACACTGATAAGCATGACTTGTAAATATTTCCACCCTCAAATAATGCACTTTGAATGTTATTTTCACAAGTAGCTAACAAAGATTTATCATTAGCAATCATACACTTCAGTCTACTAAACCTATTTGCATCAAATTATTTTTGAACCTTATCCTCAGCTGACTTTTCAAGAGACTCAAAGTGAGTTCTTACAGAGTTGATAAGTTTCTTTAGCTAACCAGAGGGAGAATCAGACGAGTCCTTGAAATGTGTAGGCATTATCTTCTCCAAGATACCGGATGCAAGACTGAGCAGTTCACTATCCTCAATGTGAGATTTCAATATCTCCTCCCTTGCCTTGGCTTGAGCAAATGATGTTACCTTTAGCTTTTGAATAGGAGATAGAGTGGCCAAGTTGATAGGACCTTCAACCAATTTAGGGTCAAACTCCTCCTATTGTTCTTCTAAAAAATCCTTTACTGCCTTTGCAATGTCTCTTTCTTCCATAGCAACTTCCTTTGCCTCATCCTTCTTCTCTTCAATCACAGATTCTTGCTTGGCTTTGGGAATCTCTATTTCTTCAATTGACACATCATTAGGAGCTTTAGTCTCCATGGAAATTTTAGTATCTTGCATATCTAGAGGATTCAAAGTGTCCTCAATTGTGTTTTCTTTCACTTCTTCAATTACCAGACCAGATGGAATATCTTCATCATGAGTTTCTTCAAAAACAACATTATATTTGTTCTTCAACAGAACTGCCTTAAGAATTTTCTCAGTGTCTTTTGCTACTTCTTTAGTCTACCCAATCATAAGCTTATTCACCCTTGTTTTTCTTTTAAAATCCTTTTTAGTATCATTGAGGATCTTCTTCATTTCTTCTATTGATATTATTGGACACAGATCAGAAAGTATGTGTTCTCTCATTTGCTCCTCTTCAGTTCTTGCATTTACTCTCCTCATTTCTAAGACTTCATATAGCCCTTTAGGTAACTCTAACATTATTTATGTGAGAGTCATATTGAAAATATTCAAATATTTTATTGAGGCTCCTTCAAGAGTTCTTTGATCGACACTATCAAAAGTGTCATACCATTCAGAAAGTGGTTTGAGATTACCATCCTTAATTAAATCTTTTTCCACTTCCTCTACAAACATACATGATCCATCAGTTTTCACCTTTTTCTTTTCTTTCTCTTCACCAGAGGGCTTAGAGACTTTTGATGCCTTTGTGCCCTTATTCTTAATTTCTCTTACTTCTTCATCTGATTTAGTTTTTTCATCATCTTCAACAACATAGAATCTTGTGCTTTTATCCTTCTTCCCCTTTCCTTCTCTTCCAGATGCATTGACTTGAGCTTTTATTGGGCTTGATTTCTTTGTAGGACCGGATGAGAGTGCAGAGCTCCTTGTAGATCTAGATCTGGAAGAGGATACTATTAGACTAGCTGACTCAGTTCTATCAGGCTCCCCTTCTTTAGCTTCTCTTTTCTTCTTGGCTTCCCTCACTACTTCAGCTGATATGCCCATGCTCTCTACAAAAGCTTCAACTTCCTTTCTCACCTTTTGGACTATCATAGGCTTCTTCAGTTTTGCATGCACTTGCATATCCTTCTCTTCAAAGGTACCAAACCTTTCTTCTACTGGATCCCAAGGTTTACTCAATAGGTGTTGGGCATACAACTCCAAGATGTGTTCTTCAACCTCATATCCCATAGGCATTATCCAAATTGTTCTAGGTTTTTTTGCTTCCATCAAACACTGATCAATGTCAACCATCAAGCAAATAGTGTCCTTATATTTTCCACAGTAGATTTTGGAATCCTTTCCCTGGCTTGCATTTCATTCTGAAAGTTTTTGAAGTAACCCCAGATAGTATTTTTCCTTGCTTTGCTATCACCAATTATGTATAAGATGTCTCTGATATGAACAACTACAAGTTTATCACCTTTCCATTGCACTTTTCCAACTCTTGGAACTTCATTCATGAAGTAGAATAATAGACACAACAATAGATTGCCATACTTGAAAGAGTTCTTCTTGTCCTTCTTGATTTTTCCAATATTTTGAATTAGCTGGCCCTATAGTAACTCACATAAGTCATATTCTGCATTTTCCTTGATCATATGATAGGATGCATAGATTGTAGTACTGAATATAGAGTTATCCTGGTTGGAGTGATATATTTTATAGCCAATAACCATGGAAGAAAATCTTACATCCAATTCAATGATGTCATTAATTGTCATATCTCTCTTATCGAAAATGAAATCGGTTGCCTTAGTGACTGTTTGGTTCTTCACAACTTTCATTGTGGGCAACCCACCAGATGAATTCAGACCAGTAACAATGCTTATAGCTTATTTTGTGATTTGAAAGGCTGAGTTAACCACATGAACTCGGCATGCACTCGACTCAGTATGTATCAAACCCATTCATTTTTGTCAAACACGAGAAACTTCACAATTTGAGTGAATTTCTTCTCTTCCAAAGTCTTGAATTTAGGCCTTACATAGATATCTTCTCCCACAATGTGATTCGTATACAGATTTAACAACTAGGAGCTTCCTAATTCCTCAACGTTCGCATGAATATATGCCCTAATATCTTCAATGTGTAAAACACCATACAAAATGGAAGAAAATGCACCTAATGGTTTTCTCTCAATAGATTTGAGCGTGTGCCATTTGAATTTTGGGTGGGGCGTATCCTTAATATCAACAACCAAAGGAGAGGCCATTTTCAAAAATTCCAAGTTCACAAGTTTTGCAGATAAATACCTTTTGTCGGATTAGGGTTTGATCACAGAATCGCCTTTAGACTTGTATCTCACCAAAATTCACTTGTAGAGCTCTCCAAACTTCTTCTTCTTGAAATTAAATGTGACGAATGAGGAATAGAAGTAACCTTTTATCATTCACACACCTAACTTTTTATCGCAATAAATGCTTTTTCCCTAGGTCTTTTGTACACCTTGTTTTCATAGACTGTGAAAGAAAACTCTTATGTGGACCTTCAATTTTGCATAAATTTCCTCCACAAGGGATACCAAAACATCTGTAGACCATCAATGCAATTGTTGAAATTTTCCACATCCTAGTACCAACTACTGGCAGGGGGGTAAAAGATTTTCTTGAGAGCTCCCCCTAGGCTAGAGGCCTTAAACTAATTCCTGGAGGAATTTATAGTACCAGATTCTATTGCTGACTAATTTCTTGCATCAGAAGCACTCTTCTTCAGTACCCATGTCTTCTTCATTTGATTCCTGATCTCATCCATAGTAACTTTTCCTTTTCCCTTATCATCCTTTTGCATAATTTTCCCTTTGTTGACCAGACCCTTCTTGCTTCTACAAAATCTTGCAATGTGACCAGCTTTGTTACAATTATAGCACATGAAATTTCATTGTCCAAACCAATTACTCTATTGATTTTCTCTTGATCTGCACTGGTTAGCAATATGGTGAAATCTATTGCAGGCATAACATCTGACATTTCTATTAAAAAAGTTGTTTGACATATTTTTGCATTCAATTAACTTATGACCATACTTATTGCAATTGAAACACTTATCGGAGAATGATGGACCACTTGAATTCATCCTACTTCTACATTGAGCAGCCATATGACCAAATTTATTACAAACAAAATAGTATCCATTGAACTTTTGAGCATTGGGTTGTCTTACCAGATACCTTCTATCTTTGCTTGACTACTTTCCTTACCTAAATTTCCTTTGACCAGATCCAGAGCTTTCTCCTATCTCATATCCAAGACCTCACTTGTCACTTCCAGTCCTCTGACTTTGAATCAGTTCATCAAGCTTAGCTGAGCTAGTCTTGAACTTCTCCTTGTATTCATTTGTAGTAGCAAGTTCATCCCTAAGAGTAACAATCTATCTTTCAATCTCTTCTTCATTGTTTCTAGATTGTTGCAATTCAAGCTCCAGCTGATTGAATCCATCATTAATTTTGCTACATTCTTCATATTTTTCTTTCAAGGACTGAGTAAGGTTCTCTTCGTTCTTCTTTATGTCTTCAATCTCCTTGGTCATTCTCATCACAATAGATTCCATCTCATGCTTTAGGATAACATTATCTCTGGTGAGCTTTTCACATTCTTTTGTCTTTTCCTTCAAGGCTTGACTTAGTTGTTCATCTTCCATGCTTTTACTTTCTTTTTGCTTGAGCTGATCATAGAGATCCTTTCTCTTTTCCTCGGACTTTTTGATTTGATCTTTCAATGATTGAATGAATTTTTCAGTATTCATGAGGCTTGCTTGCAATTCCCTGACTTCAAATTTGGACTAATCAAGATCATCTAGTGCCACCAGAATTTGTTGTTGAAGACTGCCAAAATCCATTGTATCACCTTCTCGGATCTTTCCCGCTATTAAACTTCTTCCAAGGAACTAAGCTCTGATACCAATTGTTGGAATCAAGGAACACTAAGAGGGGGGGTGAATCAGTGTTCTACAAAATTTAACTTTATTAACTTGATGTTTAAACCACTTATAGCATTGAACCAAAAGAAAGATGCAAGAACACAAGACAATCAACCACAACACCATAACACAAGGATTTTTTATGTGGAAACCCTGTTAGGGGAAAAACCACAGTGGAGGTCAATCCACAATATGAGTATATACTCAATATAAGTGTTTACAAATGGGGAATGCACATGCATTCAGGTGCACTACATAGAGCTCACTGCTCAAATACAAAAAGGCTTACTACCCAAAAGAAGACTCACTGCCTTACAAAAATAGATAGACAATCTAGAGTGGATGAACTATGAGATAGCATCTGCTAATTCCTGAGCATAGTTCTGGTTAAGCACATAGATCACATTTTTCATACTCTGTCTGATTCTTCTCTTGAAACTCTGTCTGCTTTAATCTGAATTACCAATCCTATTTTTTCTTTGATGAAATTGCGCACAATCAATCTATAATCCTTCTAAATTTCACATCTTATCGCACCACACACCAAAATGATAGGAGTAATCAATTATATATATCCACAACTAGAGATTAAATCAATTACATGTCAGCTTTAACAAAATATAAAACATGTACAAACTATTGACTCAATCCATAAACAATTATCGATGAAAACTAATCAAAGTCTGCAACAACATAGTGAGGACCCAAAACAACATCCTCAAACACGAAACACCTTAAAAAATTATTCTTTGAATATCCACAACATGCTACACTCATCTAGTCGGCCAATATGCATGTAGAAGTTGTCAAAACCAACTTCAGAGCCCAAGAACACCTGCATGCAAAGAGATACCTATCACAGGGAAGAGAATGGAGAAAAAAGCAAGAGAGGGTTTTGAAACTCTGAAAGTGAGATAAAATACAATGATCAATCCTTATAAAAGGAGATTGTGCAACCCTAAAGAAACCCTAATAGGTAGACATTTAATAATTAATATAATTATTAAATGTCACAATATGCAAACTAAATTGAAATCTTAAGAGAGGAATAAAGGTAGCTTAATTAACATAATAAAGTTAAAACCTTTACTCTAACACCCCCCCTTAAGATGAGCAAGAGTGTAGCTACAAAAATGTGCAAGAAAGCAAAGGTAACTACAATGCATGAAAGCAAACAAGGGTCCCGACAACTAGGCCTGATCAGGTACCTGAATACATCCAAATCTCTATAAAGTGGAGAAATAGAGAAAAGATCATGGGAAAAACTCTACTCCAAAAGAGATAAAAGAAAGGAATGAAATGTACTAATGAAAGAAGGATAGGAGGTGGATTATATCATAACCCCCCATAGACATCTTCTATCATATAAGTACATATACAATGGTCTCCATAGGAAAGATATAAAGAGACAAGAAGGCCCTCCCACAATGAAGAAACTCATGTCGCAATGGTGGATGCCTAATGTAGAATCCATAAATAGATCCTAAAGTGGCAAATAATATTCCTCCCCTTGGGAAGAAGCAGATCCAAAGGACGGTGTCAAAGAAACCCTGTGAAGAGTGATGAACCAATCTGTCTCAAGATGTGTGCCATGATAGGATGCTGAAGAATCTCTCTGTCTGAACTGAAACAAATGATGCCAAATCCAAACTGATGTGGAGAATCCTGAAATGCAACCTCTAAATGCATGGATAATGGGGGGTGTACAGTGATAACCTGACTATCAAGGTAGAGGAGATGAATGTCCTCAAAGTAATCCTCCAGATCTGCAATATAGGACTCTACAAACAAGGATGATATTCCTGCAAGATATGAATCCCAAGTAGCTATGTTTGAAAGATGCATGATTTCCTACTGCTCTGAATCAATAGGGGCCAAAGATGAGGCAATGTCAAACTGATTAGGAACAATAGGAGATGCTGATGTAGTCTCAATCTCAAGAGTGGGAACATGAATACAAGTCTCTAAACCATCGTCACATGCAAGACCTGTGAGATACTCAAGCTCCTCTAGAGTACCGTTATCATAGGGTATGAAATCTATATCTACAAGAGGGATGAGACAATCTGTAGTGGGATTCTTTGGGAATGGAGAGATATTAGAATCTCCAAAAATCTCCCAAAGACAGTGCCAAGGTGTGCGAGGACAACGAATGTCAGATAAAGCACACAAAGTGTCAAAATCAACACTACAACCAATAACCCCTACAATATGATCTTGAATAATAACCCATGTTGATAAACTCCTTGATGTGTTTGGTGTAGGTATTAGATCATACAAATAAGGAAAAATATTAAGCCACCTACAATGTGTAAGTATTCCCTTTTCCCATGACTCATAATTACCCTTATCCAAGTTGATCAGAGAAGGATGAATAGAAAAAACCATTATACCCACTCAAATGAAAAAATTAGATACTAATGATCTCAGTACATATAAAGCAGATCAAAATATGCCACCTCATGCAAACAGATCCTTTCCAGGTGCCAAAACATCCAAGTAATTTACAGAATTATGAAAACACAAAATACTAAATAAAATGTACCTGGGGAAAATTCTCAAAAAATAAATGATAGATCTGGAAATAGCATAGAACCACCTTTCCAACGCCTAATCGTTTGTAAAAAATGGATTTGGACGCAAATGTTACGCCCCTCGGAGTGCAAAAACCATGATCTGACTTTAACTAAGGAAAACAGCATCAAAACAGAAAAACCAAGTAACCATACCTACTCCATCATATCATCGCTAAAACCATCTTTCCAACGCCTATTTTCATTCAAAAATCTGAGCTAAAATGCCTGAGATATGCCCATTTTACTGAAAGTAGGTTAAAAGGGCACTTGCAAAAAGTGTTTGAGCCCTCAGGGGCTAAGGATCTTTGGCTGGAAGCTGGTGGCCCTGGCTGGTGGTGTTGTTGGCTGAGTGGCCCTTTGGTGGCCGTTGGGCAGCGCTTGGGTGGTGGCCAAAACCACTGACGGCGGTGGTGTTGGGGAGTCTGCTCTGCAGTGGATGGGTGGATGTCGGGCGACAGACCCCTTATACATTGGAGGCATTAAAAAAATGTAGAAAATTGAATTTTTTTAATTTATTTTTTCAATTTTTCACCTCGTTCTGCATGCCCTAGGGCCATATGGCTCTAGGAATTTTTTTTTTGCCTTTTGGTGCAACTATGTCCAAATTGGACAAGTTTTATATGAAAATATAGGTTTTCAAGCGCTGCGAATCGAACGGTGAGGTCCGCTTGGGCCCAAAATGAACCCAAAGAATGGAGTAGGACAGATCCACAAAAAATCAACCTAAAAACTTCTGAAAGCCCGATCAAACTCTCGTAGCTCCAAAATCTTCAAAACAAGAATAGGTTGCAACAGGTTTGCTCTGATACGATGTAGAAGTTGTCAAAACCAACTTCAGAGCCCAAGAACATCTGCATGCAAAGAGATACCTATCACAGGGAAGAGAATGGAGAAAAAAGTAAGAGAGGGTTTTGAACCTCTGAAATATGAAAAATATATTAATCAGAGAGAGATAAAATACAATGATCAATCCTTATAAAAGGAGATTGTGCAACCCTAAAGAAACCCTAATAGGTAGACACTTAATAATTAATATAATTATTAAATGTCACAATACGCAAACTAAAGTGAAATCTTAAGAGAGGAATAAAAGTAACTTAATTAACATAATTAAGTTAAAACCTTTACTCTAACAATGCGTTGTTAAATTGAAAAACAATAAACCAGATCTTCTAACTTGCACACCAATCAATACGAGGCTCTATTATTCAAAGATAAGAAAGTTCATACATCAAAAGACCTTCCCTGAGATCCACAACACAAAATGATAATAGGAAATATACATATGAATTGATATACACAATTTTGTCAGATGCTCTGTTTTAGCTTTGACAGTTAACACATATCTTCAATATGTCTTCTGGTACAAGCAAATACTGAGGTGTGGATGGAATTACTGACTAGGGTTTCCATCAATGACAAAAGTAGATAACTTGTGCAATGTCTCTTTCCAACATAATGAAGGTTTAATCTTAATTGAGGGTTGATATTGAATGAGAAGTGAGGAATCATCACTGGATAAGAATAGCCATGGGGTGAGGATAATTATCTCTTATTATTTATTTATTTTAGATAAATAGGTGTGCATAAGGTAAAAATAAAGATAAAATATTGAGGGGGTTATAAAATAATCTTGACTAGATATTTTGAATTTTATCTAAATTATTAAAAATAGATAATGGATTTTAATTGTTTAATGGAGAAGGGAATATTTGAATATAATTATTTTATTAACGAGTAAATGAAAGGGGAACTTGGAAGGGTAGTAAGGAATGATAATGCATTATTACAAAGATATGACAAGGGACTATGTGATGTTAGGATATGGTTTAAAATAGGTGTCTATGGTTCTACCTCTTTGAAATGGTATTGTTAAATAATGGTATTTCAAAGAAAGAAGATATAGGAACTGTTGGTGTTTTTTAATGTCCCAACTAATTCTCAAGACAATCTAAAGGATAGCTAATTGTCATACTTAATTGTCTCAAGGGGCTGGCCAACAAATAGGAGAAGGATTTTGCAATTTTCTCCTTTGCACTTTAGGTTCTGTAGAACCTAGGGGGATGGTCCTATACAATATCTCTTAAAGATCCTTGCAATTCACTTCATATATTGTTAAATAGATATGTTCTCTCTCATTAATCAAGAATTATAGATAAACATATTGAATGAGATAATTCTTGGAGTTTATGCACTTTAGATATGATAACATGTTAACAAGATTATGCAACAAATTATTGCTTGAAAGTATTTTTTTCATTTAATATTAGTTGACCAAGAAGATTATAACCAATTTTTTTTCTTTAGACAGGTGCCTTAGACATAGGTCACAAAGTCAAGGGAAATACAACTGAGAATTCTTATAACATTTTGATTCTAACATTAAAGCTTAATGATAATGCATTACATCACTATCCCTTAGAATTTTGCAAATAATTCTTCGTACAAATCCCTTTAGATACCTAAAACATGACAATAGGCTCTAAGGAACTGGTTGCCTGGGCTAGAGAGTTTGTAACCTAGTTTTGGGACCTTGAGATTGGTTTAATATTGAATGCACATTGAAAATTTCTATAAGGTCCCATACTTTATTCCTATAACATCCCAACCTTTTATCATGAAAGGTGTAATGTTTCCTTATTTGCTTAACCACTACCTCAAAATCACCAAAAGAATGAAAATATTTTGCTCCCTTCTTGATGACTAACAATAATCCATTTATTAAGGACTCATACTTTACAATGTTATTTGTGCATGAAAATTTTAATCTATGTGCAACTAATAAGTTTCCATTTTGGGTTTAATTAGCTTAAAAGCAACCCCTGAACCTTTCCTAGACTTGGAACCACCAAATCTTAGAGTCCATACCCGTTTTTTCTATTTCCTTTCATTAGATGTGATGCAAGAGCATCCAGTGGTGTAAGGGCAATCTTGCATCACCCAAAAATAGTTAAATTTCAAGTTTCTCAATTTTTAGACGTTTTTACATTTTTGGATACCCTTTTCATCATAATGAAATTATCAATTTACGGTTTTTATTTTCTATTCCTGGGTTGAAAGATATTGCAGTTTTAGTTTCCCAGATTTGCACTTGAAAATCTTTCAAGTTAGATTTGAGCACTTAGATTTCCCGGAACAGCCCCAAAACTCACCGAAATCAGTGTAGCGGATTTCGGGTACGTTATTGACTTCGAGATCTTTCCAACGGTTCAAACTGTTTGTGAATCAGAGTCCCAGATCAAAAGTTTTGGCCCCGGGAAGTTGGCGCACTTTCTAGAAGATACAATTGCAAATGTTCTTTTGAAATTTGAACTTCAATTTGTAATTTTTCGGCGCCAAAACGCCTAAACTCAAATTTGAATGTTGTTTTGGCTCCAAACTAAAGAGGAGCTTTATTTATGGGCGGATTTCTAATTTTTGGGCAACTTTTGTAGACAAGCCTACATTAAGCAAAGGGTGATTCTATAGTCAGAACTTGTATGTGTTGTAGAACTTGGGGATTTGAGATCCTCTGCATGTAAGAAGCTCTATTTTCTGAATAATAAAATTATTCTCTTATTTGTGGGTTATTTTCTAAGTCCTTGCCATGCCCCCATCAAGTGGTAATGAGCTTGTGGTCGAGCGTGTGGACAGATCGCCGATCGTGAGGAAGTTCGCACTAGGACCATGGTTGTGGGTTGAGGTCAAGAAAGATGCCTCCAAGAGTGATTCCTAGTAGGCATGGTGGTGCTAGAGGTGGTTGAGGTGGCATAAATGCTGGTGGAAGAGATGCACTGGCAGCCCTTTAAAGATAGATTGATGCATTACAAGAGCAGTTGAGAAGAGGGTTAAACCTGAGGGAGGAAAGTGAGGATGAAGGGGAGGAAGAAGAAGCAATTGATCAAGACCAAATGTGGCTAATAAGGGCCATTTCGAAGATCGAGAAAAGACCCAGAGCAGAAGTCCCCAGTTATTCCAAAAGTCTGAACCTGGAAGAGTTGATCGACTGGATCAATGAGCTAGAAGAATATTTTGAGTATGAGGAAATAGAGGACCCAGATCGGTTTAAGTTTGCGAAAATGAAATTGAAGGGCCATGCCAGTATTTGGTGGAAAGAGGTCTATTTGGAAAGAAATCAAAGAGGAAAAGGAAATATCATCAGATGGGATCGCATGGTAGAGAAACTGAAGAAGCAGTTCATACCAGTGGACTACGAGTTAGATCTGTTGAAGAAATTGCAAGGGTTGAAACAAGGAAGCAGATCTGTGAAAGAATATACCAATATTTTCACAAGATAATCATCGCACTCGCCACATG